>CANIUD010000239.1:192500-720000 GCA_947470075.1 Closterium sp. Yama58-4
CCCATATCACGAAAAAAACATTAAATATATTGAACCATAACTCCATTCGTGGGAACAATAGTATGTTCCCTTTGTGAAGATAATATTAGTGTTGACTACTTGCCCTTGACTTGTAGATCCCAAAATCTTACTCAGTTTGAAGAACTGGCAAGTTTATGCTTGACATTGTTGATGCGGAAGTTGCTCACATGAAATTATGTTGAAAAGCTTGTTATTCTAACTAATTTATGGTGGTGGGCATTCAATTTCTTGGCCAAAGGTAAAAGGAAGGGCACTTACCCATGTGTATCCATGTGTGTGAAACTTGGGGTTTAATATTTATTGTTAACCAGATATATGCTTACACCAAACCATTTACAGTTTGAGTCCGCACCGTGCACCGTTTCCGATCTTTAGAGACAACCTACATGTTTTCCGACCCTCTCAGTTAGACTCCTAAAAAATAGGGGATAAGAATGACGTCTCATGCTTGATGTTGAAAAGCTCATGTGAAGTCTGTTCTTCTGTTGAAATTTCTTTCACTCGTATCCCAGCCTGGTGTCAAGAAGTTGGTGTTATGACACCAACTCATTCTACGCACGCGATTGGTCCAAAAATATCGCTCGACCAATCACAATGGCCGAGCGTTTTTTTGGTCCAATCGTGTACGCATAATGAGTTGGTGTCATGACACCAAATTCTTGACACCAGGCTGGGATACGACCTCATTCATGTCATTGTCCGGAACATTACCTGCTGTAAAAAGTATGTCGCCCCACAAAACTGTCGGTCCAAGATTAAGAAAGGGTACATACCCATGTGTACACGTGGGTGGTGAAATTAGGGGGACATAAAGTATCGGTGGTTTGGTGTACTAGCTAAATCTTGACTCTCTTCGTTTCTAATCTAAAGCCCCAGGTGGGGTCCAAGAAGCCTATTGGTGGCGGACATCTAGCCCTCCACATGGTTTTGCGTGGCTGGTTGCGTGTCAGCGACAACGACACGTACGTCACGACAACTCAGAGGGCCGCTGGCTGAACCTGGTTTTCGTGCGGTGCGAATTCCGTTTTCTTCCTCGCTGTGTATGTCCGCTCCGCACTCTAGCTTCTTTCGAAAGCTCCCCCTCACCCCACAGCCTCGCGCAAACCGAGAGGTTACAGCTTCAACCACCAGCCCCACTCTGGCATTCCGTGCTTTCTTCCGCTTTTGACATCCGCGCAAGTTGGGGCTTTTGCAAGACGTCGATTAAAAATATCAGTTCTAGGACCAGCAAGAAGCCTTAGAGCGTAGTACGTCCCTCGGTTGGATGTAATCTAAAGCCACGGGTTTAGGATCCAAGCAGCCCATTGGTGGCAGACACCAAACCTCCAGATGGTTTTGCCTGGATGGATGGTTACGTGTCAGCGACAATGACACGTACGTCACGACAACTCAGAGCGCCGCTGGCTGAATCTGGTTTTTGTGCGGTGGAGATTCCGTTTCCTTCCTCGCTGGATACTTCCGTCCGTATCAATACACCCTCGTTCATACGCCGACGTCTTCCACGTGACTCTTTTACTTCTTTCGAACACTCCCCGCCACCCCACAGCCTCGCGCAAACCGCACGCAACGTTCCAGTTTCAACCACCAGGCCCCCTCTGGCGTTCCATACTTGGCTTCCGTTTTAGCCATCTGCGCAAGCTGGGGCTTTGGCGGGATGTCGATTAAAAATATCAGTCCTCGTAGGACCAGCAACAGGCCTTAGGGTTGCGCGCTCTGCGAGCCTTCAGTCTGCGTCTCTCCACTCATGAACTGGCATTCGTTCCTTCAGTTTCATTGACAGCCAACATAACACACAACTTTGGAACACTTCTTCCACACTGCTTAACAGACGCTTACCACAAAGAAACCTCTCACATACTACTGCTCATTGCGTTTAGAAAGAAAATAATTCCTTTTCAGTATTTTCACGGAACTCCGTCTCTAAAGCCGCGTCAGCCATGCGTTCCATCAACAGCCTCCTATTGAGCAGCCCCCTCTGCGACGCGGGCCTCAAGGGGCAGGAGGATTCGTCGCCGTGGTTGCCTGACGACATCGATATCGACGCCATCATGTCGTACGACAACACGAACGACGGTTGCGACCCAAAGCCGTCGCCAGGCGACATTTATGCGCATGCGGACTGCTTAAGTAGCGGCCGTTGCGACGGGATTGCTTCAAGAGCCGCTGACTCAACCCCTAACGATGAGATCGCCAACCGTCGCACAGGGGAGAAGACTGCGACTTCCGTGCGACAAGTTACGACGATTTATCACATTCCCTGCGACTCTTTTGCAGAAGAGAGCTGCTGCAGCAGCGACAGCGGTAGCGGGAGGGGCGACGACATCGGCGACTGCAGCTTTCGAAGTCTCGGAGTCTGGTGCGCCGCGGACGGCGACAATAGTAATGCGAAGCTGCGACTCGAGTCGTCAACTTGTAGCGACGTCGACAGTGCTTGTAGCGGGACAATCTCGAAAGAGCGCGATGTGCGGGGCGTCAGCAGCACTTGCGACAGTCGCAGGCGAAACCTTCGCGAAGAATTTCCCAGGAGTCGCACGGAGAACCTAGCGCCAGTGTCGAAACCCCTAAAACGCTCACAAGCAACGAGAGGGAGACGGAGCACATGTATGAATAAATGCTTGTTACAAGAACGCTCTTCGTCGATGCCAGAGCTCACGAACTTCGATCTGCTGACTCAACTCACCGTGCTCGCCGCTTTGCGAAATGTACGAACTTCGCAAACGGGGTCAATCTAACGCGACAGCAACTCCCTCCAGTTCTGTCGCGCGTGGCTCGGCCTTGCATCCGAGCTACCACCAGAACATGCGGCTGCGCTGTAAAGGCACTCGTTGGATGTAATAAGGACGGAGTACACAGTCTAGTTTCCTGTAGAAAATCTTTATTTTTCGAGTGGTAATTTTGTGCACTCATGAGTGTACTGTTTTACAAACATAGTACAAAGTAGACTATAAACAATACAAAGAGGATCAGCCATTTGCATCTGTGTTTATAATACCAATCACCGGAAAACTTCATAAACCCGCTTCTATACAAGGAGATTGAAGAGCAACCAGCCAGCCAAGCCACTCCACTCCCCCAAAAAAACACCTAGCTACTCTGCTCAGCACTGCAGAGAAAACCAAACCCTTCAATCCAACCAATAAAGAATTAGTACGGTAATAAAGCGTTTTGCTAGCATGCCGCTAGAAAAGGATGGTCGACGAGCCGGGCGGCGGTCGGGCGGCGCGACGGATCCCGGTCCAAACAGGTCGCGACGAAATCAATGAGCTGCGGCGAGGAATCGGGCGGCAGGTCTGGCAGAGCCCTGCTGTGTGCTATGAAGAGCCGCACTTGGTCCTCGTCCCCCACTTGCGCCCATGGTAATGCTCCCGTTGCCATGTGCACTGCTAAACAGCCCACTGCCCATATGTCTGCTGCTGCTCCCACTGTCTCCTGCTTGGTAGATGGGGAATTGGGGGAATAGGTAGCAGAAGATGGGGCATTGGGAGAACAGGTGTTGGAACAAAGGGGGGAATTGATGAAAGATGGAAATGAGAGGGGGACGAGGAGAGAGTTTTTTGAATGGAAAAAACTTGGGCAAACGGCGATGTGCGTAGGAAGAATGGGCAGCGCAGAAGTAACAAGTTGGGGACGAGTGGAGCACCGTAGAGAGCACCACAAACACCAGAACAGCAATGCTTTCACGGCAGCAAAGCGGTAGCACCTTCACCTTTCTGATCTCCTCAGGAGAACACCACGGCACCTTGCTTCCTCCCCTCCCCCCTTCCCCTCCCTCCTCTCCCTCTTCCCCTCCTCCCTCCCCTCCCCCCTCCCCTCCCTCCCCTTCGCCATCCAGGAACGAGGTCCCGGCCAGCTTCACAACGCCATCATCGGGAACAAACACACTGCTGGTGTGCACACGGCCGTGGGGGATGCCGAGGGAGTGAAACGCCACCAAGGCTTCAACCACCTGAGGGCGGGGAGACAGAGGGAGAGAGTGTGGTGCTTCAACTCTTAGTTGACTCAATAGCCATCGTCGGGAACAAACACGCTGGTGGTGTGCACACGGCCGTGGGGGATGCCGAGGGAGTGAAACGCCACCAAGGCTTCAACCACCTGAGGGCGGGGAGACAGAGGGAGAGAGTGTGGGGCTTCAACTCTTAGTTGACTCAATAGCCATCGTCGGGAACAAACACGCTGGTGGTGTGCACACGGCCGTGGGGGATGCCGAGGGAGTGAAACGCCACCAAGGCTTCAACCACCTGAGGGCGGGGAGACAGAGGGAGAGAGTGTGGGGCTTCAACTCTTAGTTGACTCAATAGCCATCGTCGGGAACAAACACGCTGGTGGTGTGCACACGGCCGTGGGGGATGCCGAGGGAGTGAAACGCCACCAAGGCTTCAACCACCTGAGGGCGGGGAGACAGAGGGAGAGAGTGTGGGGCTTCAACTCTTAGTTGACTCAATAGCCATCGTCGGGAACAAACACGCTGGTGGTGTGCACACGGCCGTGGGGGATGCCGAGGGAGTGAAACGCCACCAAGGCTTCAACCACCTGAGGGCGGGGAGACAGAGGGAGAGAGTGTGGGGCTTCAACTCTTAGTTGACTCAATAGCCATCGTCGGGAACAAACAAGCTGGTGGTGTGCACACGGCCGTGGGGGATGCCGAGGGAGTGAAACGCCACCAAGGCTTCAACCACCTGAGGGGGGGAAAGAAAGAGACAGTATGAGGCTTCACTTCTCAGTCGACTAGCTGTCGTCGGGAACAAACACGCTGCTGGTGCGCACACGCCCGTGGGGGATGCCGAGGGAATGGAACGCTGTGAGTGCTTCAACCACCTGACAGGGACAGAGGGAGGGAGCACATGGGGAATGCTTTCCTGGTGAGCTTCATGACGCCATCATTAGGGACAAACGCGCTGTTGGTGTGCACACGGCCGTGGGGGATGCCGAGGGAGTGAAACGCCACCAGCGCTTCAACCACCTGAAGGGGGGACAGAAGCAGAGAGTATGGAGCTTCACGTCTTAGTCCACTCGAGAGCCGTTGGGGCCGCATTTTGTGACCTGGTGGGAGAAGTCAAGCGCAGCAAACAGCAACTACAGGCAACTACAGGCAAACAGCAACTACAGGCAACTACAGGCAAACAGCAACTACAGGCAACTACAGGCAAACAGCAACTACAGGCAAACAGCAACTACAGGCAACTACAGGCAAACAGCAACTACAGGCAACTACAGGCAAACAGCAACTACAGGCAAACAGCAACTACAGGCAACTACAGGCAAACAGCAACTAACGGCCACTCACCTGGCGAAGGCAGAAGGCAAGTGTCTCTTCAGGCATGGGGCCGCAATCAGTGAGCTGGTGGGCGAGCGACGGCACGGGCACGTAGTCAAACGCAGCAAACAGCAGCTGAACGCCGCCCCCGCTGCTGCTGCCACCGCCGCTGCCGCCGATGCAGCTGCTGCTGTTGTTGTGGCTGGCGCTTGCGTTGATGCTGCCAGTGGCGGGGGAGGGGGCGGTGGTGCGAATGGCGCCAACACATGGCACAATGTTCTCATGCCTGGGGAAGGGGGAGAAAGGGAATGGGAGGAAAACAGGGCACGGGACGACAAAGGAGGGAGGACAACTTTAGGGGCGACGGTGGTGGGGACGGGGGCTGTCACGCTACTTCCCCCCAAAACACTTCTCTTTCTCCACACGTCTCAGAACCAAAAAACCATTCTCTCTCTCAACAAATCACTCACTTTAACTTCAGCAGCAACGCAACCCGCTGGTGCATCCGCCGCTCTCTCTCCGACTGCCCTGCCGGCCCCCCCACGCCCCTCTCCCCGTCCGCACCTCCACTCCTCTCCCCCACGTGCACGCGCTGCACCACCAGCTGCTGCTTGGTGCCCCGGTCCACCACCAGTCTCAGCCGCCCCCCCAGGCGCGACACTAGCTGCCACCGCCGTGGAAGGTAGTCCTGGAGTAGGCGCTGCCTGCCGCTGCTGCTGCTGGGGACGGTGGGAGTGGGGAGGGTGGGACTGGGGAGGGTGGGAGTGGGTGCGGTGGGAGTGGGGAGGGTGGGAGCGGGGGCAGTGGGAGCAGGGGAGGAGGCAGTGGGGGCGGTGGGAGTGGGGGGTCTGGGACTGGCGGCGGGGGCAGTAGGGATGGTGGGAGTAGAGGGGTTGGGTGCAATAGCACTAGGAGTCGGGGTGGTTGGATTAGAGGCAGGAGTGGCTGCTGCTGCAGCAGCAGCAGCAGCAGCAGCAGCGGCAGCAGCAGAAGTGGGGCTGGGGAGAGGAGAGGAAGCAGCAGAGGCGAAGGAGTGGGAGGGAAGAGGAGGGGGCGTGAATCTCTGCCTCCTGGCCGCACCAATAGCTCCTGCAACCCCCCCAATCGCACCCCCCCCTGTTGCACCTCCCCCTGTCACACCCCCTCCTGTTGCTCCTGCTCCTCCTGCTCCTGCTCCTGCTCCTCCTGCTCCTGCTCCTGCTCCTCCTGCTCCTCCTCCTGCTCCTCCTCCTGCTCCTGCTCCTGCTCCTGTTCCTGCTACTCCCCCTCCTCCTCCTGCCAACCCCCCCATCACCAGAGACCCAAACCCTCGGGGGACTCTAGGCGAACCCCCAGGCATGGGCGGCCCTACACAAGGCCTGGGACTGCTGCCTAAGGCTTGGCCCGAACCTGGCGCCGAACCAACCGGCGGGCCCTGGTTGCCCGAACCTGAAACCGAGGCTGCTTTTATCGTCCCAACCGAATGCCCAGAGCTCCTGGACGCGTCCAAGCTCAGCTGGTTCACCTGCCCGTTCCGCCTCGCATTCTGGTTCGGGGCTTGGTTCGGCGTGCCCGAACCTGGCGCGGTGTGCCACCCGAAGCTACCATCCTCGTTCCCAACCGAGTGGGTGGATCGGGTGGAAGAGACGGGAAGGTCTAACGATCCAGGGGGGGAGGGGGGTTCTATGCACATTTCGTTGTTACCAGTGTTACCAGTATCACCTGTGTTGCCCGTGTTACCAGTGTTGCCAGTATTAACAGTGTTATCAGTGTTTCCATTCTTGGTAGCATGGGAGGCAGGCAGGGGTTGAGGTTGAGTGGGGAAGGGCGGGCGTGTGGGGGAGTTGAGAGGGCTACGAGTAGGGGAACGGGGAGGAACGTTTGGGGGAGTGACGTTCGGAGAAGGGAGGTTTGGGGAAGAGAGGTTCGGAGGGAGGTTCGTGGGAGATAGGTTGGAGGGAGGGAGGTTGGGAGAGGCACGGTTGGTGGGAGGCGAAGAGCGGGGGGCAGAAGAGGCGTGGGGGGAAGGAGGAGTGGGTAGATCTGTGGGGATGGAAGGAGCAGGAGGGGTGGGTGGGCGCGAAACTGGGGTGTCTTTAGAGAGGTCTCAAAAACGGTGGGGATGGAAGGAGCAGCAGGAGGGGTGGGTGGGCGTGAGAGTGCGGGAGTGCGGGAATGGTTGTGGGGAGGCAGAGGTGACATGTCAAACCGAGAGTGGGTGTGCGGAGGAGGAGGAGTGGGAAGGGGAGAGGAGGGACGAGAAATTTGTTGCTTTGCCTTGAACTGAGGAAGGGGAGAGGGGTGAGGGAAGGGCGAGCGATAAGGGGAGGGAAAGGGAGAGCGGTGAGGGGAGAGAAGGGGAGAGCGGTGAGGGGAGGAAAGGGGAGAGTCTGGAGTGGGGGATGGGGAGGAGCGGGGGGGGCATGTGGGCGAAGGAGCTCTATGCTGCGCGTGGGATGGAAGGGAAGGAGGCTGCTGCTGCTGCTGCTGCTGCTGCTGCTGCTGCTGCTGCTGCTGCTGCTGCTGCTGCTGCTGCTGCTGCTGCTGCTGCTGCTGCTGCTGCTGCTGCTGCTGCTGCTGCTGCTGCTGCTGCTGCTGCTGCTGCTGCTGCTGCTGCTGCTGCTGCTGCTGCTGCTGCTGCTGCTGCTGCTGCTGCTGCTGCTGCTGCTGCTGCTGCTGCTGCTGCTGCTGCTGCTGCTGCTGCTGCTGCTGCTGCTGCTGCTGCTGCTGCTGCTGCTGCTGCTGCTGCTGCTGCTGCTGCTGCTGCTGCTGCTGCTGCTGCTGCTGCTGCTGCTGCTGCTGCTGCTGCTGCTGCTGCTGCTGCTGCTGCTGCTGCTGCTGCTGCTGCTGCTGCTGCTGCTGCTGCTGCTGCTGCTGCTGCTGCTGCTGCTGCTGCTGCTGCTGCTGCTGCTGCTGCTGCTGCTGCTGCTGCTGCTGCTGCTGCTGCTGCTGCTGCTGCTGCTGCTGCTGCTGCTGCTGCTGCTGCTGCTGCTGCTGCTGCTGCTGCTGCTGCTGCTGCTGCTGCTGCTGCTGCTGCTGCTGCTGCTGCTGCTGCTGCTGCTGCTGCTGCTGCTGCTGCTGCTGCTGCTGCTGCTGCTGCTGCTGCTGCTGCTGCTGCTGCTGCTGCTGCCGCTGCTGCCGCATATTGTATTGCCCTGTCTCCTCTGTCCCATCGCCCCCTCCCCCATCAACCCCGCCGTCATCACCCCTTCCCTCATCATCCCCTCCCCTCTCACCCCCTTCCCCATCACCGTCTCCCCCATTGCCAGAGCAAACCAGCCTCATTCCTCTGGAACCGAAAGGCATGCTCCCAGAATGCACGACCAACTGCATGCCCTGCCAACCCTCTGCCCCTTCACCTTCCCCTCCCTGCCAACCCGCTGCCTCCTCCTCACACTCTCCTCCCTGCTCCTCTTCCTGACTCCCTCCCTGCACCCCTCTCCTCCTCTCTCCCTCTCCCCCTCCTTCCCGCTCCCTCTCTTCTTCCTCCCTCTCCTCCTCTTCCTCTTCTCCCCCTTCCCTTCCCCCTCCCGCATCAGCACCAACAGCACCACCCCGTTCCCCGCCCATCCCCACCCCTCTCAACCCCTCGCCCAATCCACACAGCCCCGCAGCATCAGCAGCAGGAGGGGCATCACCCCCCGCATTCACCTCTGAACCCCTCCCTTGCGCCGACTGCAAACCCTGAGAGGCTTGAAACGCCTGGAAAGCTTCAAAGGACTTGAGTGCATCAAGCCCACTCTCCCTATTCCCCTCTGAGGCATTTCTTTGGGACGACTGAAAAGCCTGCATAGACTGAAGGCCCGCCGAGCCCTGAAGGCCACCGTTCAGAGCGCTGGTGGGAGGGTTACCGAGGAGAGAGCTTGTGGGGGGATTGGCGTTGAGGGATTGGCTTGTAGGGGGGTTGTTGTTGAGAGAGCTACTGGTGGGATTGCCATTGAGGGAACTAGATGGGGGATTGCCAAGCAGGGAGCTACCAGGGGGGTTGAATGGGGACGAGGGATGGAATGGGGAGGAGGGGTGGAAGGGGGAAGATGGGTGGAAGGGGGAGGAGGGACGCAGGGGCGAACCGGAAAAGGAAGAAGCATTGAATGAGGAGGCGTTGAACGAAGAGGCGTTGAACGAAGAGGCGTTGATTCCTGAGAGGGCCCGAGCAGCAGGGTTAGCAGATAACGCATGCAGGGCAGAAGGAGTGAGAGCAGAGAGGTTCAGGGCTGAGGGGTTGAGAGCGGTGGGGTTGAGAGGGTTGGCCTGGCTAAGCAACGAGCCCAAGGAGCCCTGGAAGCTCGTCGGCGGAGGACTGAGGGCGCTTTGCAGACCATTCAGCTGCCCGTTCAACTGCCCGTTCAGCTGCCCCAAACCCATCAGATTACACATAGGCGCACTTATCCCCCGAGCCTGAGCCAGCAGGGAGGCTTGGGAAGCTGCGAGCATCTGTGCCTGTGCTGCCGCTGCTGCCTGTACCCGAGCCTGCACCACCCGAGCCTGCTGCATCTGAGCCTGCGCCATAGCCTGGGCCCGAACCTGCACCTCAGCTTGGACCCGAACCTGTGCCTGCGCCATCTGCTGCAAAACGCTCGTTTCTTGGATAAGCCTCCGAACCTCGGCCTCCTTTTTCCTTAGCCTCTCTTCCTCCCTCTCTGATACCTCCCTGCTGTCCCCCTCGTTTTCATCATCCTCATCCTCTTCATCATCTTCCTCCTCCTCCCTTCTCCTTCTCCTCCTCTTGTTCCTCCTCCCCTCTATTCTACTTGTTAGCCTATTTACTGAGCTCCCTCCCTCGCTCTCGCTCTCACTCTCACTCTCCCAACTCCTGCCTCTGCTCCGGGATAGGTCCCTAGTCCATCCATCCTCCTCGTCCTCCTCCTCCCTTTCCTCCTCTCCATTCTCGTCACTACCCCCATCATCACCACCACCGCCATCCACATCACCCCCCCTTCTCCTCTCACCCTCACTCGCTCCCCTCGCCTCCGCCCCTCCTCTCCCACTCACTCCACGCCTCTCCTCTCCTCTCTCACGACCCTCCAAACGGCACTCCTCATCCCTCAGACCACTTCTCTTGCCAGACCCCCCATTCCCCTCCTGCTCATTGCCTCTTGCACCCTGCGCCTGCCCTAGCCCCTGCCCCTGCCCCTGCTGCCCCTGCTGCCCCTGCCTCCCCTGCTGCTGCAGCAGCAGCTGCTGCTGGTACTGCTGGTATTTCTGCAGCAGAGCCATCTGTGGGGACACCTGCGAACCCATCAGAACCGCACCCGACTCCGCAGCACCCATAGCACCACACCCCAGCATCCCCGCTGCAGTTGCAGCAACCCCAGCACCTGTTCCCGCAAGCCCAAGCGCTCCAGACGCCATCCCAACAGCAGCACCGGCTAAACACCCTCCAGCAGCCGCCGTGCCAGGGGCACCACAGAAATACCCCCCTCCAGCCGGGGAAATCCCCACACCAGCCCCACCAGCGGGCAGAGAGACGGAATTGCTCTGTTGGGATTCGGCCTGTAGGCCTACTAATGCTCTGAGGTGCATAGATGGTCCGGAGAGAGGGTGAAAAAGAGGGATTGAGAGAGTGGGCGGGGCGAAAGGCATGGATACGACTGGGGTTTGCGAGCCCTGTGCGAGTTGGTTCGGGAGGAGCTGGTTCACGAGAATTTGGTTCGGAAGGAGCTGGTTCGGCAGGAACTGGTTTGGGAGAAGGGGGTTTGGGAGGGCCTGGTTGGGAAAGGCAGGGGAAGTTAGGGACTGGAAGGGAGAGGTGCCGAAGAAGAGAGGGGGAGGAGAGGGAGAGGTAGGATTCACGCCCGTAGGATTCACGTTAGAGGGATTAATGTTGGTGGGAAGACCTGGCAACTGAGTGCCAGGCACAGGGCCGCCTGGAGTGGCAGCAATGGCAGCAGAGACGGCAGAAACTGCAGGAGCATCAGGAAGCCCATGAGGGACGGACGGTGCAACGGAGGGGAAGGAAGTGTTGTTTGGGGACGGGGCTGCGAAGGGGTTTGGCACGGTGGAAAAGGGGTTTGATGGAGGAGTGGGGGATGCACGCTGCTGCTCCTGCTCTTGCTGCTGCTGCTGTTGCTGTTGCTCGTGCTGATGAGCGCCCCTGATTTCCGCTTCCAACCTCTGCATTCTCAACAGCACGTCCTCTTCACTCTCCCTCTCACCCGACCTCTCCCTTACCCTCTCCCTTACCCTACCCCTCTCACTACTCCTCCCCCTCTCACTACCCTCTGCTTCTTCTCTCCTCATCCCCTGCTGCTTTACCTTCCCGCCCATCCCCCGCCCCTTCTCCCTCTCGCTCCCTCTACTCCCCTCCCTATACTCATACCCATCATCCCCACTCCCCCGCAAACCTTCCGTTTCACGTCTCATCGCCCCTCCCACACCCCAGCCCTCGCTCCCCACTCTGCTACCCCCTCCCCTCCCTCCTGCCTTGGCATACGCGTTATAATCCCTACCGTCACCCTCTCTGCTATAAGCCGCGGGAGGGGTGGCGCGCGGGGGGAACTTAGGGGGCCTGCCACTGGCGGAAGGGGGGCGCGCGCTACTAGGGCTGGACTGGCGGCGGCGGGTGATGCGCTCAAAGAGCGCCAGGGGGCGGGGGGAGGGGGAAGGGCTGCTAGGGGCGGCGGAAGGGGCGGGCGAAAGGGAGGGGGATGGCATGCGGGGAGCGGGGGAGGAGGTTCGGAGTGCGGGAGTCGTGTGGGGGAGGGACGAGGAGAGGGGGGAGCGAGGGGCGGAGGAGAGGGGGGAGCGAGGGGCGGAGGAGAGGGGGGAGCGAGGGGCGGGGGAGTGGGGGGAGCGGGGGGCAGAGGAGCAGAAGGCAGAGGTAGTGCGTTGAGTGACGAGCTCAGGAGACTTCGAGGGGTGTCGCTGCTGGGAGGGTAGAGGTGGACGGAGAAACGCCTCCCTCTGCTGCTGCCCCTGCAGCTGCCCCTGCTGTTGCTCCCTCTGTTGCTCCCTCTGCCTCTCCCTCGGCTCCTGCCCCTGCTGCATCGGCTGCCGCTGTCGCTCATCCCGCTCGTCCTGCTCCTGATCGTCCCGCCCGTCCCCCTGTTGCCGTTGTGACTGCTGCTGCTGCTGTTGCTGGCCCATGAAGCTTTGAAAGGCCAGAAACGCGTGTATAGACTCAGGAGTCACAGGAGGAAGCGCGAACGAACCCTGCTGTCCTCCTTCCTGCTGCTGCTGCTGTTGCTGTTGGCTCATGAAAGCCTGGAAAGCCATAAAGGCTTGCATCGTTTCAGGCGTGCAGAGTGGCGGCTGCTGCTCTTGAGGGTCGATGCTGTTTCTGCTCTCGCCATTCCTCCTTCTCTTCACAGAAACATGCTTTGGCTGTGCCCATTGCTCCCTCCCACTCCTCCCGCTCCTCTCACTCCTCCCGCTCCTCCCGCTCCTCCCGCTCCTCCCACTCTTCCCACTGCACCCGCTCCACCCACTCCTCTCACTCCTCCCTCCAGGCGACAAACTCCTCTTTCTCCATCCCTGCACGCCATACTCCCTCGGGCTTCTTCCCATGCCCACCGCCCCACCTGCACCACCCATCGCCTCCGCACCCATAAAGCCCATGCCAAGACTACCAAGCCTACCCACCCCAGGTACATCCTCCTCTAGACAGCCCGCCCCACCCCCCATGCGACCCAAATGATCCATACCCACTGCCCCCGCTGCCCCCGCCGCCGCCGCCGCCGCCGCTGCTGCTGCCGCTGCTGCTGCTCTGTGTGCTCTCATGTCCCTCACTCTCGCCCTCTCCCCAGCACTCAACTCCTCCGAATCTATAGACCTGCGCGATGGTCGTTTCCCCCACCTGTCGTTTCTCGCCTCCATCTCCTCGCCGTAAGCCGCCACGCCTGAGACCGACGGGCCTGAGGTAACCGGGTTACCACACCAAGCCTGTCGTTTACCCCAGCGATCCTCCTCGTCAAACGCAGCTTCCGTTTCCTCCATCGTTCTCCCCTCCTGCTCCCGCTGCTCCCGCTGCTCCTGCTGCTGCTGCTCCTGCCGGCGCAACTGCTTCTGCTGCGCCTGCTGCCGCACCCGCTGATGCTCATACTCACGCTCAGAGCCCCACGCTCCGCTGTGTCCCCCTTCCTCCCATCCCATCCGCTCGCCACCCATCCCTGCCTCTGCCTCTGCCTCGACCTCCGCTTCAAAATCACACCCTGCAGTACCGATCTGAACCTTGCTCTTCTCCGTTCCTGCCCTTCCGAAAACGACCCTACCTTTGCTGCTTCCTCCGCCTCCTGCCGCCGCTGCTGCCTCTCGGCCAATATTCCCCCGCCCAACCGCCGGCTCGCGGTCTCTCGGCCGGGCGAACAGCGCGCGTTCCCCGTCCGCCGAATTCTCCCGCCCGCGCCCGCGCTGCAACCGTGCTTCCGCCCTCTCCTCCTCCCCCCCGCGCAAAACCGCCTCTTCCCACTCGCTCCCGCTCGAGCGACCAGTAAATGCGCCACTCCGCGGAGACATCCCGCGCGCGTCCGCGCCCGCGCCCTCCAACCCCGCGCGTTTCCCCCTCACAGGGGGACGCGACAGCGCGGCGGCCAATCCAGGGAGGGCTTCAAACCCGGAGGAGGTGGAAGGGAGGGAGGCGAAGACGGACGAACGAGCGCCCAGAACGCCTCTGGGGCATCCGTAGGACGGCGCGGATCTCCTTTCAGCAGCCATAGCAGCGCCAAGCGCGGAGCTTCCGTTGCCGTCCATCTCTCCGGGCCTATCCCCGTGTACTGCTGAACCCAACGGGCTGCCCTCGTCCCCGTTAAAAGAGGCCCCGCTACCGTCGCACACCGCGTCCGGAAGTACAGGTGTCGAAGCCCACGCCCCGTTTCGCTGCGGCTGCCCGTCGGCGAAAACCGGGACTGCACCGTCAACAGCCGTCAAGTTCCGCCTGCTCCGCTCCGCGCCGGCCTTCAGCGCGGGGAAGTTCCCCCCTCCAGTTTCCGCGCCCCTTCCGCCGCCACCCGCCTCCGCGTAACCTCCCCCGACGGCACCCTCGCGAAGGCCGTCAACTCTAACGGAAAGGCCGCGCGGGGGCTGCCGGTCAGACTTTACCGGTAAGTTCGAACCCGAGCGCGGATCCACCCGCTCGCGCGGGCCGTCCTCCGCAATCACGCGCTGGTTTCCCCGCCTCGCGTCCCCGCTGCCGCTCCCGCGCACGTCGGCGCGCTCGCCTCGCCCCTGAAATTGCGGCGAGTCACGCCCTTGCGGCGGAAAGCGGGCCTCCTGTGAGCCCCACGGCCGCTGCGAGCTGTCCCCCCTCTTATCTCCTTGCAAAGCAGCTCGATCCCAGTTACCTCGCGACGCGCCTTCGTCTCCCTCCCCCTGTTCCTCCGCCGATCGTTGCGACAACCCTCTGCCGTATTCTTCCCCCGCGCCCCCCCTGTCATTGACCCATCGATGCGCTTCCGCCATTGGGCAACCGGCATCCCCTTCCCCCGCGTCGTCCTCAATCGAACGCGATAGCGTCTCAACCACGTGACGGGCGAACCTAGTATTCGGGCTTATAACGGGACGGGAGCCCTCGTCTGAGTCACCATCGTCAGAAAAACGCGGTAGAAACGAGGTCCCTTCTGCTAAAACGAGTGCTTGCGACGTCGAGGCGTTGGCGAAACGTTGTCGAAACTCGTGCTCTGAGAATGGTAACCCTCCTTGCTCCGAGTACCCTCCTCGCTCCGCGTATCGTAATCCTTCCTCTCGCTGCCTATCGTAGTCCCTTCTGTACTCCATGCCTGGTTCTGGTTCTACGTCCGCTCTACTGTACAGAAAAGGCCTCGAGCCTCCAGAAACACCTCCGCTATTCACAGGAGCGCGCTGCGCCGCCGGATCTTCAAAATCGACGGTCCGGCTTTCCCCAAACTTGTTCGGCTCGGTTCCAGGTCGCAGTGCTACGAGCTGCTCCAACGAAGATGGAGAATTCTGATGCAACGAGGCGGCTCGACTTGCTATCACGTGTGTGGGGGCTCGACCTGTTGTCGCGTTTATGGGAGTGACATAGCTCCCGTCAAAAGAGGTCGGATGGCTTTCAGCTAATTCTCTAGCGTCGGGTAATGCACTCGGAACGCCGGGATAACGGGATACAAACGGGGACGGAGTGTAGCGACGGGGATACTGCGTGGGAGGCGATGACTGGCCAAGCGACGAGGTCACGACGACGCCATCCATTAATCGGATCCGATGAAAAATCGAACCCGTAACAATCCGTGTCGCGTGCTCGACCTAATAATGGACCTAAGCTTGATAAGAAAAGCTTGCAAAGACGGGCCTTCGATATCGTAATTCGTGAACGACGGCAGGTTACAGAAGCTATTATCTTGTATGAGACGACGTGCTAAACGGACAAACGTTTCAACGGTTAAGTTGTCGAAAGTACAGAATGACCTTACAGCTGAAGCTTGAGCACGCTAACGGTTTTCAAAAACAGCCGTTCACAAGTCAACTCTTGCAAAGGAGCCTCTCAGAACAAGCAGCAGACACAACACAACACAACTTTCGGTGGTCTGTGCCTCCTCACCACTCTCGTAGAGCTCGGTGGACGGAGAGGAATGGAGATAACAGATGCACGTGAGGGGTGTGGTTGAATGAAGCTGCTGTGCCGTGCGAGTGAGGCGCGAGGGTGAAGGGATGAATGGTGTGACTGTGAGGGGGATGTGTGGGAGGGAGGCTTTGGCTGGCTGGCAGCTGTTGTGGTTCTGGCAGACTGGCGCGGGGGGCAAGGTGGGGGGGAAAGGGAAGCTTGGGTTGGGGAACATAGAAGAGTTGTGTGCGGCGGAGGTCCAGCTCCGGTTGGTTCTTTCCGTCCGCGCTAGAGCGAACAAACCCCAAGGCTGAGATATTCCCCCATCACCACTGGCGGAGCGGAGAGCAGCGGGGGGAAAATGACTGCGGAGCTCCACAACAAGCTCTATGCCGCGCAGGCAAGTGCACGAAATGACTCTTGGGATTGGTTGGTTGGCGGGAATGGACACGGTGACTGTTCTCAAGGATTTGGTCTCATCCCTCCTGCCCGTAGTGGTTGCTTTTTTACCAATTGCTCCAAAGTGTCCAGACTGACCAGTGATGTCCCTAGATTTTGCCATGCTTCAGCTGCCCTGATTGCGCTGCCAGTGTTGTTTACGAACCCATCGTCGACCCAGCGGATATCCACGTGTGCCAGCTCATTAAGGAAAATCCGATTTTTTGCAACCTTGCCACCGGGAGTCACGTGACATAAATGGTCATCGCCGTCGATGAAAATACTCCTTTTTCTTTGAACGGTGAGATCAACCTAGGAGCAACGACCTTTTGGCTGCTTGTCAATTCCATCGGCCATATCGAGCGGCGCGTCTGAGCGATTGTGTGCGAGTGGCTAGCGTGTGAATCTACATTGAAATATCTTTAGAAAAAGCGACAGCAGGCCAAATATTTCTGACAACACGGATAGCCCAGCGCTGAGCACTTTTCCGGATTTCATGTAAAAAAGGCATATCTCGGATACGTCCGCGTGGTCCTGCAGTGGCACGTGGACCTCAACAGTGAGTGCCATTCTTCAATATATACACCCTCATTCTCAGTCTACGCACAATTGGGAGCACTGGCTACAGTGCGTCTGATTGCTTGGACCCTAGCGATCTGGTGCTTGGAGCCGAACTCTAGGTAGGTGGCGGGCAAACGCACTCCCGGGGAACGGTAAACAACGGTATGTAAACTTACAGTTAGTTGTTCGTACGGTTAAGTACGGCAAATGTGCTTACAGCGTATGTTCTTGGACCATGTTGGACGCATTGATGTCATTACAGCTGGCATGTTCATGTGGCGATTGTGCACAGACTGAGAATGAGGGTGTACAAGAACAGTACAACAATAACAGCGGTAGGTGTGCCCATAGCACATACTCAATATAAATCGACATTCAAACCCTTAACTTGTCTACACCAGCTCCTCCCCATTATGCAATTCTTGTACAGCCATTTAGCCGAGTATTGCGTTATACTGGAAGCTTCTCATTAAGTGATTAACCATAATGGACTATGAGGTGAGGCGACTGTCGTGAAGCATGATTGCCACATCCCCAACATCCCAGCTGTATGCCTGCGGCCACAAAGGCACAGGGGAAACAAACAGTGACAAACATGAAGGCCATTAGACATGGAAAGGACTCACCCGCATGTACGTTACCCAAAACACACGACAGACTAGGAGAAGACATGCCATCCATGATTGAAATTGTGAAGGGCACGAATAAGTGCAAGAACCTCACAGAGCACTCAGCACAGGCAACATAGGGGAAGAACCCAGTGACGACAATAGAGAATCTTGAATCTCAAATGTCACATGTGGAGTCACAAGTGCTTCGAATATCAAATGTCAAAAAGCGTGTCAAAATTCACACTTAAAAAGTAAAAGGTCAAGTCTCGAACCTTACATGTCACACTCACCTCGGGTTCGTGTGGGGCAAGCAGGACGCGCAGGCAGGCGTGCAGGGAAAAGACGGAACGCGGCCACCCCATGGAACGGGTGGCACTGGCCTCGTGTGCCGACCACAGCTGTGTGCTGCCATCCACTGCTATGGCGCCCCATGCCACCTCCTCCAGGTATGAACGCTCCTGTGGTGGGGTATTCCGGAAATGGCGCGGATATGAGTGAGGAAATGTGTGCTGCCGTCCGCTACCGCGCCCCATGCCACCTCTTCAGGGTATGAACGCTCCTGTGGTGGGGGATGGTGAGGCAGGGAGGAGGATGGTGAGATGGGGGGGGGAGTGACTGGGATGTGCTGCTGTCCACTGCTACTATGGCGCCCCACGTCACCTCCTCCAGGTATGAATGCTCCTGTGGTGCGGGATGGTGAGGCAGGGGGGATGATGGTGAGGCAGGGGGGAGGATGGTGAGACGGTGGGGAGTGATTGGGATGTGCTGCCGTCCACTGCTATGGCGCCCCATGCCACCTCCTCAAGGTATGAGCGCTCCTGTGGTGGCGTGCGGAGGAGCAAGATGCGTGAAGAAATATGTAATGGCGCCCGCTAAGCTCAAGTCTGGAGTCTGAACTCAAGTACACAATACCAAGACACATGCCACAGGGTGACTGCTGTGTCGACTCAAGTCTGAGCACAACTCAAGTACACAATACCAAGACACATGCCACAAGGCGACTGCTGTGTCGACTCAAAGTCACCTCCCATTAAGCCAGCCAATCAGCACTCACTATGGAAAAGACAAGAGGTGTCGTGATGACCATGTCAGCCCTGACCCCCATCTTCCCCACCCTCCCCTCCTCCCCTTCTCCATCCCCACTCCTCTCACTACCACCGTCCATTTCCCTCACTCCTCCTCCTCCTCCTCCTCCTCCTCCTCCTCCTCCTCCTCCTCCTCCTCCTCCTCCTCCTCCCCCTCCTCCTCCTCCTCCTCCTCCTCCTCCTTTTTAAGCTCCCACCGTTTAATCACCTCCCTAGTCCCAGCACTGCCCCTCAATACAGTCACACTCAGCTCAGGCGCTCTCTGCTCCAGAAGCCCCTCCCATGCCGCTACAGCCGTGCCAGGAACCACCAGCAGGCTCGGTCTCATGCGTCCGGCTGTAACACCTGTAACCCCTGCAGCACCTGCAGCGGCTGTAGCGGCAGCGGCAGCAACGGCTGCTGTGGCTTCACTCGCCGCAGCAGCTGTAGCGGCTGTAGCGGCTGTATCAGCTGTAGCACTTGTGGGACAGTGGAAGTCACGAGCTTGCATGCACAGAAACGCAACCAGCACTAGCCGGTTTGCCTGATGGGTAGTGAGTGGTGGGTGGCAGATGGGAAAACAGAGACCGGTGAGAAGGGAGGTGCTGCATGCTGATTACAACTCACACCCCGCCTCATCTCATATCTGTCCTGCTCACATCCGCATGTCCTGCTCGTCTCATATCTCATCTCACATCCACATGTCCCTCCAACTGTCACTACGTTCACTCCTTTCAAAGAAGCTCCCTCCCCTTCCCTCTTCGCACCTCACAACTGGCTCCTACAAGGCAGGGTTCATCGTGCCGTGCTGCCAATATTACAAGCGTAAAAATAAAAGCACCCCCTCCTTGGTGGGTAGTGGGGAGAAAGAAGGAAAGTGGAGGGAGGAGAAGGGCGAGAGGGAGAAGAAAGAGGGAGAAGAGAGAGGGTTGGGTGAGAGTTGGCAAATCTGTCACTGTTGTCACTGCATTCTATCAAGTTCCCCCCCTTTCCCCTTACTCTCCCCCACTCACGCTTCCAGACTCACCTCATGGCTCCCTCCTTGCAACACGTTGATTGTGCCTTGCTGCCTGCTGCTCTTCCTCCTCCCTCTCGCCCCCCCACCACTCTCCCAACTCCCTAAGGGTCCACACTCCCGCCACCGACTCCTAAGGGCGTTCAGATTCCCCAGCTGCTGCTGCATCGGGGCGTCAGGCATTGCGATCCAGTGCGGTGCAGAGCGGTCCGGTATGGCGCACAGAGCATGCCGTGTCGTCAAAACCCCAACTCCTTCTCCCCTGCCGTCTCTCCCCCCGTCCACCACCACTCCCCCCTGCTCACCCTGCTCCCTCTCCCAGAACCGAGCCAACAAACGTCGCCCAGCAGCCCCCTGCAGCACGCTCCCATTGGCCAGCTCCCACGTGCACTGTTCATAGCCCAGTCCACGCCACAGGACAAAAAACTCCACCCCCCAGTCGGGCCGGTACCCCCTGCCTCTGCCCCGGCCCGCCCCCGGCCTTATAGGTGGTCTGGTAACCCGCTTTGCTATGAGCTTCTTTGGTTGGGCCCAGTGGGGGTTCCACGTGGGGGAGAACTGCGGTGCGGAAGCAAAAGGGGGCGAATGGGAGAAGGAAGCTCTATAAGCGTCAAACCAGCGTCAAACCAGAATTGTGCTACCAGCGTCAAACCAGAGCATACCTACCTGCCACTCATCCCCCTCATATCCCCTCACCTCCACTGTAGCCGCTCGGGCTTTAAAGATCGCGAGCTGTCTGGGAGCGTTGATTGCAAGCCATGCCTCATCCACCCAGCTGTTGTGCGCGTGGGACAGACCCTTCCACTTAACAAAGTACTCGCACTTAGCTGACCCACCACCACCACCACCAGCACCACCACCACCAGCACTGCCGCCAGCACCACCACCATGACTAGCACCACTGATCCCACCAGGACGCGGAGCAATGCTAACCCCTTCTAGCAAACATGTGATTGCCGCTTCCCCTTCTACTCCTGGTAACCCTGCTTTATCTTCCAACCCTTTTCCTGGCTTGCATCCTTCTTGCCCCATCCTGTCACTCCTTCCCCCATCCCCTCCTCCTGCTACTGCTCCTCTACCTCCTCCTCTTCCTCCTCCTCTTCCTCCTCTTCCTCCTCCTCTTCCTCCTCCTCCACCTCTCCCTCTCATCGACTCAGCACTCCCATTCTCTTTTCCTTCACAAGCCTTTGCTGCCCCTGTTGCCCCTGGTGCTGCACCTCTCAACCGCCCTGCACCGCACTGATCGTGAGACCTGGTAGTTCGTAGTTCAAGCACCCTTTTTTCTTCCCCCTCCGTCCCTACTTGACGCTGCTTCTTCTTCTGCTGCTTCTCCAGCTGCTGCTGCTGCTTCTGCTTCTGCTGCTGCTTCTGCTTCTGCTTCTGCTGCTGCTGCTGCTGCATATCCTGTTGCCACTGATCTTGCATGGACTGCTGGCCGTCTCGATCCTCGTTTCCCCTCCCCTCCTTCTCCCTCCCATCCTCCTCCCTCCCCTCCTCCCCCCTCTCCTCCTCATCCACCCACACAGCCATGGTCGGAATCTCCTCCTCCTCCTCACTACTCTCACTCTCACTCCCTTCCCCACTAGACTCACACTCTCTTTCCAATTCCTCAAGCATACCCGGCACAGCCCCCCCAGGTCCAGAGTTGCCAGGGTGTTTCCGCTCCTCAAGCCCAACCCCGCTGGGTGTTTCCGCAGTCATGCCCTCTTTCTCACCGCTACAATCAGCACAGAAGGTCGGGGGATGGTCGCAATGGTGGGTTTGCTGCTGCTGCTGGTCGTGCTCGTTGTGAGGTTTGTGGTGCTGATGATGGTGTTGATGGTGGTGATGGTGGTGGTGGTGGTGGTGGTGGTGGCTGTTGTTGTGACTGTAATCTTTGGCCCTTATACAGCAACCTACGCTCTGTGTATGCAGCACAGTGCCACTACCAACTGTAGCACTGGCTGTAGCCACAGCAGCAGCAGCAGCAGCAGCAGCTGGTAACACTGGTGGTAATAGCGAAAGCAGTGGTATCCCGGGCAGAAAAACCAGTAGAAGCTGCCCGGACATCCCAAATAGATTCAACTGCCCGCCTCACCACCGCATGCACTCCCAGGGAGAAGCGCTTGTGGGTGCAGTCAGGGCAGAACCAGAGACCAGGGGGGACGTCATCCAGGGGAGGGTCCAAGCAGTGCAGGTGGTATGTGGCACTGCATGCCTTGCCGTCACAGCAACTGGTGGGAGGGGTGGGGGGGAGGGAGATAGGAGGAATTGAGTGGGTGAGGTTAAGAGGACAGGGGGGATGTCATCCAGGGGAGGGTCTAAGCAGTGCAGGTGGTATGTGGCGCTGCATGCCTTGCCGTCACAGCAACTGAAGGGCAGGGGGGAGAAGGAGGACAGGAGCAGGAAAAAAAGCACAGAGGATCAGCGGCAGGGGAGGGTTCAAGCAGTGCAGGTGGTATGTGGCGCTGCATACCTTGCCGTCACAGCAACTGTGGAAGAGGGGGGGAGATGGAGGACAGGAGCGGGAGGGGAAGAGTTGAGTGTACAGAGGAGCAGAGGCAGGGGAGGGTCCAAGCAGTGCAGGTCAAGGTTAAAAAAAACGTCGTTTTTTGAAAATTTACCGTAAAAAACGGCCGTAAAAAACGGTACCGTAAAAAACGGTAAAAAACGGTTCCAGAAGGTGATTATCGTTTGAAGAAAAAATCCGCCATTTTATGGGACCAAATTGATTGCGAAAATCACCAGGATGAAGAGGACGAACTCCTCCTTGCATGTGTGCATGTGTGGGCATGATCGAAAATGTATACGACCTTGTTTTTGCCTGTTTTTTCTTGGTGACAAGAGTTCTCTAACAAAAAAACGCCGTATTTTTGAAAATTTACCGTAAAAAACGGACCGTAATTTACGAAAACCGTATTTTTGCACCTTGGTGCAGGTGGTATGTGGCGCTGCATGCCTTGCCATCACAGCAACTTAAGGGGAGGGGGAAGAGGGAGAGATACACGATGCATGGGGACAAGGTGAGATGCATGCAGGAAAAGAAAACAGGTTGGGGAAGATACCACGATGGAGCGCCAGTAAAGCAAACTAAATATGTATTTAAAGGCCTCGATAGACGCAGCGACCACTCACAGCATGAACCCAACTTCGTGGCACCGCTTGCAGCTATCCCCATACTCATCCGATGTGTCGTCACTCTCCTCTCCCTCTTCCTCCTCCTCCCCGTTATCCTCCTTCCCTCCCCTTGCCTCACACCCGTCTCCATCCACCCCCTTTTTTAACCTTCTCTTCTTTTCCTGCTTCTCTTCCTCTTTCCTCCCCTTCTCCTTCTCCTCCTTGCCCCCATCCCTTCTCCTCCCGCCCCTCTTTTCCTTCTCCTCCTGCCCAACCCCCTCATCTGCTCCGTCCTCCTCTCTCCTGTCCTCTCTCCCCTCCCCGCCCTCCTCCCCACCATCCACCCTCAGACCCATCTCAACCTCCTCTTCATCCCACTCTTCCCGCCACAGTTGTTCCCTGAGACCCTCAACCTTCAACACAAAATTCTCCTGAGACTTTTCACAACCTGCCTCCCGCCCCGCCTGCTGCCTCCTGGCCGGTTTATCCCTACATGAGGAGGTGGATGAGGAGAGGAGGGGGGTGGGGGTAAGGTTGCAGGTGGGTATGGGCATTCCCATAAGCTCTGCTCGTGCACACGCCCTTTGAAACGCCCGTACGGCAGCTGAATCTATGCCTTTCCCTCCTGCTGCTGCTGCTGATGCTGATGCTGCTACGGAAGCTGTTGCTGATGCTGATTTCGCACTGTGCTTCGCTCCGCCGTTTTCCACCGCACTACACCCCGCTTCACCGTGGCGTCTGCCTTCAGGCCCATTTCTCTCGTCACACAGCCTATGCTGCAGCTTGGTCGATTCCCTCACCTCACGATCTACTACAGCTGGCATGGTTGACTCCCTAGTCTCACGCTCTGCTACAGCCGCCAACTTAGTCTCGTTTGTTATCTCCTTATCAGCCTTTGCTAGCTTCTTATCAGCGGCACCTAGCTTATCAACCGCACACAACTCCTTATCACTACCAACCAAATCCCTATCAGCAGCACCGATGCTACCATCTCCATCACGCCCCTCACAGCCTGCACCCGCCTTGCCTGCCCTTCCAGACTTCTCCGGCACCTGAGGATTCACCTGGGCTTTCACCTGGCTTGAGGTGGTCGTATCCAGTAATCTATCCACATCCAATCGCCTGTTGGGACTTAGCCTGCCGACCACTTTTCCACCTGCCCCTGCACCTGACTTGCTTGTTGTTCCTGCCGTGCGGTCTACCCCTGCCTTGCTGCCTGCTCTAGTCACCCTCCTTTTCTGAGGCGTCTCAAACCGCTGCTGCTCACTCACCCTTTCACGCACTCGCACTCTTTCACTCTCCCTCCCACTCACTCTTTCACTCCCCCTCACACTCTGCTTCGCACCAACTACCTCAGCCTTGGGGGGATGGCTACTGCTGCTTCTAGTCGCCCTACACAGCACCTCACTAGCCGGACACCTGGCACCTCCTGATTGGTCCCTCTGTCGTTCTTCCAAACTGTTTTCACCCTCCTTCAGCTTCCTCCCCAGCTGCTTCAATGGCGGGGTACGTGGCAGCAGCTGATTGGCCCCTGCAACACACAGGGAGTCAGTCAGACCAGGTCCTTCCCTTGACTCTTTCCCCTTGTCCTGTAAACTGGATTTGGCCCTTTTTCTTTGTTTCCCTAACGGTGCACCCCCTTCAGCAGAGACCTGAGGTGTGATTTCTTCCTTATTAATAAAAGGCCCTGCTTGTGCCTCTGTTCTCGTCCCTGCTCCTGCCCCTCCTCTGCCGCTCCCAGTGCAACCAGCAGCTGCGGCGTTACCGCTACGGCACACAGCTTTGGAAGGTTTCTTCCCAGCCAGACTCCCGAACCTGGGCCGTAGGCTCGGAAGTTGCGCAGCTGCAGCTTGCATGTGTTTTAGCCTCGTTTGCTCCTCCGAGGCTAAACGAAGGCCCTTCTGTATGGCGTCCTGAAAGGCTGCTCTCTCACTTTGCCCTCTAAATTGAGCCATATTTGACAGAAAGTCCTTGAGAAACCTAGCGGGGGAAGGGATCAAGGGGGGAGGAGAAAGTACGAAAGAAAGAAAGAAAAGATGCGAGGGGGGGCTCAGACGCTGAGTGAGTTTATACAAGTGTATTTCTAAGTGGTATGGAGAGGTATGGAGCGGTATTTCGTGCATAGAGAGATTGCAACTTAACTTACTGTGGTTTCATGCATAGGTGTTTTGTCTCCCCGGCTTCTCGCAATAGCAGCCTCACTACATGGTCGCTCTCGTGTTCCTGTAATAGCCGAACCGTTATAGGCACATCCATCCAATCCTCCACCAGTGCCGGCCACCACCCTTTGCTATCATCCACCTTTAACAAACACAGAGAAAGTCAAATATGATTACTGGCTATTGTTGGATAAAAAAAGCTCAAACATAAATAAGAAAACATAGCAATTGATACCTAATTGGAAACAAATACACACCTTGGCCCAGACTACAGCTCCTGGAAGAAAAATCTTTGTTGCAGACATTGCAAGTAACTTGTCTTCTTCGCATTTTACTGTAGCTCCCCGTTTTTGGCTTACAGCGGAGCAAATCTCATCCCAAGCCTCGGACGACGCCCCGCCACCGCTTCCCTCGCTACAGTCATCCTTGTTGCAGTCATCTGTCAGCAAACTGTCCTCTACAACACACTTGTGACTCCCACTCGCTAAAATCACGCCCCCTTGAAGCCTGCTCTCCATCTTCGAAACCCTCGGGCGATTCCGTTCTTCCAGACCCTCCGCTTCTAACGAGTACCCCCCGTTTTTGTCTCGTTTCGACAGCTTGGCGCTAGTAAAACCGGGGATTTGTCTGTGAAAGGAGGAATGCCTATTTCCGCTCCCCTCGTGAGTGCTTTCGCTCGCGGTCCGCTCGATCTTCCGCGCGTGGCTACCGCTCGACTCCCCCGCTATCGATTCTTCATTATAACGAGACATAGAGTCCGCCTTACGCCGAAGCGGCGCGAGAATCGACGGTTGCGTCTGTCGGTTGCTGCAGTTCCCTGACGCCTGAAATCACGGGATAGCCAAGCCAGTCGGGTCGTAAAGCAGCATAGTGAAAGGAATTATGAGAAAACAAACGGCCTAACGAGAATGGTAATCAAGGCATTGCGGTGAAGGGAAGGGAAGTACAGACGGTGGATGGATAACGCCAGAATAGACTAGTAATATCATCAGACGGTAACATCCGTAACAAAACAGGCAAACTCTTGGTCGACCTAAAAAGCTTAGGTGCATATGAAGTGACACACCAACGTGACTGGCGTGAAGACGAAACACGGGGGACTTTTGAACGCTTAGAGAACAACTGGTGGACAAGAATATTAATATATCTCCAATAAGTGAGTACCTGTAGTATTCCAGTCACTAAGGATGTTATGCCTTGGGGACTAAACCACATCGGGTTCACATACTATCAGCAGAAACATCATTCGTCTTACCTCAACCACGCTCGACGTTGTTCTCCCGCGCGGTTTCGACTGCTGCGACGACCGCTCCGCGCTCGCCGCGCTTTCCCGAAGCGCCGTCCCCGCGGCCTGCCGATTAGGATCTACAAAGACCGCGTCGATGCTCTTCACTTTAGGTCGCTTGCGCTTCTTCTGCCGCTCGTCGTCGATCGGCGGCTTGGAACCGCCGCGGCAGTCGCCCTTGGCAGACGGAATCAACTCACAAGCTTGACCGCCGTTACCGTTACAGTTATCGTTCTCGTGCTTGTCAGTCTTCGTGACGCCATCACTGAACCCGTTTGGCGGAGTCTTCAAGCTTTTAATGTCAGACGTGGTCGCTCCGTGATGTTTCTCCGTCTCGGTGGGAACGGCAGTACTATATGGAATGCCTGCTGGATACCCCGCGGTAGAATGGATAATATGATCCGCATGCGAGTCGCCAGTGTGTAGATTCGCGCACCCTCTGGTGACGTTCGCGGCTTGTCCCGGCGGCTGCCTCTGATTCTCCTGTGAAGCCTGAGTTGGCTCGAGCGGTTTTTGCGGTGTCTCGACGGTAACTTGCTTCTTGCGGGGGCCTAGTTCAAGCGCGCTCCACGGAATGAAGCCCGGAAGAAGCGCTGGCCGTCGGATTCGCTTCGCCCTCGCCTTGCCGTCACCGCGCTCCGCCATTTGCGGTAATATTTATCACAACGCGCACGGTTGGTAACAATCTGTCACCTTTGCTTCTCTTGACTATGTTAAATTAAAAAGGGAACTATTACCTTGGAAGATTAACAACGATTGAAGCTTCTGAAATGATTGTACAGCTTCAAGTGTGTGTGATTAGAAGTCGGGTTTCGGGTGTAACCACTGATCCCACAAGCTGGCGAAGCAAACAGCAGGCTCACATGTGTCGATGGAACCTGGCAGGATTCACAAGCACGTCGGGTCGGGTGTTGATTCACCTTCCCCCTTTCCCTCACGCATATGATTTCGTGTGATTTCATTCTTCCCATGAGAACACGTGAAGAAACCCCTGCTCTGCACCAGAGGAGCCCAGTTGATGTGATAATCCCGGTGCCCTCCCGTCCTGTTTAGCACAGATCACGAGTCACGGAAACGCAGCACCTACCTCTGCCACCCCAAGACCAACATTCCCCAACGACGCCCTCTCCGTGACCGCCTTGGGACTGCCATAGCTGGCTGGCTTTGAGGAAGCGTGCCTGGCGGAATGACCGTGTGATTTGCTGATGGGCCCAACTTCAAGGTCCCGCACTGTACGCCCAGGCTGCCATGACTGCAGCACTCACCCTGCGCCGCTCTTCCTGGCCTTGGGTTTGCTTTGGCTGCTCGGGCCGACGGGAGGGTTGTCGTGGTTTTGTCATTTTCTTGTCACAGATTTGAATCGAACGGACAAGAGGACTGGTGTTTCGCCCAGCCGCATTGGCCAAGGATGAGACGACGCGGTTAGCGCTTGTGATTGGCCGTGAGGGCAGGTCAGGGATGGAGGTGATGTGGCCCTTGGGAAGTGCGCTGCGACTTGGCGGAGCAAGTTGAGGGTCAGCCAGGTTGAGCATGCCAAAAAAACTCACGGTCTAAAATTTGTGAAGGAATCTTGATGGCCAAAAACCCACGATGGGGAGATTCGGAGAGTGGCATTTACGAGAGAGTCTAGCAAAGTGAATAGATCATGGAGCGTTTTATACAACGAACATCTAATATAGGCACTCTACCAGACATACAAAGACGATTTCACGAAAGCCACATGTATTAGTTTCTTGACATTATTAAATTTTAATCGGGCAGGGAAACCCCGCTGTTCCACTAGACGAAAGTACCGCCTGAACGATTTGATTTGGCCGGGATTTGCCCTACGGCTGGGTAGAATACAATCAAGCCAGAGAAAATTAACCGTTTCCTAACCACCAACCAGACCTAGCTTCTTCGTCCGCTAAAAGATACAGTAACTAGTCGTAGGTGTACAGTGATGGTCAACCATCCACGACAATTCTCCTGAGATCGATCCTCGCACTTATTTAGTGCTGACTGAAGTTTGTGCTTGGTGTAGCTGCTACCTCATTGATTTAGGAGGCAGGTAGAACTCGGAAGGTAGTATGGATGATGGGCCTGGCTGCAGTAGCAGCCGCTCCCCTTCGGTCTTTTGCGGCCAGCATTTGAAACCAGCGCGCACGATCAGAGTGGGTGGTTCTACGGACGACCCAGATTATGTTCTGCAGACCGCCGTAAGGTGCGCTAGCTGAGCTGCTAAGAAGTGTCCTAGGTGAAGGTCTCCTGCCTCTGTTACCTCTTCTTAAACTCCGCTTTAGCCTCGTCCAGTTCGAGCCTCGTAAAGCAGAGTTTACCCATCTATTTGCCTGACAGTATCCCCGTATTTGCAACCAATTTTTACATCGCGAGCTGCGCACGGTGATTGAAATAGATAATTGCTGACTCGCGGCGTATTTTAATCACTTCGAACAATCGCATCTTCTCTAATCACATGTCATTGTAAATTTCCGCCGAAACCCTGATCCTTCCGAAACTCCGCAGCTCGGTTTCGCCACTCCTGGCAGCGTCCACGTCAGCGCCCGCCATCAAATCCTTTGACGTGGCATCCGGCGCGTCCCTGGGTGACGTGGCAGCGCCCCACCCTGGCACGGTGACGGATTTAGGGTTCGCGGAGGCGGCTTTCGGAGGGGCGGGGCCAGGAAAGGAGGTGTTGCTGTCGTCGTCGTCGGAATCGGCGGTTTACGTTTGGGACGCGCGGGCTCGATCGCAGGTGAGCGCTGCTAGTTACGGCATGTTCAACCCTAATTCAGTAAATTTCGCCTCAAAGTTATTACAAATGTTACATCGCAGTTATTCTTGGTAAATCACAGGTGCGAGCTGCTAACTCCGCGAGCAAAATGTTTGGCTCGTTGTCTTGCTTATCGGTCTTAGGTTCTAATTTTTTGACTTTATGGAAAATCACCTTTTCCTTCTCCTGAAAGACATGATAACGAAACCACAATTCTTTCCTTCGTTTTGTTACCGGCCGCTGACTTTGGGTTCGTCGCACGCGCTAGAACGGAGAAAGAACACAGGACATCTTGGAGGGGGGGAACGGGTTTCAGGGTTTGGGATTACTTTTCCTTTCGCCCTTCCCACCACCCCTCCCCGACCCACCCCCCTCCCCCTCCCCCTCCCCGCTCCCCCTCCCACTCCCCATCCCCACCATCCCCCTCCCCCTCCACCTCCCCCTCCCCATCCCCATCCCCCTCCCCCTCCCACTCCCACTCCCACTCCCCATCCCCATCCCCCTCCCTCTCCACCTCCCCCTCCCCCTCCCCCTCCCCCTCCCCCTCCCCCTCCCCCTCCCCCTCCCCCTCCCCCTCCCCCTCCCCCTCCCCCTCCCCCTCCCCCTCCCCCTCCCCCTCGCCCCCCCACTTTCCCCCCCTCTAGGCGGCTGTGTTCCCCGCGCATGGGGGGGCGCGCGAGCTATGGAGCTGCAGCGGGGGAGGGGGGTCAACAGGTCACCTGCTGGCGGCAGGGGGCAACTCCCAGGTGAGGTGCTGACAGGGGGAGGTGGTATTCGGCAGGTCGAAGATGTCTGTAGTGGTGGAGGGGGTCCTCAGGGCACCTGCTGGCGGCAGGGGGCAACTCCCAGGTGAGCCGCCCCGCTCTTCCTCCCCACTCTAGGCAGGTGTGTTCACCGCGCTGCGCATGGGGCCTGGGCGAGCTGACTGGGGGAGGTGGTTGGCTGGGAAGGTGGTTTGTTAGGCGCTAGCTTTGTCTTTTCAACCTGCCCCTTACACCCTTTTCCATGTGCGGATACTACAGTGAGACATGGGGTTCCAGCCACCGTTAGGGTGACTAGAGTCGACTCAACTAGAGTCGACTCATACCACAACAGGTTTAATCTGACTTGGCCGTTTCACCCTTTCCATAAATCCTGTGGGTTTTAACCCTCTTTTTATGTTTAAACTCGTTCCTGAGTGCAGATTCTCCTGTGGGACATGCGGTCCAGCCGGCTGTTGGGGCGACTTGAGGACGCACACACAGAGGATGTCACTCAGGTGAGCTGCGACGTCGCTCAGGTGAGTGTGACGTCACTCAGGTGGGTGTGACGTCACTCGGGTGGGCTGTGACGTCACTGGGTGGGCTGTGACGTCACTCAGGTGGGCTGCGACGTCAATTGGTGGGCACTTTTAGGGTGGGCTATGACCCCTTTCCAACTCCATCTTCTTACTTCATTCGCTCTTCCTCGTCTGCCCCTTCCTGTCAGGTTCGCTTCCACCCTCTCCACCGCACTGCACTCCTCTCAGCCGCGCTCGACGGCCTGATCTGCCGCTTTGACCTCTCTCCACCCCACGAGGCGTCACTCTCTGCCTCAGCAGTAACCACCCCAGCCGCAGCGGCAGAGCGTTATGCGGATTCCGACCCGCTCCAGTCAGTCCGTAATCACTGCTGCCCAGTGCCCATATCCTTGCTTGCATCGCCATCTCTGCTTTCTCCTTGCCCATATCCTTCTTCTTGCCTTTTCTTGCCTTTTCCTTGACCAATGCTTTCCAATGCCCATTCCCGTGCTTTCTTACTAGATTTGATTCATTCTTTCATTTGTTTACTTCTTTTTCCTTTTCTTTTTCATTATTTGTTTGCGTTGTGAGCTTCGGTGCGTTAGAATAGGATTCCGCTTGAATATAGTTTCGGTTTGCTTCGGCATCTTTTCCCATCAACAGCGACTCATAAATAAGCAGCGCTCGACCGATAGAGCGAAAGGCGGGTTTTTTCGTTGAGGGAAAGGTCTCTAATTAACCCTTTTATGTAGATTCTCGTTGTCACAAGCGAGAGATGACTGTCTGAGTGGTTCATATGCTATGGATTATTTGGTTGATGCATCAAGTTTATCTGTACTGTTGATCATTGTTGACTCCACTGTGCAACCAGATGCTCGACTAGACTTGTGGGCTTCAGGTGGAAGAATTCCAACATGTTTTTATCCAGCTTCTGATTTAGGATTGGGTCGTGTCTGTGACTACATCGTACAAGACGGTGTCAGGGGCGCTAATGGAGCAGAGGGCGGGCAGCGTGATTCTTTCCGACGATGACAGTAGATCGCGACTTCAGAACGGGCACATTTGAGGGCGCCTGAGTCACGCTGCCTGCCCTCTGCTCCATTAGCGCCCTTGACATCGTCTCGTACTGTGCAGTCACAGCCTCAACTCGATCCTTTAGATCAAAAGCTGGATAAAACACGTTAGAATTCTTCCACCCATAATCTGTCAGTCGAGTCGAGCATCTGGTTGCCCAGTGGAGTCAGCAATGATCAACAGCGCTGCCAAACTTGATGCATCAACCGAATCCACAGCATATGAGACACTCAGATAGTCATTCCTCGCTTATGGGATGGGAAACGAGAATCCACATAGGAAGGGTTGCATAGATACCCTTTTTCCAACAAGAAAACCAGCCTTCGCTCCACCAGCTGAGCGCTGCATATTTCTTGAGTCGGTGTTGGAAAAGACTCCTCATCAATTGTCTTTTTTCATGAACACACCCCTTCTTGCTGTTTCCCTCCCGCCCTCCCCTCTTCTCCATCCCTCCCTCCTCAACCCTCCTTTTCTTTCCCTAAGCAGGTAATAAGCCCTGGCACATCCATCTCCCGCATTGGCTTCTTTGGCCCGTCTGTCTCTGCTCTTTGGTGCCTCACTAGCATTGAGACTCTCAGGTGGGTGGGCAGCACCTGAACATCTTTACATAATATGGAAAGGCGGCTTCGCTTCGCCTTTCTCCCGTACATTCTCTCGTGTGATCTCTTCCTCTGCCCCACATATCGCGGTGGATTTGAATCCCCTTTCTCCAACCCAACTTCCTTTTCAAAGCCTCTTGTCCCCTCTTAGTTTCCCAACTTGGCTCTCTGAATTTTGAACCGATAACACTTCTTTTTTTTTTTTTTTTTTTTTTTTTCTGATTGTCCCTAGAATATCTGAATTCTCCTCTTTGCAGGCCCCTCCCTCCACAGCTTGCCCCACCTTCCTCTCCCCTCCTCCTCCCAAATTCCCTCCATCTATTGGCCTCCTCATCTCCTTCCTCCCCTCCCCGCCCTCCTCTTCCTCCTCGTTCCCCTCCCCTCTTCCCTTCCTCTCCTCCCCTCCTCTCTCCCGCCACCAGCCTCTGGGACCTCTGGACGGGCGACCCCATTGCTTCGTTTGACGACACAACCCCCCCCCCCTTCCTCCCCCCTGCGTGGCACAACAGCCTATGGAACCTCTGGACGGGCGACCCCATTGCATCTGTTGATCACACCACCCCCTTCCCCACACCCCCCCCCTCCTCCCCCCTGCACTGCATGTCCCACCAGCCTCTGGGATGTCTGGACGGGCGATCCCATTGCATCTTTTGACGACATTCGGTCAACTCTCTCCGAAAAGTGGCCCCTTCAAGTCCCTGTGAGTGTTCTCTGTCCCTTGGTACGTCTATAGCCAAGCTCAGCTTGTACCAAGTTCCGTTGAGATTTGAGACATCTCAAGGTCAAGCCAAGGGCTCACTGAGGCTCCCATATTTCTCTCCATGGCACCTATGGTCTCTCGTGCTACTTGGTGCTCTTACTCATTCTTTAAGTGCTTCTTTGTCGTCTTCGTGGCCTGTAACCTTTCCCTCTCTGTCACCATCTTCCTTTTGCCAACCGCTCTCAACCCCAGGCCCCCCATATCCTCCTCCTACTTGCCCTCGTTCTCCTCAAAACTCTGCCTTTCTCCTCTCCGCAGGTGGATTATCTGATGACATGTGTCTATCCCCCCTCGCCCACTCCCCCCCACCCTCTGTCTCTTTGCTGGTTCCCACTTGTGTTATTGGTGTCATGCCGCCTCGCACTTGTGTCCTCATCTCCCTCTCCCCCTCCCACTGTCTCTCCCTCACTGCCCACACAGGTGGATTATCTGATAATGTGTTTCTATGCCCCCTCGCCCACCCTCCGCCTCCGCCTCTTTGCCGGCTCCCACCTAGGTCATGCAGCCTTCTCCCTCATCTCCCTCCCCTCAACCCTTTGTCTCTTCCCCCACCCTGTTTCTCTCACCCACTGCCAATACAGGTGGATTATTTGATAACATGTGACTACTCCCCCTCACCCACCCCCCGCCTCCACCTTTTTGCCGGCTCCCACCTCGGTCATGCAGCCTCCTTCCCCATCTCCCTCCCCCCAAGCCTCACCAGTCCATCCCACCCCTCGGGTCCCGCTACTGCTGCTGCCGCTGCTGATACCCGTGATAATGATGATGATGCCATGATGACAGAGCATGCACATGGCAGCAGCGCGAGCGTGCCACCTGGCAGCTGCCAGGTCAGCGGCCCCGACATGCTGCTATCCGGGGGTCATTCAGGGGTGGTGAGGGATGTGGTACGGTTTGCCCTTCCCATGTCTCATGCGGCGGGGTCTGGAGGGACAACTGTGGCTTTTTCGACAGGAGGAGAGGATGGTTGCTTGTGCCAATGGGAGGGTGTTGAGGGGCAGGAGGAGGAGGAGGGAGAGGAGGGTGGAGGAGTGAAGGGGAGCAAGCGGAAGGGCAAGGGGAAGGATCGGTTCAAGCCGTACTAGTTTAGGGGTGTTTTGAGTAGACTCATAACACGACTCATTGCAAGCGGGAGGGCAGGCGGAAGGGAAAGGGGAAGGAAGGACCGTTTCAAGCCGTACTAGTTGTGTGGACGGGTCATGCACTCACAGGAAAAGCTCCCTAATCTGATTTCTCAAGAGTGTCTTTCGAGCTCATTTCGAGTTCATCATTTGTAGTAGAACATGAGAACAAGGCTGAACAATCAGGAATCAGGACTCGATGTTCAATAATGGCTGATGAATCACCCTGGATACAAAAAACTGCTCCAAAAATCACCCATTTTCCCCAGACGGGCATACAAAGGCTGATGCCTGGGGTTCTGCTGCTCCCCCAACCATCCCGGCGCTTTCAATCAACCAAACACAGTTCGAACCTTATCCCAGGGTTTCCAGTGCAAGTCCCTATGAGAATATCGTATCTCAGCATCCCTGATCTGACCAAACTAATTAATACAGGTTTAACCAGCCTAATGTATGAGTGTCGCATCCCATGACCCATTCAGTTAATTAAATATAGTACAAGAGGAAATCCTTACACCCGAACCATGTGCAAGGGACCCAGAGAGCAGCCCGCTAATGCGTCCTGCCATCCAATCAAGTCAGAGGATTCATGTCAACTTCTTGTCCTGGTTCTCGCACTTAGAGTACCCCGAGAATGGCACATACTTCATGCTGTCACTTTGCCGTCATGGTTCTCACACTTACGGTAAATGCACTCCACAACCACCCACACTTGCTCCACCCACCCACCCACACTTGGCCCCAGACTTGTCCCTGTTCCTCATGCCCTCCCACCTGAACCTGCCAACTAGCTCTATGCAAGCACATTGCTATCGTGGTTCTCGCACTTGTAATGCCCCAGGAACCACCCGCACTTGTCTCCACAGAATGGCCTCGCCTCTCTGTCCCTCTGTGCCCCTATGCAAGCACATTGCTATCATGGTTCTCACACTTGTAATACCCCAGGAACCACCCGCACTTGCCCCCAAAGCCTTCCATGTTGCCCATGCATGCTCTCCCACCCGAACGTGCCAACTATCTTTACGCAAGCACATTGCTATCATGATTCTCGCACTTATAGTAGCCCAGGAACCACCCGCACTTGACTCCGTTAACAGTGGTTGGTGGGGGAGGGGGGGCGGGGGGGGGAGGAGAGGCGGACGGTGGGGACGGGGGAGGGGGAGATGGTGGGGGTGGGCGGGGCGGGGGAGGAGAGGGGGGAGGAGGAGAGGGGGGTGTAGGGGGAGGAGGGGAGGGAGGAGGAGAGGGAGGAGGTTTAGGAGGAGGCGAGGGAGGTGGAGTGGGGGGAGGAGAGGGAGGAGGAGAGGGAGGAGGGGAGGGAGGAGGAGAGGGAGGAGGAGAGGGAGGAGGGGAGGGAGGAGGGGAGGGAGGAGGGGAGGGAGGGGGGAGAGGAGGGGGAAAGGGAGGGGGGGAATCTGGAGGTGGGGGAGGGGGGGAGTCTGGGGGAGGCGGGGGGGAGTCCGGAGGGACAGCTGGCAAATCCCCATTGGCTATGGCATCTAGATCCTCCCCCCTAAGGCTTGGGGAGGGCGGAGGGGGGGTGGGCGGAGGGGGAGAGGGCGGAGGAGGGGAAGGAGGAGGGGGAGAGGGCGGGGGAGGAGAAGGAGGGGGGGGAGAGGGAGGAGGGTTGTCCGGAGGAGGGGAGGGCGGGGGAGTGGAGGGGGGAAGGGCAGTGGGGGGAAAGGCAGTGGGGGGAAGGGCAGTGGGGGGAGGAGCGGAGGGGGGAAGGGCAGTGGGAGGAGGAGCGGAGGGGGAAGGAGCGGAAGGAGGAGGAGCGAAGGGGGGAGGAGTGGAGGAGGGAGGAGCGGAGGAGGGAGGAGCGGAGGAGGGAGGAGCGGGAGGGAGGAGGGAGGAGCGGAGGAGGGAGGAGCGGAGGAGGGAGGAGCGGAGGAGGGAGGAGCGGAGGAGGGAGGAGTGGAGGGGGGAGGAGTGGAGGGGGGAGGAGTGGAGGGGGGAGGAGCGGAGGGGGGAGGAGAACTTTCTGACGGAGGGGACGCGGAAGGAGGGGAAAGGGGAGGGAATGGGGGAGGGGCGCTATCAGGGGAGGGAACTGGCGCAGGGGTTGGGATAGCTGCTGTTTCAGCATTCACAGAGTCAGAAGGGGGCGTTGGTGGGGGAGGGGAAGGAGGTGGCGGGGAGGGTGGGGGCGGGGAAGGTGGAGGGGAAGGTGGGGGAGGGGAAGGCGGAGGTGGGGAAGGAGAGGTGGGCGGAGTACTTGGTGGGGGAGGAGTGGAGGGGGGAGAAGTTGGGGGGGGAGGAGTGGAGGGGCGAGGCGAGCGGGGCGGTGGTATGGGGGGTGTGGGGGGAGGGGGTGGGCGTGGGGGAGGAGGCGAAGGAGCGGGTTTCTCTGCAAGGAGAGGGTCATTTTTGGAAGGGAGGGGAGCGGGAAGAAGCAGGAACAAAAAAGCATCCATTAGCCTCAGAAGAAAACATATCATACTGCGGAGACGGAAGAGCAGGGAGGGCAGGGTGGGGCGGGTGAACAGTGGTTGAAACCACTCCCACTTGCGTGTCCCCTACTGGGGCGCCTCAAAAGGAGACCGAAGAGCAGAGAGGGCAGGGTGGGGCGGGTGAGCAGTGGTTGAAACCACTCCACTAGCCGTGCGCTGTGCACTGTACTAGCTGTGCAGCACATGGGATTCGGCGGAGACGCGAGTGACGTTGGCGGGGCAAGAGAGCGAGACACAGGGCGTACCGATTGCGGTGCAGTTTAGGCCGTCAGGGGAGCGAACAGTCCCCTTGAAGCAGTCGCAAGAGAAGGAGGGGCGGGGGGGGGTTCCTGTGATTTCCACCACCACGCAAGTCCCCAGCGAGCCACACTGGGAGTTGGCAGTGGTGCGAGTGACGTTGGTTGGTGGGGCAAGCGAGCGAGACACATGGCTTACCTATTGCGGTGCAGTTTAGCCCGTCGGGGGAGCGAACAGTCCCCTTGAAGCAGTCGCAGGAGAAGGAGGGGCGGGGGGGTGTTCCTGTCATTTCTACCACGCACGTCCCAAGCGAGCCGCACTGCGAGTTGCCCGCGGTGCGAGTGACGTTGGTGCGGCAGAAGGCGAGGCAGGCTGCTGCTGATCGCTGAGTGTCCACCTGGTGTATGTGTGTGGGGGAGTTGAATCAGAAAGAGGTGGTTTGGTTAGATACAGGGAGGGAGAACCACAGAGGAGAGTGCCGTTGGGATTTGGCTGCAATGCTAGTGAGGTTGGTGCGGCAGAAGGCGAGGCAGGCTGCTGCTGAGCGTTGAGAGTCCACCTGGTGTGGCAGGGAGAGCAGGGCGAGAAGGGCATGGCGAGAGGAGTCAACAAGCGGTGGAGTGTAATAATGGGGCCGTGCGACTGGGATAGGAGTTCTCCGTTGCAACCCCGTACACCATGCAGTTGGAAGAGTCAATTTGAGACAAGTCCCGTACACTCAACCACACCATCCATACCCATCTAGACCCCTCCTCACCCCTCCCCACACCCACCTGCAGCAGCTCCCCTGTGCTCATGGGGCCCGTGCGAGTGGGGGAGGTATTCTTACTGGCAGCGGGCACACACTCACTCACGCCATCTATACCCATCTACACCCCCCACACCCATCCCCACCTGCAGCAGTTCCCCTGTGCTCATGGGGCCGGTGCGAGTGGGGCACGAGTTCTCCGTCGCAACCCCGTACACCAGGCAGCTGGTGCAGTCACTTTGAGGGCACTCCCATCCATACACTCACTCATGCCATCCATGCCCATCTAGACCCCTCCCCACCCTCCCCACCCCTCCCCACACCCACCTGTAACAGCTCCCCTGTGCTCATGGGGCCGGTGCGAGTGGGGCAGGAGTTCTCCGTTGCAACGCCGTACACCAGGCAGTTGGAAGCAGCCGAGAAGGTTCCCGGCTCGAACCCCGTCTTGCAGAGCGGCAGAGCGAGAGGAGTGGTGTCTGAGACGAGCCCAGGCCCGTGGAAATAGTTGGAGCTGATGTCATAGGAGACCATTTGTTGACTGTCCGTCACACGCGGGACTAGTCCTGTAAAGTAGTTCTGGGATAGGTTGCTGCACAGGTGGAAAGGGGTGGAGAGGGATCGGGAGCATCGAAGGCAATGCAGGGTGAGGGAGGTGAGGAGAGGGGGGTGGTGTTGGAGACAAGCCCAGGTCTGTGGAAGTAACTGGAGCTGATATCGTAGGAGACCATTTGTTGACTGTCTGTCACACGAGGGACCAGACCTGTGAAGTACTTCTGGGAGAGGTTGCTGGGAGGGATGGGAGGGATGGGTGGGAGGGGCAGGGAGGCAGCAATGGGAGGGGGGTGGTGTTGGAGACAAGCCCAGGTCTGTGGAAGTAATTGGAGCTGATATCGTAGGAGACCATTTGTTGACTGTCTGTCACACGAGGGACCAGACCTGTGAAGTACTTCTGGGAGAGGTTGCTGGGAGGGATGGGAGGGATGGGTGGGAGGGGCAGGGAGGCAGCAATGGGAGGGGGGTGGTGTTGGAGACAAGCCCAGGTCTGTGGAAGTAATTGGAGCTGATATCGTAGGAGACCATTTGTTGACTGTCTGTCACACGAGGGACCAGACCTGTGAAGTACTTCTGGGAGAGGTTGCTGGGAGGGATGGGAGGGATAGGCGGGAGGGGCAGGGAGGCAGCAATGGGAGGGGGGTGGTGTTGGAGACAAGCCCAGGTCTGTGGAAGTAATTGGAGCTGATATCGTAGGAGACCATTTGTTGACTGTCTGTCACACGAGGGACCAGACCTGTGAAGTACTTCTGGGAGAGGTTGCTGGGAGGGATGGGAGGGATGGGTGGGAGGGGCAGGGAGGCAGCAATGGGAGGGGGGTGGTGTTGGAGACAAGCCCAGGTCTGTGGAAGTAATTGGAGCTGATATCGTAGGAGACCATTTGTTGACTGTCCGTCACACGAGGGACCAGACCTGTGAAGTACTTCTGGGAGAGGTTGCTGGGAGGGATGGGAGGGATGGGTGGGAGGGGCAGGGAGGCAGCAATGGGAGGGGGGTGGTGTTGGAGACAAGCCCAGGTCTGTGGAAGTAATTGGAGCTGATATCGTAGGAGACCATTTGTTGACTGTCTGTCACACGAGGGACCAGACCTGTGAAGTACTTCTGGGAGAGGTTGCTGGGAGGGATGGGAGGGATGGGTGGGAGGGGCAGGGAGGCAGCAATGGGAGGGGGGTGGTGTTGGAGACAAGCCCAGGTCTGTGGAAGTAATTGGAGCTGATATCGTAGGAGACCATTTGTTGACTGTCTGTCACACGAGGGACCAGACCTGTGAAGTACTTCTGGGAGAGGTTGCTGGGAGGGATGGGAGGGATGGGTGGGAGGGGCAGGGAGGCAGCAATGGGAGGGGGGTGGTGTCTGAGACAAGCCCAGGTCTGTGGAAGTAGTTGGAGCTGATGTCATTCGAGACCATTTGCTGGCTGTCTGTCACTCTGGGAACCAAACCCGTGAAGTAGTTCTGGGATAGGTTGCTGCACAGGTGGAGTGGGGTGGAAAGGGGAGGAGAGGGATGGGGAGCAGGGGAAGGCAATGCAAGGCGAGGGCAGCACGAGGGGGGTGGTGTCTGAAACAAGCCCAGGTCTGTGGAAGTAGTTGGAGCTGATGTCGTATGAGACCATTTGTTGACTGTCTGTCACTCTGGGTACCAAACCCGTGAAGTAGTTCTGGGATAGGTTGCTGCACAGGGATACGAGGGAGGGCAACAAGGGATGGAGAGGGTGGAGAGGGATGGAAAGGCATTTGAAAGTAGAGGGAGAGGGGTATACAGGTAGCAGAGGAAGAGGGGAGTGGGAGGGGGTAGGAGGAGGGGAGGGAGAGGAGGGGCGTACAGGTAGGAGAGGGAGGGGCATGTTGCTGACTGTGGCATCAGGAGCGGATCAGGCAGAGGGAGAGTGTTACAAAAAGAGGGAGGAGAGGAGGGAAAGAGGCAAGGAGCGTACAGGTAGGACAGGGAAGGCATGTTGCTGACTATGTTGCCTGGAGCGCCACTGAGGGAGTTGCTGCTGACGTCCCTGGTGGGATGCAGCAGAGCAGGGGCAGGACAGTGGCAGGGCAGAGGTGGGGCAGAGGTGGGGCAGAGGTGGGGCAGAGGTGGGGCAGAGGCGGGGCAGAGGTGGGGCAGAGGTGGGGAAGGGCAGGGGCAGGTAATGGCAGGGCACTGCGAGCATGACATGCACTGAGAGCATGACATGCACTGAGAGCATGACATGCACTGAGAGCATGACATGCACTGAGAGTATGACATGCACTGGACCATCGCTTACATTGTTGAGAATTCACTTACATGGTATACAGGGGCAGCTTACAGCGTGTACAGAGAGCGACAGTTAGCCAGCGAGGGCAGCAGGGGGCGTGTGAGAGCGTTGAGGAAAGATCCCTTACAAGCAAAACTGGAGCTGCTTATATAGGGTACACAGCTTACAGCGTGTAGAGAGAGCCACAGGTAGACAGCGAGGGCGGCAGGGGGCCTGTGAGAGCATTGAAAGAGAGATCTCTGATGGGGGGGGAGGATGGGGTGGGGGGACGAGTGTCCATATGGGGGATCGCTTTTGAGAATATTCAGAAGTGACTTCAAAAGCTGTAGCTGTAGCTGAGCGCTACAGTTAGCCGGCGAGGGCGGCAGAGGGCCTGTGAGAGCGTTGAAAGAGAGATCTCTGGTGGTGGGAGAATGAAGACGGGCAAGCGCGGATGAGAAAGGGGCAAGTGGGGATGTGCAAAGCGAACGAGCGAGGCAGAAATTGGGATGGAAGAGGATGAAGAGGCAGATACAAGCACAGGAGGAGGATGAAGAGGCAGATACAAGCACAGGAGGAGGATGAAGAGGCAGATACAAGCACAGGAGGAGGATGAAGAGGCAGATACAAGCACAGGAGGAGGATGAAGAGGCAGATACAAGCACAGGAGGAGGATGAAGAGGCAGATACAAGCACAGGAGGAGGATGATTGGTAGTGAAAAGGATGTGAGGTTGAGTTGAGTGAAGTGCGAATCTCACATGGAGTTGAGGGCAGGCTTGTCAGCGAACGCGTCTGGGATGGCACCAGACAGGCGGTTGCGAGATAGATCCCTGGGAGAACGGAAGAAGGGGATGGAGGGAGAGAGGGATGGAGGGAGAGAGGAAGGGAGGGAGAGTGTGACAGAAAAGGGCAGAGAGTGTACAAGTCAGGCGAAAGAATATTGGAACAGCAGAGGACTTACATGATACGGGATGGCCCATTGATATGGGGTGCTTACACCCTGACCTGTGCCAACACTACTCCCGGCACTGACAGCATCTGCAGGTGACACTGCACTCGCAAGCTGGCTCAGCGAGTGCGGGATGGCATGACAGTGCATGCGGTACAGACATGCATAAGGCACACCACATACAACCCTACCACACCCCACACCACTCCTAGACCATGAGCAGCACTGACAGGATCTGCAGGTGATTGAGCTGGCTCATGGAGGGCGGGACGGCCTGGTCAGTGACTTGTCGCCAGCAGCATCTCCAGTGGTTAAGCTGGGTGGAGAGTGGCTCGTTGGTACAACACCTAGACCATTCCCACTCCCTCCCAGCACTAACAGGATCTGCAGGTGATTAAGCTAGCTCAGTGAGGTTGGGAGGGAAGCCCACAGTGACTATCCATTCCCATTCCCACCAATTTCACCAACTCCAGCACTCAACCCCAGCAATCACCACTGATCTCACAGGATCTGCAGGTGATTGAGCTGGCTCATGGAGGGCGGCGGGGCATAACAGCGAATGCAGTATCTCTCTTGCTCCTTATCAGGCCCTACACCAATTCCCCATCAACTCACACGGTCAGCTACACCACTCACAAGATCTGCAGGTGATTGAGCTGGCTCATGGAGGGCGGGAGGGGGCCTGACAGGGAGTTGTTGCTTATAGACCTGTCGGCGAGGGTGGGAAACATAGAGAGGGGGTCACAGGGGGGAAGAGAGAGAGGTGTAAAGAGGAGGGGGGAAGAGGAGAGGGGGAGGGAAGAGAGGTTGTGGGAGCCGCGGAGAAGCAGTATCGCTGGAAGGCGAGAGGTAAGGAGCAGTGAGGCGTGCGTACAGGAAATCAAGGCAGGGAAGCTGGCCGATGTTGGAGGGGAGGGGGCCAGATAGAAGGTTGTGACTCGCAAGTCAAGTCAAGTCAAACCAAATCAAACAGTCATGATTGCTGAAGGTGAGGGTTAGGGACAGGCAGGGAGGCTTACAGAAAAGCAAGCTTGCGAAGCTGGCCAATGTTGGTGGGGAGGGGTCCTGAAAGAAGGTTGTGACTCGCAAGTCAAGTCAAACCGAGTCAAGTCAAGTCAGGGCAGCTAAGTGTGAGGGCTCAGGGGCAGGGAGGCTTAGCGACAGGGAGGGAGGGAGGCTTACAGGAAGGCAAGCTTGGGAAGCTGGCCAACGTTGGTGGGGAGGGGTCCAGAGAGGAGGTTGTGACTTGCGATGCTGGGGGGGAGGGGGGCAGGAAGGGGAGTGGTGGGAACAGGCAGATGAGGGTATGGTCCACACAGGACATGAGATGAGACATACGAGAAACGAGTGCAGAGGAAGACAAGCGCACTGAGACAGACAGCTATTAACCAGCGGCTTATAAGGGGTACAGGTAGACTCACAGATAGACGAGTGCACTGAGTGCAGTGATAGAGTCAGGAAGGGACCCGCTCAGCACGTTCACATCCAGGAACCTGTAGAGTGGGGAGTGGAGAACGGTGGGGAATGGTGTGATGGTGATGCTTTCAAGGCAAGTCATGGAGAAGAGGGGTATAGTGGGCAGGGCACATGTGGAGGTAACTGGAGGGTAGAGGGCTGGGAATAAGGAGAGGTATGACTGAGACTCTGCCATCCGCCCTACCTTCCAGTTACCTCGACACCTGTCTGGTGGTGGTGATGGTACGTACACACCCCAACCAGCCGAGGTTGTTTACTTCACACGCACGCATTTGGTGAGAACCCAGACAGGTGCCCAGGAAGCAACAAGTTCGCCCACTCACATGTATCGCAAGCGATCCAGACGGCCAATGGAAGCTGGGATGGACCCAGACAGGCGGTTGTTGCTCAGGTACCTGCACGTGGTAGCCAAACCACCCGCGGTTGAAGAGAGGGTGGGCAGAGGAAGCGACTGAGGTAAGGACAGGTGAACCCAGCTAGGCAAGCCTGATGTTGGATGGCACCATGTGGTAACCATGTAACTATAGTTAACAGGAGGGTGGAAAAAAGAAGGGTTGGGGGGGTCGGTTCAAAAAGGATGATGTTGATCTGGGGGGAGAATCACCTACAAGAAAGTTTAAGATCATGCAGGCTACACTCACAGGCTTGAGAGGCACTCACAGCCAGTTGAGGTTGTAGTTGTTGCCGATCTGAGGGGGAATCACTCCTGACAGAAGGTTGTTGCGCACATCACTGTGAGGGGCGCAGGGCGGGGGACAGGCCCGAGGCAGGAGAGAGATGCGACGTAGAGGAGAGGCGAGGGGAAGAAAGGGGTGGTGAGGAGTAGACGACAGTATTGAAAAAGTTCAAAGGGGTGCGTGCGAGGACAGGGGCTGGAAGAGAGGGACTGGATGACAAAGAGGAGGCAGATGGTGTGACATGGAGTGGTAATGGGGCTAGGTGGGTTCTGGATTAGAAAGAGAAATCCACAGTGCAAATCTAGTAGCTATTTACAGGCACCACAATGCTTGTAACAATATGTATGAAGTGGGGGGGGGGTACTGAAGAGCCTTATAACGAGTACTTGAGTCTTACATGTACTGCAGGGCTTGTAACGTGGATATCTGTGGGGGAATGGCCCCTGTGAGCTCGTTAGACGCGAACGAGCTGAGATGAGGGGGTGGGGGGAGAGAAAGGCGTGAAGAAGGTTAGGAAAAAAGTAGGGAGGAGAGGGAGAGTGGATTTTTAGGTGCATATTGAGTAGACTCGGCACATATCCATCTCTTGAGACGGCTAAGCTAATAAACAATCAGATCTTATCCGTGGGGGGGTGGTCTAGCTCTTTAGAAGTGAGTGAGCTGAGAGGCACAGGTACGTTGGGGGAGAAGTGGAGACAGAGTGGAGACTTGAGAAGTAGAGAGGGATGGGGGGGAGAGAAGGGGGGATAAGAGAAGTAAAGAGGGAGGGGAGGGGAAGAGGGGGTGTGGATAAGCTGTCGAGGGGATGACGGAGAGGGAGTGGGGCGTGAGAGATTGATGAGTTTACATCCAATGAGTCTATAGGACTCCATACAGATTGCTAAATGAAAGATGGATGATGTGGATACTCACAGGTAGGAGAGGGCAGAGAGCGCAGAGATGTGGGAAGGGATGGGGCCTGAGAGACGGTTCCCATCCAAGCGCCTGTGGGACACGGACGTCAGGGGAGGAAACCAGGGGTCAGCCATATGAATGTGTGTGCGCGCGCGCGTGTGTGTGTGTGTGAAAATTTTGAAACAAAAATCACGTGAGCGGCACTCGCAGCCATATGAATGCGTGTGGGTTTGTGTGTTTGTGTCTGCAAGGGAGCGAGTGAGTGAAAACTTTGAAAAGAAAGAAAGTAGTCGGGTCTTCCTACAGGGGGCACTCACAGCATTTGCAGCTGGGGCAGCTTGCCGATCCCCGGGGGAAGAGGGCCTGATAAGTCATTGTCAGCCAGACTCCTGCGAAGCATCACATCACATGGATGGGTGGAGGGGGAATGGCCCTCGGTTAGTTTGGGTGCTTGCTGTTGGTGGCAGCAGGGAGTTAGCGCTCCCTGCCATGTCAAGGAGCAGGGACGACGATGACTCACTGAGCAAACTCTTGAGTCGACTCAAAACTCATAGAGCAGTAGGCGTCAAGTCTCACAGGTCCTGCAGCGCAGTGAGCTTCGTGGTGGCAGCAGGGAAGCACTGCGCTCATGTGCTCCCTCCTGCTACCACACTATCGATCACCCATGCATTGCATTTCTATGCCATGGCACGACACGCCAAAAACCACACCATTCCATGCAGTGGCACCACCCGCCCTGGTCTCACAGGTCCTGCAGTGCAGTGAGCTTGGTGACGGCAGCAGGGAAGCTTCCGCTGATGGCATTGCCGCCCAAGAAGCTGCATCCGGGGCGGAAACCGGGGAGAGGAAACACAAATTCAAGGGAAAGAGATATCTCAAGGACGAAAACATCTCTTCAAGGCAAAGGGCCGTGTTAATCAATCACAATGATATGACTCGTACACTCAGGCACTTCAAGGGGTTCATGTGCTATTTAATCTAAAGGGTTACATACAGTGCAGCGAGTGTTGAGTTGAGCAGGGAAATGGAGGCGGGTATGCTAGTCACGTTGTTGCCCACCCACCTGGACAGGTATGAAAGCAGCAAAGAAACAGACCAGTGGTGAGATACACGAGATGGAATGCTGCTTACAAATTGCTCAGTCCAAGGCGGGCCTGGCTGTGAGATAATATTTGATGGTGCAATGCAATGCAATGGCCACCACAAGAGCTTGATGTTTGAATGTGTGCATTCAAGTGTTTTTTACGTTGTGCATTCAAGTTTCAGCGGTTCAGCACTATGCTTGCCTGCTTGTTCATAAACACTCATTCAAATGTCTTGGAGAGAGTGTGTGCTTATACGAAGTGAGGGATTCAGGTAGGTGCATGCTTACAGAGATGTGAGTGCGGTGAGGTTGGCAATCGAGTCTGGCAGAGGCCCTGTGACTCCCCACAGAGACCTGAGGGAGGAGAAAGGCCATGCCATGCAATGTCGTCCCAGACCACGTCCATTCATGCCATGCCATGCCATGCCATGTCATGCCATGCCACGCCATTTTATGCCATGCCACGCCATTTCATGCCATGCCATGCCATGCCATGCCATGCCACGCCATGCCATGCCACGCCATGCCATGCCATGCCATTTCATGTCATGCCACGTCATTTCATGTCATGCCACGTCATTTCATGTCACGCCATGTCATATCATCGCTATGCCAGATTGTTTCATGCGATTTGCACATCATTTCATGCCATACCATCTCAACTCATAGCGAGTGACAGCGCCAAGAAACATGAAGGAAAAAGAGGCGAAGGGAAGAAGGATAGAACAGGAGTTACGATGATGAAAGTAGGTCGGCATCAAGGCCAAAAGAAAACAGCAAGAGACAGTCGAGTCAAGACGAAGCAGAACCTAGTAGACGAGACGGCCGGCCAAGGTCCCTGTTGAAGAGTGAAAGCGAAGCGTCAATTCAGAGCGGACCGTGGAGATTGAAGTGCGTACGACAGCTTACTGATACAGCACAGTGCGATGGCTCACTCACAGCGTGATACCATGGCCCTGGTCGTCGCACGAGAGGCCAAAGGCCACGTTGCAAACTTTCCCTCGAAAATGCATCTTGGGACTGCTTCTGTTTATCAGGCACCTCAAACATTGAGTAGTGCGTCGGCTCACTCACCCCACCCCCCAACCCCCACTCACAGGGTAATGACGCGGCCCTGGTCGTCGCACGAGACGCCGAAAACAATATTGCAGTTGGCCCTGGACTGCCAGTACACCTTCGGGCTGCGCTGCGGGTTGGTGAAGTTCAGATCCTCTCTCAGCCGCAGCAGCGCTTGCCCTGGTTGGTGGGGGAACAAGGCAGGGTGGGCGGAAAAGAAAGGCGGAAAGGTGTAACCGTTGCCAGTACACCTTGGGGCTGCGCTGCGGGTTGGTGAAATTCAAATCCTCTCGCAGCCGCAGCAGCGCTTGCCCTGGTGGGGAAACGGAAAGGGCGCGTGGGGGGAAAAGGAATGGTGGGCCTGTGTTACAGAGGGCGATGCTGCAGTTGTTCCTTCCCTTCACCGCCAACAGTGCACCTTGGGGTTGTGCTGCGGGTTGGTGAAGTTAAAATCCTCTCGCAGCCGCAGCAGCGCTTGCCCTGGTGGGGGAACAGGAAGGGCGTGGGGGTAAACGGAAAAGTGGGCCTACGTTACAGAGGGCGATGCTGCAGGTGTTCCTTCCCTTCACCGCCAATATTACACCTCGGGGCTGCACTGCGGGTTGGTGAGATTCAGCTCTTCCCCCAGCCGCAGTAGCGCTCGCCCTGATGAACAAGCAATAGGAGCGGTACACTGCGCGAGAGCGGCATTGGGGAACGAGAGGTGCCGCATCAGGGTGGTCAGTGCGACTGAGAGATCCAAGAAATTTGTGACGGATATAAACGACGCAGTTTTATACGTTGTAGTGTAGTCTCCCAGCCCTCGCGGTTTCCTCAGTTGTAGTGTAGTGTAGCACCATAGCACGCTATTATTCAGTTGACTCAAAAAACACAGAAACACGCGAATACGCCATATAGGATGGGGCATGCGGCATCGCAGATTCGGAGATCATTCAAGGCTGGGGGTGTGGCAGTTGTCTGATCCCTCCCTACGCATGCAAATCGTCAGGTCAAAACGCGAAAGCGGATCGTACGGAGACCGAAAAGCGAGAGCTAGGAGATGCGGTGAAGTAGGCAGGGTAAGAATCTAACTCTCGTTTCACTCACAGTCTGTTAGAGCGATCGAGCGAGCAGCAGTCAATGGAATGAGGGTCGCGAAAACCGCGAAAACTCCGAGGACAAACGAAGTCATGCTAACAAGCTGGGAATGTGAGAGCATTGCGCGCGGCGAGGAAACTCTTCGCGAGCCGCCTTGTCGGTTTGCCGACTCGGAGCTACTACGAGCCATTGAAGGAGGAATGCCCGCGTGGGGCCCTCCTTCCATTCCGCCACCACGTCCCAACGTCTCTGCCCCTAATCCACTTTCCTACAAGGGTTTGCCAGATGCTTAGACGACGATTCTCCCGCGATCGAAGCTGCGATGGAAAAATGGCGCTTCGCTGCCAGTGGTTATGAAAATCCTAAGGTGGCAGTGACTTGGCGCTACCTCCAGGTTCCAGCGTATTCGCGAAGCAAGAATATCGGGGGCAGTTCTGTCTTACCTGTACCGTACCATAGTGCACGGCCCCAGGAGGGAACTGATTGGATGGACCCCCGAACCTGGAACTTGGTTCCGAAGCACCTTCAGAGTTCTCCTTACCTGAGTCCGAGCCAAGCCAGGGCCCACCTGACGGTTCGCCTCGGCCCCAGGTATTAGGGCATAGCCTCGGTAGAGCGGCTTGCCAAACTGACCTGACCAATCTCACGGTGACAGGTTTGTGTAGCAAATATTTCACCTGACCTACTCATACGGTCTGGTCAGGGTGTCGTTTGGTTGAGAGAGACAAATCAGCTACAGCATTCCTCATGTGCTCAATACGCGTACTTCTTTATACTAAAGCGAAGTGTAATCATTTTGTCTATAATAACTTATCATAGTGATAAAGCTTAGAATATGATCCTCCCATTCAGCTGCTTTGGTCTTGGGTTTCAAGTATAAAATTGATCTACATGTCATCTATATAAATATCTTAAGAAGCGATACCGCTCATTCTGTTAAACAACAGAGCTATGGGTGAATAAATATGTAATTTCCTGCATAGATTTGTTAAGACAACTAACATGCTTCTCCATGCCTTCTGCAGGTGGTAGGCACCCCTCCGTCGTTCCTTCAATCGAGTATATCTGTCGGCAACGGGGATTGGACGTGCCTAGCCTTTCAAGTCGTGCACTTTCGCACTTGCCTTTTCCGTGTGGTTGCCTGGCGTTGCCGCCACTGATTCACGGGCATGAACCCCCTAAACCCGACATTGGGCAGCCCGTGCGACGGAGTCTCGTCTCCAACCAGGCCGTCTTTGCGACGAATCTAGGCTCGGAGAGGCTTCAAGCTCTTCCGCCGCTGAACGCTGGTTTGGTGCCACAGGTGTACCCAGAATCCAGGTTGGCTCGTGTCTCTCCATACCACACCATTGTTTGGTGAGACATCGACGTGACCTTGTCATGGTTGTGATTACTTGGCCATGGCGGTTTCGCATTCAAGACTTCCGAGCACTGAGCTAGCTTTGCACAGGTTCTAAAACTGGAAATCTGTGCTTGAGATAACTTTACTGAAGCCGAGTCTCAGCAGATTAGAAATCTCATCGCTAGGTTGGGTTTTGCCTAGAGGCTCTTAATTGCGAATATATCAACCAACCATGAGTGGTCGATTTCTGACTGGCTATGCATCAGCTCCTGTCTCGCCGCAAGTTAGTCGAGGGTCGTCACCTGCGCTTAGCGACCATGATTCGTAAGGGTTTAAAGTCTCCTTTCCTGCCTCAGTTTGAGGCTGAATCTAGTGTTTTCGTCGTTTTATTCATTATATGGGTCGAGACGTGGATCTGACACGCGTAGTTTTTCCCTCTCAGGTATCTATCGGAGCTCTTGTCCGAGAGGCAAAAACTTAGCCCTTTTATGCAAGTGTTGCCGATATGTAGCCGCCTGATGAATCAAGGTAGGTTGAATTACGCATAGTGAATGCGGATTCGTTTGGCTTGGCGAGTATTATGCTTATTAAACGACTTGTGTCACCTGCAGAAATTGCTCGAGTCACATCCCTCGTTGGCGCTCAAGTGTTTATGGACCATGATTCAATCGAGCACTCGCCTCCGATGTCACATCAGCCACATTCGTCTCATCAGCAAATAACTCACCAACATTTATCGCATCAGGCACTCACTCATCCTCCGCATCCACCTCATCAGTTTCATGCAACTCATCAAGGCCATATCTCTCATCAGTCTCAGCAGATTCGGCCTTCGTCTAGTGGATCGCCGTTTGATTCCGGAACTTGGGCTCCGATGCCATCTGAGGTTGGGGTAAGTTTGGCTATTCAGCAACTTCGTTTCAAAACATGAAAATCTCGTGGCTGACGCTAAGCCTTGGTTTCCCATACTGGATATGCAGCCATCGTCTTCTCTATTCTTGATGCAACCAACGAGCCAACCGTCAGCTACCGGGACGCTTGTAGGCTGGACGGCTCAGCCTGGCGCTGCTCCGATCGTAAAGAAGACGAGCCGTTTGGAGGTTCCGGTGGATAAATACCCTACATTTAACTTCGTCGGAAGAATCTTAGGGCCACGAGGGAACTCTCTGAAACGAGTTGAAGCGCAGACAGGTTGTCGTGTTCTCATTCGCGGACGTGGGTCAATAAAGGACGCTGGCAAGGTATGAACGTTTTCTAAGGCTGCTTGTTTGCGAACGTTGCGCGCTGTGTTTAAGTGTTTCTACGATTGCCCTTTTACGCTTATCCGACGCAGGAGGAGAAGATGCGAGACAAGCCTGGATTTGAACATTTGAACGAGCCTCTGCATGTTATCGTGGAAGCAGAGCTCCCTGCGAATGTTGTGGACGCGCAGCTTGCTCAAGCGTGCGAAATACTTCAAGAATTACTCAGGCCTGTGGTGAGTGGTTGTGCTCGTGAAATTTTCAGTTTTTGTTAGCATCAGTGAAACCAGGTGAGTAATTTAAGCTTCCTTCCCCCTTTTTCAGGACGAAACTCATGATGTGGTCAAACGTGCACAACTTCGTGAATTAGCCATTCTGAATGGAACCCTTCGGGATGACCTGGGAGCTCACAGTTTGTTCTCAGGTTCCCCATTGCCCTTCGGTGATGTGGGACTGAAGCGAGCGAAAACTCGACGATAGCGATAACGCGGCAAGCTAGCACGCTCAAGGTTGGTCCCGGAGGTTTGAGGTCTTTTAGTTGCGTCATTTAGTGGTCTACTTCCCCACATTATTACCCGTTTTCTGTGTCATTACAGAAGGCGTTTCACCTTAGATGTCCAGGGTCCTATCGAGTATGGATGTAGTCCTGGAGAATTTTGACTTTGTAATTCTTTTTATGGAATGATGATTTCTTCATCCTTCATCTCCTGCACATTGGGTTGGGGCAAGGGGTTGGGGCGCTTGGGGGGTGTAAATGGTGGACTTCATGGTAAGTATGTTTGGTTGGTGTTTTTGGGGGGAATGGTGACTATGGGCCCCAGTACTTCATTGTGAAGCATAGTAGTTGGACTGTACACCCGTGAAGCTCTTCATTTCGAAACGCTTTGAGCTTCTAGCGGTTCTGACTCTGAGCATCATCCTTTTTGGCGGCTTGGTTCTCCTGACTCTGGTGGTGCATGATGGCTTCTGACTAACGGATGACCAATTAACGACCACTGCTAATCCTACTGACCAAATGGTATGAGGAACTGACCTCTGTCTGTGTCTAGCACATCTTTATGCAGCACGTTCTGACCTTACGTGTTGTTGCACTGTGCAGGCTGATCCCACATTTCCTGTGTGGCAATGCGTTTCATCCGTCCTGGATGATTAAGCCTATGTGCCTCTGTTTGAGGGTAAACATCATGATGCCTTTCACCAGGTATGTGGTGCTGTCAAAGTTTCATCTTACCCATGTTTGGTCAGTCACGAAAACTATATGATATCACATATTGTTTTGACTTCTGCAGCACAGCATGCTGGAGCTGGGGTTACAGATTTAATGGCAGCGTGTCCGCAAGATTCAGAGAACGTTACCACACCCTTGCCGTACCAGTTATTCAAGCCATCGTCCACTTCAACATTTCTGTTCCAAGCGACGGATACGACCAGGCCTACAGATCAGATGCCCAATACAATATTGTGAAGGCCAAGATTGGATACTGAAATCATTTAACCTGCCAACGCTGCCTTGAAACACAAAGCCGACTAACCTTTTGCGCGCACGTCTTTAGACTGACCAAGTAACTCCATACTGGCCATCCAGGCGATGTCGGGAGCAGGGTTCCCATGTACTGCACCGATTATTCACTCACGGCCAGTACGTATCTGTCCAGGTTCCTTGAGCTGGTCGCTACAATCATTTATAACTGGCGAGGCTGATGCACAACTCCAGGGTACTTTTGTGGATTTGTTGTACAAGAAAGCGACTCGCAAGGATGCTAACAAGAGGGGACATTCGTATTTTATCACGATACACAGGACCAGTACAGGTACCATATGTTCTGTGGAAGGAAAGGAGTGCGGTCAGATGTTGTGTTGCAAGTTTCCTGCTTGTGTTATATGCAGCCACGCCCGCCAGCACTTGATGCTGACCTACGGTTCTTACCAGGTTACAGTATGGCTGTGCATGAGAAGTTTCAACTGGTGAACAAATACAGGTTCACCAGCAGGCAGGAGGCAGAACAAAAGCGTAAGAGCTGCTGAACTTTTCTTGCGGAGGTGCCTGAATCCCTCTTTTGCGAAGCATTGTAATAAGCACATCTTCGAATCTGCGAGCCTGCAAGAACGAGGGTGAAGGAGCATCATGAAGGTTACGTTTCTTAATCATGGGGGATGCATCAGGACCAGTGAGCATAAGGAACAGTCACACGTTAAGGTGACTACCATTACTATCATAGTATCAATTCTAGAAATGTACCCACCTGCCGGACAGCCATGGGATCTTCCCCAGGAGAGAGTGGAGCTGTCAAAACGGTGAGAAGCCCATTGCGGTTGCCAAACACAATGTCCGTCAAACACCTATCTCCAACCTGCCAAGACGGAGAGGTGTACCATATTAGAGTGGGTGAGAAACCTTACCAAAACAAGATGAAAAGAGATGCGCGATGCTTAGTGGGGCACAGCAGAATATGACTGAAATCTAGCTGCCATCCAGGCTAATACCGTAACCAGGTCCCAGCTTGTTGGCCCTGCATCCTAGGTGTGCCTCCATCTTCTTTCTTGCAGCCACCTCAAAATTTCACAAGAAAATAAACCATTTATCCATTCTTCCTGACACTAAGGAAAAATGCAAGCAGCCACTCACCATGACCATCTCATCTGCCCTGCATCCAAAATGTGTTTCGAGCTCTGCTGCTCCTCCACCAGGTTTCTTCTCGGTGTGAAGAATCACAGGCACTCCCAGTGCCTGCTCCATTGCTGCTGCCAAGGAGCCATCAGGGTCGTACTGCTTCAACCCTGAACTGGAGGAACGATTAGGATTCGGATGGAAGGGGAATTAAAAAAATTGGCATAAAACAGTAGGAGTATTTGAGCAGCCATCAGGGTCGTACTGTTTCAGCCCTGAACAGGAGGCCAGGTTGGGATACATACGGCGGGGAAATACGGGAGCAAGGACGCATGATTCATTCACATAATTCTTCTCAGATAACCAAGGCTTGAGTACCATCTTCTCATTGAACCTTCTCGTTGAATTTTCATGGATACAAAGTCCTCTTTTCTCAATGGACCCCCCCTTCTCATGTTCATCCGCACATCTCTATGACAATGCACCGACCAACCTGCAGAGTTGCTCAGAATGGCAATGCCTCTAGATCCGAATGTCGTCCGGCACACGTCCAGGGAAGCAACCAGCCCATCCTCCACCTGCTTTGGCCGAGCCACACGTGGGATGGGGGGATGGGAATGAGCTGACAATCTCTGAGGCGACCACGAAATAACCGCATGTGGGACATTTGAATGTGACGCATGAAAGCGCAGCATGCACATGCTGAGATGAGCTGACGCAGTAAAAAGAAGGCTGATCAAGAACATGCTTGTGTCTTTACTACGATATGCGTGGGGGAGGGAGGGGGAGAGCGGAGAGGGGAAGGGGGATAAGAAGAGGTTGCGGGGAGCGAGAAGGGAGGTGCGCTGCCGGCAAATTGGTGTAATAGAGTGGATGGAATTTGAATTAAAGGGGATTCCGAGTGGCACTAATGAATGCAGCGAGTGGGACCGAGTCAAATGCTGCAAGGCTTAAGAGAGGTTAGGGTTAGAGTCACCTACACGGTGTACAGAAATGTGAGTGTGTTATCCCTGTCAAACCCCACCGCATGACTCATGGGAGGTTGCTAGGGTGATTGAATCCACCTCGTGAATGTGCTTTTGAACCCACCTGCACCTCGTACGGAAGTGTGAGTGTGTTATCCTTGCCAAACACAACTGCATGACTCATGGGAGAATGCTAGAAACACCTGGAGGTGCATGGATGTTTGAAACTCACCTGTATCTTGTAGGGGAGTGTGAGTGTGTTGTCATTATCAAACACCACTGCCTTGAATTGGGGAGGTCGCTAGGATGATTGAACTCACCTGGTGCATGACTCACCTGCATCTTGTAGGGGAGTGTGAGTGTGTTATCCTTATCAAACACCACCGCCTTGAACCCAGCTGCATGAAGGGCCTTCCAGTCAATCCACCTGTTTCAGAGAGGGCGAAGGCACCAAGGAGTGGTAAAAGCCAATGGGATTAGGAGGATGGGTGAGCGCGTTATTCGTGTCCAACGCACGACTGCCTTGAAACCAGCTGCATGAACGGCCTTCCAGTCAATCCACCTGTTTGAGGAAAGCAAGAAAAACCTTAGATTCAGTAAAAATGCGACGAGACGGAGGACGAATTAGGAAGGCTTAATAGACATGGAAACGATACTGGCATTCTTCTTTTCAAATCTACCCGAGACATATTAGGCTTGATATGGGAGCCTGATATTCTGACATATCTAGCCGTACCTGATATCAGGCACGGACACATGCGGCACAGCGAGGCTCGGATTTGAAACGGCCACGCTCGCCACAGCCGTGACTCCTTGCAGGTTGAAACTCTGTCCGAGCTTCGCCCAGAGGCTCGGCGAATGCGGCTCGGAATCCGAGGGTGACCCTTCCGAACCACCAGTTTCCGACGCAGGCGTCTCCCCCGAAGCTCTAGTTCGGAAATCTCTACGCGTTGGGCTTTCAGCTTTCCGAGCAGAAGATTCAGGCCGCATATTGCTAAAACGTCGTACTGGGCTGGAAGAATGCGTCTGAAACGATCTTAGCCGTTGAAATTGATGGAAAGCTGTGTGACCGTACGATTTGGTTTTGGAGGCTCCGAAACATAGAACTCTAGGAGGGCTGAGAGCTTTGATCGAAGCTTGAGAAGAGAGCAGAGCGGGTCTGGCGCAGGAGACGGACGAAGCTATCGATGCCATAAGCCTCGCATGCGAAATGCCGCGACTCGAGCGGGGACGCTGTGAGGCAATACAGCTACACAGCGATTGCAAGAGCTAGACGGACTAAAGATCTGAATGGACGGAATCAACAGCATTCCCACCCCGCATAAATGTCTGGATTTGTGATGTAATTTGATGGTGCTCAGGGAGCTGAGAGCTTGTGCTCAGAACCTAGCTCAGCCGTTCGGTAAGAAAACCGTTTGAAACGCAAAGCATCTTACCCAACCGCACTAGGTTACGAGACATACGAGTAAAGATGTCGGCTCTTGTTACCCATTCAAGACTTCGCACTCGCCAACGGACTTCGTGTCGAATTGCACGATGCCACATGAAACAACCCTATCATAAGCTCTATTGCTCCACTATTTTATAAAACTATTGCACCTCTCATTATGCATACCATAAAATTCCAGCATAACACATACAAACCTTGAGATTGAATAGAGGTGCAGATAACATGGTAAGGCTAACCTTACCATGCCACTAGGGGAAAAAAAAATGAGATACGTAGCCAAGCTGCACACTGGCTGTGATTATCTAAAAGGGAATGGGATTGCGGAATTGAGTTCTAGATACGAACATCTGACCGCTCCTAGAATATGTTCTGGTAGCTCGTCTTCAGTCTCTCCCTGCATACAGCAAAGATACTCGTGAGTGGAACGGGAATAAACAACACAAACCAAGTCACTAGAGGATTTTCAGCGCACAATGACACACGGTAACAAGGCAGAATGACAAAAAAACATCAGGTTACACAGATTGCTCACCTTGAGATAGAATGCCATGTCGACCACCAGGTTTGTGATGTATCCAAAGACCATACCATGATTGTGAGTCAGCTTAAATTGGAGCACATCGCACCTTGAGATAGAATGCCATGTCGACCACCAGGTTTGTGATGTATCCAAAGACCATGCCCATGATTCCTCGCACCACTGACGATGATGCCATGTTCACATCCACCTGATGGGGTTGGGGAGAACGGGAGAGTTAGCATGCATTTAACAACAACACTCCACAGCACAACACATCCACCCATTCATGCACGCACCTCGAAGTACTCCTCTGTGGAGTGGTGGTAACCCATCTCTCCATCACCAGCCCCCCATGCACCGCCTGCATCGCTCACTGCACCATCTACACTACTTACCGCACTGTCCCTTTACCACACACACACCACATACCACCAAAAGTCCTTCACCGCCCACACACCACAAACCTCAAAGTACTCGTCTGTGGAATGGTGGCATGCTGTCTCCATCACTTGCCCCATCACCACTTCAGCCTTGGAGGTCTCACAAGTCACACTCCAGAGCACGACACATCCACCCATGCACGCACCTCAAAGTACTCGTCTGTGGAGTGGTGGTAAGCCGTCTCCATCACCTGTCCCATGCACCATCTACACTACTTACTGCACCATCTACACCACTTACTGCACCATCTACACCACTTACTGCACTGTCCCTTTACCGCCCACACACCACATACCTCAAAGTAATCGTCCGGGGAGTGGTGGTAGGCCGTCTCCATGACCTGCCCCATCACCACATTGTGTGACCCCACCGCCTGTTTCACCAGCCACGAGCCCTGTCATTAGGTGGGGGGGATATGGTGACGCAAGGCATTCTTAGAAGGGAGTGGTAAGCCGTCTCCATCACCTGCCCCATCACCACGTTGTGTGACCCCACCGCCTGCTTCACCAGCCACGAGCCCTGGTATGGGAAAGGGGGTTTATGGGGTTGTAGGGCAGGTGGGTGGGCGTTACAGGGCCTGTTGTCTCCATCACCTGCCCCATCACCACGTTGTGCGACCCCACTGCCTGCTTCACCAGCCACGAGCCCTGTTATGGGAAAGGGGGTTTATGGGGTTGTAGGGCAGGTGGGTGGGCGTTACAGGGCCTGTTGTCTCCATCACCTGCCCCATCACCACGTTGTGCGACCCCACTGCCTGCTTCACCAGCCACGAGCCCTGTTATGGGAAAGGGGGTTTATGGGGTTGTAGGGCAGGTGGGTGGGCGTTACAGGGCCTGTTGTCTCCATCACCTGCCCCATCACCACGTTGTGTGACCCCACCGCCTGCTTCACCAGCCACGAGCCCTGTTATGGGGGGGGGCAGGAAGGGAGAGGTGGGGGAGGGGGGAACGGTGGCGTGTGGAAGTGGGAAGTGCGGAGTGTTACCAAGGCACCACCAGGAAGGGTATGGTAAGCCGTCTCCATGACCTGCCCCATCACCACGTTGTGCGACCCCACCGCTGCTTCACCAGCCACGAGCCCTGTGAAAGCGGAAAGGGCCGTATGGGGGGTATATGGGAAGGAGGGAGGAAGGTGGGAGATGCTACAAGGGCACCACCAGAGAGGGAGTGGTATGCAGTCATTATGACCTGCCCCATCACCACATTGTGCAATCCTTCTGCCTGATTCACCACCGCCTGCTTTACCACCCTATTCAGCTCTGATGGCACACAGATGGCAGCAGGGAGAGGCGGCTGCTCTTGTAAGCATGACTTGCGCCAAGGAGTCGACGCATGGAGGGCAGATTGAGCACTCGGCGGGGGAACATGCCGCCAAGGATAGGACTTTCAGGGATAATGATAGTATTCAGCCTCGCCTCGGGCACTGATGGCAGAAACGATGAGCAGTTGTGGCGGTACGATTGACGAGTCGTCTGCCCCCAGCAACGGATGCATGGGGGCGAGATCTCCCACATGGCTTCAAGAGGACGATCAAGACTACGGCTGGCTTATTAGTAAACAGTTGACTCAAAAGTGGCATGCAGTCCTAATCTCTGGCCCTTGGGACAGGACGGAGAGGCGGTTGCTGCGGTAGGAGACATTTGCACCCAGGGACCGGCACATGGAGGCGAGGTCGACCACACACACACACATGGAACGGAAGGACGAGGGCTACAAGGATAGGACAATGGGAGAAACGGCAGCCAGCGCTCACCTCTGGCACGGAGGGCAGTAGGGACAGGCGGTTGTTGCGGTAGGAGTCGTCTGCCCCCAGGAATTGGCGCATAGAGGGCAGATCGAGCACATGGCGCTCTGCTGTGAAATAAAAGACCATGGAGTAGACCTCCTTGCCTGCTGGGACCTGAGAGGACGGTTGAGGGGCACAAGCACACAGCACATAGTGCAGAAGGGAAGGCTCGTGAATTGAAGCACATGGCACTCTGCTGTGATGTAGAAGATCCTGGAATAAACTTATTTTCCTGCTGGGACCTGGTGGGGAGGGGAAAGACAGCAGCAAAACATGCATGAGTCGCGCTGCAATCACAGGTGCCTAAGATGAGGCACATCGTGGTCTGGCGTGAAACTAAAAAATGAAGGACAGTACCTGGAGGTTGATACGGATGGAAAACGGTACCTGAAGGTTGATAAGGATGGAAAACGGTACCTGGAGGTTGATAAGGATGAAAAATGGTACCTGGAGGTTGATAAGGATGAAAAATGGTACCTGGAGGTTGATAAGGATGAAAAATGGTACCTGGAGGTTGATAAGGATGAAAAATGGTACCTGGAGGTTGATAAGGATGAAAAATGGTACCTGGAGGTTGATAAGGATGAAGAACGGCGCCTGGTCTCCATAGCAGGCCCGTACTCTCTGCATTCCGAAGTAAGGGCATAACAAAGGGAAGACATCATTTAGAGGTCTGCTTTTAGCACTCGAGAATGACTACACCGCACAGCACCAAGCAGTACAGCACTGCACTGAACCGCACCGCATTACACCCCCTTTGCTGCTCACCTGCACGAGGCACTTCTTCTGGGCTGCCACGTGGGCAGCAGGGTGCTTCTCTGGCCGCAGCCAATCCACCGCCACCAGCTGGCACAGCGGCTCGCCAGCTGGCGCCTGCACAGCAAAAGCCACGTGTAGTAGCCAATAGGAAGAAGCGATGTGACAAGAGAAGGGGATTAGCAAGATGGAAAGGGAAAGAAGATGTGGTTGTTCTTTCCCTTTCCATGGAGGTTGTCTCAGGCGAAACGGAATGATAAGAGGGGAGAGTGTGGGGTGCTTGGAACCTTTTGTGCAAAAGGTATGATTAACTGTCATGGGTTCAATTGAACCTTGGTCTCCCTGTAACGAAAAATCCCAACTGGCCATCAAATTAACTTATTTTGTTTCATCTCTTTGGCATAAATTCACAAACGCACACACCCACTGTGCTGCCGTCTGTCAGGTAGCTCCTGCCCCTCAGCTTGTACACATTGCAGTCGGGTCTGCTCCAGCAGTTCCTGCCCTTGCCCGAGTGGTTGGGTTGGGGGCAAGAGACCCGCTCAATCACTCTTATCACCACGCACCATCATGCTATGGCCCATGCACCACACACACGCACCATGCTTCCATAAGTCAGGTAACTCCTGCCCCTCAGCTTGTACACATTGCAGTCGGGTCTGCTCCAGCAGTTCCTGCCCTTGCCCGAGTGGTTGGGTTGGGGGCAAGAGACCCGCTCAATCACTCTTATCACCACGCACCATCATGCTATGGCCCATGCACCACACACACGCACCATGCTTCCATAAGTCAGGTAACTCCTGCTTCTCAGCTTGTACACATTGCAGTCGGGTCTGCTCCAGCAGTTCCTGCCCTTGCCCGAGTGGTTGGGTTGGGGGCAAGAGACCCGCTCAATCACTCTTATCACCACGCACCATCATGCTATGGCCCATGCACCACACACACGCACCATGCTTCCATAAGTCAGGTAACTCCTGCCCCTCAGCTTGTACACATTGCAGTCGGGTCTGCTCCAGCAGTTCCTGCCCTTGCCCGAGTGGTTGGGTTGGGGGCAAGAGACCCGCTCAATCACTCTTATCACCACGCACCATCATGCTATGGCCCATGCACCACACACACGCACCATGCTTCCATAAGTCAGGTAACTCCTGCTTCTCAGCTTGTACACATTGCAGTCGGGTCGGCTCCAGCAGTTCCTGCCCTTGCTTGCCATCCAAACCCCTATGTACCACACACCACCATTTTCAATATCAGCCATTCACCACACACGCACCATGCTGCCATCAGTCAGGTAATTCCTGCTCCTCAGCTTGTACACGTTGCAATCCGGCCTGCTCCAGCAGTTCCTGCCCTTGTCCATCCAACAACCACTCTAACCAACACCCAGCATCACGCCCCAAGGCCCATCCCACCATCAGGCACACACACACTCACCATGCTGCCGTCTGTCAGGTAGCTCCTGCTCCTCAGCTTGTACACGTTGCAGTCTGGCCTGCTCCAGCAGTTCCTGCCCTTGCCCGAGTGGTTGGGGGCCACGGAGCCGCTCAGCTTGCTCCAGTCGATGAAGAGCGGCAGAGAGAGGGAGTCTGGGGTCAGGTCTCGAGGCACATGGGACCAGTCTGAAGTGGGGCGGAGAGAGATAGGCATGGGGAGAAGGGAAGGAAGCAATGGTGGGAGAGAGGAAACACTGGTGGTTGCGGGCCACGGAGCCGCTCAGCTTGCTCCAGTCAATGAAGAGTGGCAGAGAGAGGGAGTCAGAGGTCAGGTCCCGAGGGACAGAGGACCAGTCTGGAATTGGGGCAGGAGGGGAGACAGAGGAGAAGAGGATGGTTGGGGCCCACGGAGCCACTCAGCTTGCTCGGATTGGTTAAGGAGACAACGAGAAAAGCAGCATCGAAAAGACAGCAAGAATCTGCCAGCATGGGCCGTACACTCGCCATAAGGGAGCTAGGAAGGATCTGGACCGTCCACTTACTCACCATCGGGGAGCTTGGAAGCATCTACACCGTCCACCATGACTCCTGATAGGTCCCTCTGTAGCACGCCCTGAGGGTTGCAGGAGAGGAGGGGATGCAAGGGTTTGAAGTGCAAGGGTTTTGAAAGGCTATGGACCTCGTTGACACTACGAAGTTTTTAGACAGCAGCGCATCAATGTGTTCAATGCATTCCACAACCTGACAACAATCGTTGTGCTACTATAAATCCACTGTGAACCTCATTTTCTAGACAGCAGCGCTCAGTCCAGCCTGGGAGTCATCCTTCCTTCCATCCACCTTCCCCACCTCCCCACCTCCCCACCTCCCCACTTCCCCCTTCCACCACTGTCACTCACATCACTAGAAGTCTCCGAAGGTGCGTTGGTGGGGCACTCATAGAACTCGTCCGGGTCTTCCATGTCAAGGAAGTTGGACAGTGCTCGGTCCAACCTGGGGGCTTGCCTCCCATCCCCCCCCACCTCGCCCTTCCCCCCTGCTGCCACCGCCGCTGCCGCCACCGCCACCACAGCCGCTGCCACTGCCCCTCCCAAGCTTGCTGATCCCCTATCTGCACTCACAACCACCCCCCCTCCTGCACTCCCCCCTATTGCTCCTCCTCTCCCTCCTCCCCCTCCTCCTCCTGTCTCCTCCTGGCTCTTCCCATCCTCCGTGCCGAGGCTAACCAACGAGGCCAGGCCCCATGTTCCCGAACCTGCTCCCGAGCCTGACCCCGTGGCTGAGCCCGAGGCTAGGCCAGAGAAGATGAATCCGCCTGTGGGGCCCACACTACTGATGGCGGAGGTGGTGGGGAAGATGAGATGACGCTGGATGCCCAGCGAGTAGTAGGCCAAGGGGGTGCCTCCCCTGCAGGCGAAGTATTCTCTAAGGCCTGGCGGGGAGAGGAAAAGGGCGAGGAGGAGACAACAGTGAGGTGGCGGGGAAGATGAGATGACGCTGGATGCCTAGGGAGTAGTAGGCTAGTGGGGCGCCGCCCCTGCAGGCGAAATACTCTCTCAGACCTGGTGGGACAAAGGAGTGGGCAAGGGAAGTGGGGAGGAACGGATTGAGAGGGCAGGGGAAGATGAGATGACGCTGGATGCCCAGCAAGTAGTAGGCTAGAGGGGGCGCCTCCCCTGCAGGCGAAGTATTCCCTCAGGCCTGGAGGACAGATGGGGCAGTGAGGATGGGGGCGAATAGAGAGAGAGGGTGTGATAGAAATACCAAATGGAATTGCACATTTAGGGAGTAGTAGGCCAGGGGTGGCGCCTCCTCTGCTGACGAAGTAGTTATTTCAAACGACACATGGCACAGGGCACGTGACCATGATACAGAAGCCACCGTACATGCACCGAATGGCAGCTTACCAGCCACTCTCAGCAGCAATGAGTCCTGCAGATGTGCGGGATGCGACGACAGGCCGATGCCAATCCAAGACGACCACCCTGATACGTCCATCTCCAACACGTGCTCCACCTGAGGGGGGGAGGGAAGAGGGAAGAAAGGAAGACAAGTCGTGGCACTTCCCCTCAGCTCACATCAGGCTTGCGGGGTTTTGTGGGCTGCCGCAGGAGCAAGGAGATGAAAGGGCTTTCACAGGGCAGCTGCGACACCTTATAGACCCACACTCACCACAAATATACCGCACTCAACCTGCGAGCGACACCTCATAGGTCCACAATCACCGCACGCAGTGTGGTTCACCTGAAAGCGAGGCTTGCGGGGGACTGGTGGGGCGCCTCAGGTGCAAGGCTGGGGGTAAGCGCTTGCACGGGGCACACACGACAGCTCAAAGACCCACACTCACCACACTTGGTCAGAGAAGAGGGGGAGAAGAATCACCTGCGAGCGCGGCTTGCGGGGGGGTGGTGGGGCGCCGCAGGTGCAAGAGGGTGAAAGGGGGCTGTCGCTATGCTGCAGGGGCGATATAATATAGCCGCCGCCTGGTGCGGTGCGGATGGGTGGAGAGAGGTGGGTAACAGGTGGAAAGGGGTGGAAATATGAGAATAGGTTCATCGTGTTTAGTTAATGAAATTCAATGAGCTGTGCTGCAGAGGTGATATTATGTATGTAGCCGCTGCCTGGAGAATGTGTGCCAAGCAAATGACCATTCAGTTATGCTGGATTCTGCACATGAATAAGAGATTCTTACAGGCAGGGCAGGGCACTCACTGTAGTGTAGATGAGGGCACGGAGATGGGGTGAATTTGGGTTGAATCAGACGTTTTGAGTCACCTCATAAGTCAACGGTGCTGCAGGAGGATGACAAATTTTTACAGGCAGGGCAGGGCACTCACTGCATATGAGAGCTCGGACACGGCCCCACGGTCGGCGGCACTTGGTGTGGCTGACAGACCTTTGAGTCAACTCAAGAATTGGTTCAGTCAACTCAAACGTCAGCTGTGCCGCAGATAGGTAAGAGTTTTCTGCGAGCAGGGCACTCACTGTAGATGAGAGCTCGGACACGGCCCCACGGTCGCCGGCACTTGGGGTGGCTGACAGACTTGAAGAAGACCACTGGTGGCGGAGGGGGTAAAGCAGGGATGGGGAGAGCGGATTTGCAAAACCGAGACCAAAAATGAGACTTTCTCAAAGCATTTGGGGTGTCTGACGAATTGAAAAAACCCCGCTGGTGGAGGAGAAGCAGAAAGCGGGAAGCACCATATAAGACAACAGCGCGAGGAGAAACATACAGCAGGGGTAGGGCCAGACGTACATACGGTAGGTTCCGTTTTCTTCTCTCTTCCAGTACCGCAGCAGACACAGGTCTCTCGATCTCGTCCACCTGAGCAGTGAACGCAAAAAGGAGGATGTGAAACAAGGAACAAGCAAAGTAAGGGATCAAAGCAATCAAGAGCTGACCAGTGATAGCAGGACCTATAAGAGCACCACACCCCCACTGCTCTTACAGTGACGCTGGTTCCAAGCCCATACACACCGCAACACACCCCACTCCCCTTACAGCGAGGTTTGTTTCAAGCACATATGCACCACCACAGCCGCATTCCTCTTACAGCGAGGTTCGTTTCAAGCACATGTGCACCACCACAGCCGCATTCCTCTTACAGCGAGGTTCGTTTCAAGCACATATGCACCACGTCCGTGTGCCCATCAATAGCCTCCACCACTCGCGCCTCTGCAAACATGGCGTCCCACCTGCACACAGACAGAGGGGAGGGAAATGGGGTTGGGGGGAAAGGGGACACACAGATGGAAGGTTAGACACACAGAGTGTTGCCATCAATGGCCCTCCACCACTCGTGTCCCTGGTTGTATGCTGTTTACTTGCATAGCTGGCTGATTATTTGGCTCCATTCAACACTCCTGCTTCTGAAAAAAGTATTGAAAGCTCAGCTGCTTCCATGAACATATCAGAATCCTATACAGGCAGTTGCATCATCCAGCGTATCTGCTTCAGTCAAAGCATACCCTGCTTCAGAACCAGGCACGGCAATGCTACTCACTCTGCTCGCTCCTCCCCAAAGCTCATGACGAGGTCGAATCGAATATCTGGTCTGGCGGTGCAGCCGTCACCACTCCCACTGGTCCTAGGTGTCGAGTCGTTTGAGGCAACTCAACAAGATACCTTTATAGTCGACTTATAGACCTGGCAGGATACTCACTCTGCTCGCTCCTCCCCAAAGCTCATGACGAGGTCAAATATATGGTCTGGTGCGGCCTTCACCACTCCCACTGCTTTCATGTGACGTTTGAGGCGACTCAGTTCAACAAGACAACCTTAATAGTCAACTCGTAGACCTGGCAAGACTACTCACTCTGCTCGCTCCTCCCCGAAGCTCATGACGAGGTCGAAAATCTGGTCGGGTGCGGCCTTCACCACTCCCACTGCTTTCATCACTGGCAACTGGGGGACGGGAGGCAGGGAAAGAAGGTACATGGTTGATGCAAGAAGGTGCAATGGGGGGGAAGAAGATGGGAAAAAAAACACAACAACAAAAAAGAAACCCTCTGGTACCTTGTAGAGACGGTGGAGAATGGGCGTCTTGCTGGCCTCCTCAAAGAATCGGAGCCCTGAAGGGAAGGGCACGAGGGAAAGGACGCGGTGGTATTTTTTTAAGTTATCTAAAATCTTCAAAGAATCGGAAACTTGGAGGGAAACATCAAGAAGAAAACCGAATGTACTGGGAGCAAAGCAGAGGAAGAGATGCTCAAGGCTTTTCCTTCTCATGTGCTCACGGACCATTCTGGCAGCGGTCGAGACGCCACTTGGATTGAGACGCAACAATGGCGGAGGACGGGGAGGAGGAGGCGGGAGGAGCAGGAGGAGGAGCGTGGGAGGACGAGGAGGGCAGCTGCTGATGGGAGGACGGTGCATGGGAGCCTTGCCTTTCCAAAGACGAAGCCACCCTTGCCGCCCCTGCCACTCCTGCACCTGCCCCCACTCCCACCCCTGCCCCTGCCCCTACCCCTGCCCCTGCCCCTGCCCCTGCTCCCGCTCCCACACCTCTGGCCCCTGCTACCCCTGCTGCAGCCCCTACCGCTGTAGAAACCCCCCCAAGGCCGATAGCCCCCCCAGAGCTTCGGGTGAGAGGTGATGAGTCGAGGGGGGAGTGGGTGGGGAGGAGCACAGGCGAGAGGGAGGGGGTAGGCTGGAAGGAGAGAGCGGGAGAGGAGCCAGTGGGGGGAGTGAGCATGCCGCTGCTATCTCCCCCACTGCCAGAGCCACTGTCAGCAGTAGCGGGGGAAGCACCAGAAGCAGCAGCGGCAGCAGCTGGCAACACCGGTTGACTAGCCTGTGCTGCAACGCGCTTTGCTTGTGGCCCGATCGGGGGCAGAGATGGGGAGATGGAGGGAGACAGGGAGGGGTGTATGGACGGAGAGAGGGTCCTTTTCACAGTCGCTGTGGCAGTTGCAGTGGCAGGGGCAGCCGCAGCCGCTGCAGCAGACGCGAGCGGGAGCAGGGCAGCAGCAGCAGGATTCAAAGCAGCAGCGGCAGGGAGCATTAGATTGGCCATTGAAGCAGCGGCAGAAGCAGGATCGGCAATAGCAGCAGCGGCAGCAGCTGTAGGATCAGCAGCGGCGGCGGCAGCAGCAGCAGCAACGGGACCCATAGCAGCAGCAGCTGGGAACATCATATTAGCCACAGCAGCAGCAGTGGCGGCTGGATCAGCAGCAGCGGCAGCAGCTGCAGCAGCAGGATCGGCAGCAGCTGCTGCAGCAGCGGAAACAGCAGCAGCAGCTGGGTGGAGAGTAGTCACGGCAGGGAGGGCAAGATTCGCCACGTCAGCAGATGAAGAAGGAGGGGCGCCAAAGAGGGAATGGGCAGTGGCGGCTGGCGTGGCAAGGGATGGGGCGTGGGCTGAAATGATAGAGCTTATGAGGTCAGGAGAGGAAGACGAGGCAGACTTCGCCTGTGGGGACCTGGGGTATGGGAGGGAGGCAGAGGCAGAGGCACAAACACAGACGGGGGGGAGAGCAGGTAAACCCTGCCAGTCAAACCCCCAAGAGAACCTTGGAATATGCTCGCCAAACATGATATGAATCGAAGATGGTAATTTGAACTCACTGTGACATTGGGCTTCCATCCTGCCCGGTGCGAGTGGATGGAACCTGCTGCGCTGACGTCGGCGGTTGTAATGGATGCGATGGTTGTTGTAACGGTTGTAATGGGTGTGATGATTGTGACGGCTGGCTTGGGGCATCAGCCGCTGGTGCAAGCATAGGCGGGAGCGGCTGCAGATTGAGTGACGACAGTGGAGGGTGAAGGGGGGAGAAGGGGCAGGAGTAAGTGACATCAAGATGCAGCGGAAGGCGAGAGGAAGGGTGGGCGTCTCACAGAAAAGTAGCCAAATATAACAGCAACAAGGAATGATTCAAATGAACACTTTAAGCATGGATGATGGATCCAGCAGGAATAAGGGCTCGGAGAGGAGACTGTAGAGTCAGCATGATGGGAGTGCAGGAAGGACGGTACACGAATGAGAGGCCATCAAAGAGAGCTCATCGGGCCAGCAGGCTGCAGACACGCACACCAGGGTGACTAATCCGAGTCAACTCAAAACACAGCATGCTCACTCTGGCTGAGGCACCTCAAAACCAGACTCATCGGGTCAGCAGACCACAGACATGCACACCAGGGTGATTAATCCGAATCGACTCAAAACACAGCATGCTCAAAACACCGCTGCCTGGGTGGACTCTACAGACAGCGTGGTCACAGAGACTCAAGCTGGCAGGGACATAGAGCTTCGGGCTGCCAGGAATACACACGCACCAGAGTGAGTGCTTTGGTGAGAGCATCGATCCACGCTGCAGCATCCTCTGCACTCGGCGTTCCCAGCTGCAGTCATGGCAGCGATGATTCGGGAGACGGAAAGAGCAGACGGATTGGTGAACGGATTGAGAAAGACGGATTGAAACGGTCCGAAACAGACGGCAGAATGAGTCACTTTCAGAGGCCTGCAAGGAGCACGAGAGCAGCAAATTCCGAACTGGCAAAAGTGCATGGACTCAAGCGCGGATCATATGCACATGCACCCACCGACGCTTGTCTTCTGTTGCCACTGGAGCCTCCATCAGGCCCCACAGTGAAAGAGCAGCTTCTAGGTGTACTGTACTCTTAGACAATCCATAAGCCCAGCAAGAGAGAATCACACGCATATCCACCCACCAACAACAGCATACGCAGCACCTACCGACACTTGTCTTCTGTTACCACTGGCGCCCCCAGCGGGCCTCACAGTGTGGAGCTTCTGCGGCTGCCTATCCAGCCACAACTCGGACCACCATCCCCCCCACAGACTAGACTCCATCCTCTGTAGACTCCCCCCTGTCCCTCCCATTCCGCCTCCTCCGCCACTGCCACCGCCATCCGCGCTGCTTCCTCCGCTCCCCCCTCCGCCAGTCAACGCGCTTCCGCCAAATAAGCCCCCCCCGGGTGAGCCTCCACTGCCAAATAATCCTGTGGTTGTGCGCGCCAGGTAACCACTGCCGGTACCGGCTTCTGCTGAGCTGTCAGGGTCATCTTCTTCGTCCTCGCTAAGGTCATCCTCGTCAGTAGCATGGTGCGCGCCAGGCATGCCGTACAGACGCATCGTGTACAGCACCTGAAGAAGGAAGTTAGTGGCATTAGCATGAAAGACAAAAAATTCCATGCTCAATTCGGGAACTCCTTATGCTGTGTAGCTGATTTCATGTCTGTCCTGGATAGTACATGTCAGACGAGATTGTGACAGTGAGATAAAAAGTTTCCCACCTGACCGTTGACGAATTTTCTGCCCGTGTCCTCAACTCGAGCAGTGCCATCAAGCAAGCCCTCTCGCAGAGGTATCTGGTCAAGCATTGAAGGTGAAAACAGTAACACTGCTACGTCAGGAGACTCACACAAGCCATGCCATGAAAATGGCATTCAATCGGTGTGGATATGTACTATTTAATACAGAGTTTGACGTTGCGAATTTCCGAAGTGGCTTGTGATAAGAAGGCTGTACTAGAAGAGCTGTGCTTTCGGTCCTCACGCTGATAAGCACCTAATGATTGACCAAACGCAGTATCATGAATACCATACCCTAGAAAACTGATCATGAACAATAACGGACCACGACCTCGATATAGCGCACCTCGTCCTCCTTATTGCGAAACTGCGCGAAGTATCTCCCTCGAAGTACGCAGAAGGTCAACTGGCAGTAAGTGCCTTCGCCAGACCTGAAATTGCCGAACCTATAGAGGTAGCCGTCCATTACCATCTCCTCCATAATTAACTGTTCCTTATATATCGATAGCGTCGCGACAATGTGTGACGATTCTTCGGAGTGATTGCTGACCGGACAGCAAGTTGTGAAAACAAAACAGAAAAAGCGTGTGCAATTGCTAAGATGACCTGGTTACCTGCCGCCAAACCCTATCCTTCAAAATTCCTATCTGCTAAATGATGAGACGTAATGAACCCTCCATTCGTGAGACTAGCTAATGGCGGCGGATAACTCTTCCCAAGTGCTAATAAACCAGAGAACTGTGCTTGTGGAGTAGGATTGGTTTACCTTGGAAGTACACTTCCGAAGGGAAAGACATTTTGCGGCGAGGGCAAGACTTCCGCTGGGGAGGTGGACTGGGGAGGGGAGATGGGAGCGGTGTAGTGGAGAGCGGGTGGGAGTAGAGAGGCGGAAGTCGCTGCGGAGTGGCGCAAGAGCGGCGTCTGTCCGCCTGTCACCCCGCCTTCGTGATTCGTGAATCGTGACCCCGCGGGGTGCTGGCGGTTGCAGGAGCAAGGGGCTTCTTGGGATTGGCTGGCAGGTACCTTTAGCGGAGTCGCGGTCAACAGAAGGACGCACTGTCGAGGCTTTCACTACCGTCAGATATCAAAGTGGATTGAATCTGACGGCATACATCTTAGGTTTGAGGCGCGAGGAGGTTGTGTCTTGTTGCCATTCCCGCACTTTTTCGAGCTCTTCCAAGGCCAATCGGAGAAGCATGTTTGAGCGGGAAATATTTGTCCCCGATGAAACAATGAGCGATTATGCGAGTACCAAAACACAACAATTTTCATAGGGACTTACAAGCAAATATTAATAACAACCCTTCAAATGTTTCAAAAAAAATCACTTTGTTAGACCTGAAGGTCTCCAGACTCTCCACCTAGCCATATATCGTGCCAGCAACAAAGCCTTATGTCAGCAGGACCAATACACCTTGCAATTTGCATCACCACACCGTCTAGTCACACATATTTTACATGCTAAAGATGACTCATGCTCCTTGCAGTGAAATTGCTACTCCAGAACTCTCAAATCCCGAAGGGGCAGCCCTGCCTGTCTTGCTTCCACACCTCCTCACTCGCAACTCACTTCCCAAACCATCCCCAGAAGCACCACTTAGCACATCTGCTTCCCGGTCCACATGAAGCAGCTCTTGCTCTTCCTGTTCCCCACCCTCATCTCCCTCCCTTCCCCTCTCCCCATCCCCCACCCCCTCCCTTTCCCCTTCTCCCTCCGCCCCCGCCTCCACCTCCCCCTCCTCATTCAACTCATCAGACCCCACCTCCTCCCACACCTCATCATCACTCCCCTCCTCCTCCCCTCCATGCCCCTTCCCCCGCACACTCGCCCTGTACACAGCAAGACTGCCATTCACCCCCACATGGCTCCACGAGTTGTTACCCGGTAACAGAAAGTCCCCACTGATGGGCGGAACAAACGCCCCATCCAATGACGCTGCTGCATCTGCCGCCTCAACCGCAGCTGCCCGTTTTTCTGCCCGGCGCTCTTCCCTGCTGCTCGCATGTCCATCCCAACTAGGAGAATCTAGCAGGTGGTCTTTTTCTTGGCCGCTGCTGGCCCCTCCCCCTTCTGCTGCCTTGGCTGCCTTTTTCATTCTCTTGGCATGCACTTGCCGCGGCAGCACATCGAATATGAAGTTCCCTCCTGCAGTGGGTTAGAAGGGAGAACCAACGCTCAAAAGGATAACAAATGTAAGCATGCACAACGGATGCTGCATGGATGCTGCTGAATGGGACACTGGCGTGACGGCTTATAAGGCATTAAAAACCCTGTGATGGCCATGGACAAACACCAATGCTCCATTCAATGAAGGCCAGGGCAAGCCAATATGTGGACAGTCCAACTCAATCACCCCACCAAACAACGCTGACTTGCAAGCTCAAATAGAACCCAAACCCGAAACCCTCGAAACATTTGTACCCACCGTTCCAGATGGAGGCAGCGATTTTGAAGATTTGGAAGAGCGCATGGAAGCGGTAACTGCAGAACATGGGCACTGTGAGGGCCACTGTTGCCACCTGCAGGGAATAGCACAGAGGAAAGGGCATCAGTGAGGGCGGAGGTGAGGAGGGAGTCGAGAGTCAAAGGGTATGTAGCTGCAGCACATGGGCACTGTGAGAGCCACCGTGGCCACCTGCACAAAGACAGGATATCCAAAGGCCAGAGAAGCCATTTACGTGGGCGCACATGAGAGAAACACGCGAGTGCCCGGCCCCAGCCATCCCACTCGAACCACCCCGTACCACCTCTCTACCCTAGCCCTGAACGCCCTGAATGAGGAAGCTGTGTTGGTCAGTCAGCCGACTGCTGGTAAGAGTAGCCAACCAAACCCCAGCACCCGCCCCATCCCTACCTCCACTGCCAACCAAGATCCTGTCACCAGCCCCAACTTCTATTGGCTAGCTAAGGTTACTCACCGTGAAGACGCCCTGAATGAGGGCATACATGAGGAAGCGGTGCGAGTCCCCCAGCACGCCACTCAGCCACCACCAGAAGTTGTTGGCCCGGGAGGCCTTCTTGGAAAGTTCCCGGAATGACGTCATCACCTCTGGGTCCCTCACCAGGCGGCGCTTCCTCAGCACCTCCACCACCAACCAGTAGAGGATCTGTGGAACGAGATGAGGGGAGGAGGGGAGGAGGGGAGGAGGGGAAAAGGGGAGGAAGGGAGGAGGGGAGGAGGAAGGGAGGGTTGAAGGGGGGGAAGGGGGGGAAGGGGGGAAGAAGGGGGGGAGAATGGGGAGGACGAGACAATGAGGTGCATTACACTCGTTGTCGCTTCCTCATATGAGGCCAGGAATTTTGTAATGCGCCAGGTGCCGCTTCCTCATACGACGCCAGAAATTTTGTAATGCGCCAGGCGCAGCTTCCTCATACGACGCCAGGAATTTTGTAATGCGCCAGGTGCCGCTTCCTCATACGACGCCAGGAATTTTGTAATGCGCCAGGCGCAGCTTCCTCAGCACCTCCACCACCAACACAACAAATAGAGGATCTTTGGAGGGGAGGGAAAAAGAGAAGACAAAAAGGGGGAGATAAGTGGAATGTGAAGGAGGGAAGAGAAGGTGGGAAAAAGCAAAGCCCTGCTGTTCCAGCCCTCCTTACAACGGACCCATAGCAGGTCCGCTACAGCCTCCCAGTAACCACAGCTTCTCATAACCACAGCCCCCCAGTAACCACAGCTTCCCAGTAACCACAACCTCCCAGTAACCACAACCTCCCACTACGGGATCCCAGTAACCAAAACCTCATGTGCATGGCTCACACTACGGGATCACTGGTGCTTCAGCGTGCCTGCCGAAGGCTGTAAGCGATGAGGGGCACGGCGAGCATCCGCACCCACAACTCGCCCATACTCGCCACGTGCGGCCACGCGGGCCAGGGCCCCGTGTCATCCAAAACCCAGACCGGACCAGACCGGACCACACACCTTGAGAAGAGGTGCCTAACTGTACCTAACCGTACATAATCGTACCTGCCACAGGCTATAGGCGATGAGGGGCACCGCGAGCATCCACACCCACAGCTCGCCCATGCTCGCCACGTGCGGCCACGCAGGCCAGGGCTCTGTGTAATACCCAGACCAGACCAGACCGGACCACACACCTTTCTATGTCTCACCGTACCTGCCACAGGCTGTAGGCGATAAGAGGCACCGCGAGCATCCACACCCACAGCTCGCCCATGCTCGCCACGTGCGGCCACGCAGGCCAGGGCCCCGTGTCGTCTGCCGAGTGGTGTTGGAAGGTCACTGGGTCCCACCAGCGGATAATGAAGATGACTGTACCGGGTAACAGGTGTATCAGCACGCTCACGATCTTATCCACTGAGCTGAACACCAGGCTACAGCGCCACACGATGAGCGCCCAGGCCAAGGGACCCTGTGGGTGGTGGTGGGGGGTGGAGGGGGGCGCGGGGGTAAAGGGGAGGAGGAGGCTTGGAGCTGACTCAACAGCTGAACACCAGGCTGCAGCGCCATACTATGAGCGTCCAGGCCAAGGGACCCTGTGGATGGTGGTGGTGGTGGTGGTGTCGGGGGGAGGAGGGTATGGGGGAGGATGGGGGGGAAAGTGGGTGAGGAGGGGGTGCAGTGCCATAAGATGAGTGTTGGGCCAACGGAACCTTTGTGCGTGATCACGGGTAAACGGATTGGAAGGGATAGGGAAGGGGCGGGACGAATGTGACGGGGATGGGAGAGGCAAAGCGAGGTTCGCGAACAAGAGCGAATTCTTGACGAAAAGGATCAGCAGCACTAGACGAAGCAGAGGGGAAAGGGATGCTGCCTCGTGGAACTTAAGTGAACCCAAAGCATGCGTTTGAGTTTACTCTACAGTCAGCATGACGACCTGGTTGGTAAACACCACACCACATACCTCAGAGAAAGCGAAGCAGACGAGGAAGAGGTGCTGACTCATGGGGAAGAAGACGAGAAACGCCACCAGAATCGCGTTCGCGTAGTAACAGAAGTCCTGCGAGCCACCAGACGACACCAATTATGTGCTCAGTGCAATCAAAATCTCATTCAATATCATCAATCACATGTAAGTGCGAAGTTATAGCATAATGGAGAGAAAAGGAAACACTTACAAGAAGGAAGTAGTGCCATTTCTTGCTGCGGTAGTAGATCCATCGGAGGGGTGTGGCCATGAGGAAGAAAGCGGCGTATAAACGAGGAACGTCATACGGCCCTGCCAGTCACAGCAGCTCCGAAAGTGAATTAGACGCGATTGGATATAAGAGAATATCTTGCGACACCTAGTTTCCATGCAGTTGTTAAGGCTGGCTGGCGAATATTAGCCTTAAAGATCAGGAAAGAAATGGACTCACGGGATCCGAGGAGAAAACAGAAGATGCCGAAGCAAAGAACGCCTAAACAATATGTAACCTGGTCAGAAGGCGAAAAAACAAAAGCTTTAGCAAGCTTGACTAAAACTGCAGCGGAAAATATTAAAAATCACCTTGAAAGCAAAAAACTATACAAATAACACTGTAAGCAATCCGAGCTTACTTTGGAGATCACGTGTTCAAGCTCGTCGGCTTTTCGTGCAAGGCGCTTCGCCTGCCGCGACAGGACCGCCTTAGTTTGCACAAGCACCTGAAAAGTTATTTCACGTAAGTATGTGGAACATGTCGAAATCAAGAACAAGTGGAACATGTAATCAAGTCCATCCATGCCACTTCGATGAGACAAAAACTGGGTTACACGTCGAAACGTAAAAGAGCACAACCGAACTTACGCGTGATGGAATGCGAGTTCGTCGGAGGCGGGGACTGCCGGCTTGCGCATGGGTGTGGGGATGAGTCAGCGAATGGAAACGATGCTCGTCTCCCGGCTTGTGCACCTTGTGGCCCATGGCCGGGATAAATTCCCGGCTCGATTTCTAATACTCTCAAGACCCACTCTAGACTTCAATAAAGACTCAGACCGAACCCAGAAACTGCGATAACGCCACGATAGTATGTTTAGTTGTGAACTACGCGACAGGTTGGTAAGACAGGAGGAGACGCTATGACAACAACACGCTGACAATTTCCAACTGTACGTGGAAAATCGCGAGGACTAATTGACACGGACGAACTGTTCCACCTAACAAAAGTCCATCCACGAAGTACAAGTATGCAGCAGGAGGAGATAACTAGAAGATGGTGGTAGCTGGAAGCTGGTTATTGCTGCAAGGAAGGATGCTTGAAGCTGGGAAATGGTGGTGTGAGGTGATCGTTTGACTGGCATGGTGGGTGTGTGTACTGTATGTGAGGAGGGGAGTGGACTTGATGGGTGAGATGGGTGGGTGTGTGGGCGGGCGGTAGGGGAGTGGGATGGGAAAGGGAAAAGGCGCTGGGGTGGGCGGAGTAGGTTGGGATAGGGTGGAGTTAAGTGGGACGGGATTGAGGAGAATGCTTGGAAGGTTGTCTGTTGTGGTATACAGCGAGTCCATCTACATACCATTCCCAACTCACGTATGGATTCACTATCGGGCAGACGATTCGACGTTTTTTTCACCCAAGGTATTTGTTTGGGCAGCAAAAGTAAACAGTTCCGACTGCCGTTCCCGCCAATAGGGTTTCTCGATGCGCTTTCACACGTGCTGACACATTGTGGGGCAGGGAGGAAATTGTGCCCACGAATCGCAGTCGGTGTGCGTGCGCGTCCACCAAGCCCAAGGCCGTTCAAGAAAGTGGCAGAGAATCTTGAGGGGGAACCTCTCGCAAGTTCGCAACTCGACGAGACCTTTTCAGCCGATATTTCGTAAGAGGCCCAAGGGTGACGTGTTCTGTGCGCTCGGAAATCGCTTGCTTAGCCGACACGTCAGAAAGTGGGACACGATGGGCCACCAAGGGAGCAAAGCTGACGCAACCCCATGGATGAGGAGTATTTGAGTCATTTCGAGGTTGAAAGTGCAGCCAGTGGAATTTGCCTGGTGGCTCCTTGCAGGGAATGGCGCGCATTGCGTGGAATCTGATAACCTGGTCCAAAGATGATCTCGATGGTTCCACTACAACATGTATTGATCTAGGGAACTGTTCTACGTGAAAATCGTCCTCACAAAATGTCACATAACAGTAATGGCAGGAGCAACTTCAAATGTTTTAGGCTAAGAGCGTGTTACACCTGCCCTAATCTCAAGGATCACGTAGCTAAGATCACCATAACCCCAACCCTAGGATTACGAGTGGCAAAACAACAATTTTTGGTGCACATCACAATCCTTGTTGGTGTACCATCTGCAAATTTGCAATGGTGATCCTCTGCGACCAGGCGACGTCGCCTGAAACGACGCGACAGTCGCGATCGTCGGATATTTTTGTTGACCACGTTGACTGCGTTACTGATCCGAAATCAACCGCTTTATTGGTTCGAACTTCATCAAAAGAATGCTCTGATTAGTCGCGATTTTGTTACAGCAGTTCACGACAACAAAAGTTTCGTCATCAAGGATCACCTTGTCTTTGGTACAAAGATGCAAGGATCACCGAGAGATTGGCAGTCACCACGATCTCCCAAAAAACACCAAGATCGGGTATCACGATCTCTCGTGATTTCGATCCTTCCTCTGTTGGTACATCACCTGACACAGTGATTACTGTACAGTGGTAGGTATGACACTGTTCTGTAAGGATCGCCTACGTGATCCTCAAAATGCAGCAATCTTTGCTTGGGTGTAACACGCCCTAAGCTAATAGCAGCATACATGCCTGAAGTGCAGAGCCTGGCTCCGAGGAATCCACCTTGCTTGTACTCATAAATGTGTCAAACGACGTACCTACTTGGCATTTGGAAATTCAGAGGTGTCAGGCTGAGCTACCAGCAGTGTACGCGCCTCGATCGCAGAGTCAATCTGATCAGAAGCCTAGTTTGAAGGCTCCAGTGAATCCAACCTCGCCTGCAGTCGTGTAGCCGACTCCTCCAACTGCTCCCACTCTTGCTCCAGCTCCGCCATTTTCACCAATGCAGCATCCTTCATCTTTTGAATTTTCATCACTCGTTCCACATCACTCCCAGCTTCTAGCATCGCCCCATCATACGACGCAATGGCTGCATCCCCCTTCTCCAAAGTGGCGAGTGTTTGTTTTATCTTGGTGCGTACCTGAGGCAAATCGAAAAAAAACGAACTTCAAAATCTTACAATCTGTCGCTAACAACGCGTGCAACACGTTTCGGGGTCGAGTCAAACAAGCCAGGTGATTCGGCCATACCTGTTGCAGCTTTTTCTTCACTTTCTTCACCTCTACACTCTGTTGAAACGCCTGCGATGCTGCTCCATTTCCCCCCACCTCACCTCCCCTCCCTCCCTTTCCTCCCCCTCCTCCCAGCCCCCCCATCCCTGCCAAACCAGCCAGCCTGCCACCAGCAGCAGCAGGCGCAGCAGCAGCACCACCACCAACACCAGCAGCAGCAGCAGCAGCAGCCATTGGCACCGGATTTGTCACCCTCCCCTCCAGTCACATCTTGAGGGAGCAGCTCAAAGACACAGCTTCCAGAGCCGTCGACGCGAATGAGCTGCGTGGGCTGAAAGAGTTCGCAGAAATCGTGATCGTGAGATACCACCACGACCGCACCTGCCGAGGAGGTGAGGAGAAAGGTGCAAAAGGAAACTCATGGATTGCGGCAGGCAGACAGCAAGCTCCCGGAGGCGTCGATGTGGATGAGCTGCGTGGGCTGAAAGAGCTCGCAGAAATCGTGATCGTGAGATACCACCACCACCGCACCTGCACGGGGGATTGGGAGGAAACGCATGGGTTACATTGAGTACAAGGGCTTCGGGAATGGCGAGCTCCCAGAGCCGTCGACGCGAATGAGCTTCGTGGGCTGAAAGAGCTCGCAGAAGTCATGGTCATGGGATACCACCACCACCGCACCTGCAGGGAGAGAGGGATAGAACACGGGTTTTGATGAGGGCAATAGATTCCACAGTCAGCAAGCTCCCGGAGCCGTCGATGCGAATAAGGGCCATGAGGGAGAATTTGCGGGACGAGCTGGCAGAAGTCATGATTGCGAGCTTGCAGGGAGACGTAAGAGAAAGGTAAAGAGAAAGGGTCGTGGGGTTGTGGCAGGCAGACAGCTGTTCAACCCTTCCTCATTTCAGCAAGCTCTCAGAGCCGTCGATGTGAAAGAGCGGTTCCGGCTGAAATGCCATCACAGTCCTTGAATTCACGTGCTTGAATTCACCTTTGACCGCACCTTTAAACTGCTGCAATCCCGTTGCCAAGGCCATCATTGTCATCCTATCCAGATGGTTGGACGGCTCGTCCAACAGCAGCGCGTTGTGCGGCCGCAGCAACAGTCCGCCCAACGCCGCCCGCGCCTTCTCCCCTCCCGACAGCGCTGCGATTGGCCGCAGAGCCGCGGGACCGGATAGGCCGAGAGTTCCCAGGGCGGTACGGCCTTGCTCGTTGGTTACCAGGGGGTTGTGCTCCCGTGCGACCTGGGAAGAGAGAACGGGGGAAGAGGGGGGGATGGGTTGCAGAGACAACTTATATAGAGAACTGAGATTCCGGCATTTGGAAGAAACCTTGCTCGTTGGTTACCAGAGGGTTGTGCTCCCGTGCAACCTGGGGGGAGGAGTGTTGAATACGATACACTCAGAAAGAAGTGAGATACATGTGATTAAAGAAACATTGCTCGTTGGTTACCAGGGGGTTATGCTCCCGTGCAACCTGGGGGGAGGCAGCAGGGGTAGCAGAAGAGCATTCAATGCGTGATGGGACACTTGCTTTAAGGGATCCCAGGGGGGTACGGCCTTGCTCGTTGGTTCCCAGGAGGAGAGGATTCAATGAATATGCAACCAGTCAGGATGATGCTGATGCTGATGCGCCGATGCTGATGCTGATGCGCTGATGCTGATGCGCTGATGCTGATGCTGATGCTGATGCGCTGATGCTGATGCTGATGCTGATGCTGATGCGCTGATGCTGATGCTGATGCTGATGCTGATGCGCTGATGCTGATGCTGATGCGCTGATGCTGATGCTGATGCTGATGCTGATGCGCTGATGCTGATGCTGATGCTGATGCTGATGCGCTGATGCTGATGCTGATGCTGATGCTGATGCGCTGATGCTGATGCTGATGCTGATGCTGATGCTGATGCTGGTGCTGATGCTGATGCTGATGCTGATGCTGATGCTGAAGCTGGTGCTGATGCTGATGCTGATGGGTATTATAGGGCTGTCTGTGCGTCCTCGCGGACTAAGGACAGTGGAGACTGGTCTGCGAGAACACGCTTTTGAGTCGACTCAAAAGCTGGCGGACTAGGGACAGTGGGACAGGAGACTGGTCTTGCGAGAACAGGCTTTTGAGTCGACTCAAAAGCTGGCGGACTAGGGACAGTGGGACAGGAGACTGGTCTTGCGAGAACACGCTTTTGAGTCGACTCAAAAGCTGGCGGACTAGGGACAGTGGGACAGGAGACTGGTCTTGCGAGAACATGCTTTTGAGTCGACTCAAAAGCTGGCGGACTAGGGACAGTGGGACAGGAGACTGGTCTTGCGAGAACACGCCTAAGCTCACTAAGATACAAACCAATACCAATACTAAGCTAGGACTTGCGGGAAACCGCCCATATTCACTACCAATGCCACCGACCACCTCTCACACTGAACACATAGTCTAGAGCAGTGACGTCCTGAGGCAAGTCCTGAGCCAGGTCCTGTGAGAACACTACCCAAGCTCGCCCCCTCACCCAAACAAACACGTTAAGTTCTGTAGAAAACCCACTCGCACAGAAACAACACTCACACTGAGCACGTAGTCTAGAGCAGTGACGTCCTGAGCCAAGTCCTGCGCCAGGTCTTGAGAACACACGCCCAGGCTTGCTAGAGACGCATGTAAGCCTGCTTGGTCACATGCAAAAACCACTCACACTGAGCACATAATCCAATGCTGTCACGTCCTGAGGCAAGTCCTGAGCCAGATCCTGAGAGAACACGCCCAAGCTCGCCCCCTCGCCCGTCTCCCTCTCTCCTCCCATCAGCTGTGCGCCTTCCCCTGCTGCCATGGCCTTGAGTAGCGTTGACTTGCCCGCTCCGTTTGGACCAACTATCAACTGCCAGCGGGCAGTGAACGGGGGTGATGAGAATGCTGAGGAACAATCAGTGTAAAGTGCACGCCAGCCGTCAGCTCTGCGCCCGCCCCTGCTGCCATGGCCTTGAGTAGATAGACTTTCCAGCCCCGTTTGGACCAACTATCAACTGCCAGGCGTTGAAACGAAGCAAGGGTGATGAGAAAGGTGAGAAACATTCAGTGTGGCCTTAAGGGGATGCATCACCAAAGAAATAGTGTAAAACACATCCCCTCGTCTCCCTCTCTCCTCCCATCAGCTCTGTGCCTGCCCCTGCTGCCATGGCCCTGAGTAGCGTTGATTTGCCGGCTCCGTTTGGACCAACTATCAACTGCCACGTGGCAGTGAAGGGGGAGAGAGGGAAATGGCAAGGTAGCACTTGGAGGTGACACCAAGGACTGGTGTTGACCCGCATTGACCAAATTGGACTGGCATTGACCAGCATTGACCAGCATCAGTAACCACCAGGGAAGAAAAAGAAGGGAAAGGGGAGGTGTAAGAGGAAGCAGGATGTGGGTGCTCACGGTTCTCGTGCCAATCTCGATGCTGAAGCTGACGTGTTCAATCAGGGGTGACGTGGCACCAGCCCAGCCAACCGCAGCGCATCTAAGCGTGATGACTTCGCGTGAGCAAGGGGGAGGCGGGGGAAACCTCACAGCCACCTTCCTTCGGTCCCCTCCTGCATCACTCGCAAAGGCTGGATGGGATGGGAGGGTGGGATGAGGAAAGAGGAGAGGATCAGGCTTGGGAGGAATTGGGGGTTAAAATGCGAAACAAGAAAACGATTGGTACGTGGGCACATCACATATCACAACTCTTCCCCACATCTACGCCGCACCCTCCCCCCCCCCTCTTTCCCATTTTCTATCTTATGCCCTTTCCCCACTGACCTCTCCATTTCCACTCCGCCCCCCACTGTACCCCTCTCATCCTCCCCTTTTTCACCCCCTATCCCCTCTCACCTGCCTCCTCCTCATCTTCATCAGGCATGGTCGCTCGAATCTTCTCCAGTGCTTTCTTCTTAGAGTTCGCCGCAGCAGCCTTGGTGGCTTTAGCCCCAAACCTATTGATAAACCCTTCCAGCTTTGCCATCTCGCCCCGCTTCCCTTCCAACTCCCTCTCCCTCTGCCGTCTCCTCTCCTCCCTCTCGACCAGGAATTTGGAGAAGGAGCAGGAGTAGTGGTGCAGCTGGGAGCCCCGCACTTCAACGATCTTCTGGCACACGCGGTCCAGGAGGGTCTGGTCGTGACTCACCACCACTAGGGCTGCTTGTACCCGACATAAGTAATCCGCTAGCCATGCCTGGGTGGGTGGTGGAAGGGAAGGGAAGGAGCAGGAGTCGTGGTGAAGCCGTGTACCACAGACTTCAACGGTCAGGGGCTGGGACCCCCGCCGCTCCTCCCTCTCGACCAGGAATTTGGAGAAGGAGCAGGAAAAATATGTAATTACGTTTTACACCAACATTGTACTGTACCCTGGATCTGCTGCCCAAACGGATGCAGATAGCGACTACCCCAGAAGCACCTGTCCCTCCCACTCACCCTAGCAGCAGCATCCAAGTGGTTGGTAGGCTCGTCTAGCAGCAGTAGAGACCTGCCCCCCTGCCCTTCCCCCACCCTACCCTGCTGTTGCTACACATGCCGCCTACCCTAGAAGCACCTGCCTGCCCCTCCCACTCATCCTAGCTGCAGCATCCAAGTGGTTGGTAGGCTCGTCCAGTAGCAGTAGCGACCTGTCCCCCTGCCCTGCTGCTACGGTAGATGACGCCTACCCCAGAAGCACCTCTCCCACTCACCCTAGCAGCAGCATCCAAGTGGTTTGTAGGCTCGTCCAGTAACAGTAACGACCTGTCCCCCTGCCCTGCGGCTGCAGCTGACGCCTGCCCCAGAAGCAGCCTGGCCAGGGCGATTCGCATCTGCCAGCCCCCCGAGAAGGAATCACAGGGTTTGTGCCAGTTGGAGGAATCGAACCCGAGACCTTTGAGCACACTGCAACAAAGGGAAGCAAGAGGTAGGGGAGAGGGAGAGGGGGGGAGGAGAACGAGGATGGGGAAAGAGGCGGAAGAGGAGATAAGAATAAATGTCCAACTCGGAAGGTCAGAAACTGTCTTAGGAGAGGGGGAGTTGCAGGCCATCGTTGACAAGCGGCCAGCCCCATTCAGGTACTTGGATTGGAAGAGTTGATGTTCGAGTCGACTTAAAAGTCAACCCCATCCAGGTACTTGGAAGAGTTGATGTTTGAATTGAACCGTGTGTGAATTCCCTTCTTTACCTCTCCTCCTTCAAACTTGGAGTCTGAAGTTTGACGTTTAAAGCCCAGAGTTCGAACGAAGTTCGCTGTTCCACGCCTTGCCTCACATCCCTTCCCGTCCCTCACCTTGTGGGAAATTCTTGAGACTTGCCAGAAACCACCCTGCACTCACTCACCACTGCTCGCTGCCACTCTACCCTGCCGCTTCCCCCCCCCGCCTCCCCCTCCCTCTCTCACCTCGAAACAATCTCGTCCTTTTTCGCCCCTCCAATCGCATCGAAGCGCATCTGCGCCTCGACAAATCGGATTGCAGCCTGCTCCATCGCCCTCGCCCTCTCCCCCGCCACGTCACTCGAACCACCGGCCAGCTCAGCTTCATCCTCGCTGTCTGTCAGCTCAGCCTCAGCTGAATGCATGTCAGCCTCTGCTTGGTTGAGAGCATCCATGCGAGAGCTCGCCTCCTCCCACACGCTCCTTCGTGACCCTGACACCGCACTGGAAGGGAGGGGTGCGGGGGAAGTGTGTTGGTGGAGGGGGGGGTGGGGGAACCCTCTGCTTGGTTGAGAGCATCCATACGCGAGAATTAGCCTTCTCCCACACGCTCCTACGTGACCCTGACACCGCACTGGAAGGGAAGGAAAGAGAGGAGGTTTCTGAAGAGAGGAGGGGGAAGGGGTGGGAGTTGGTGTGTTCGTGAGGTGGGGTGACCCGAGCTAGAAACACCATTCCTCTTACTGTCCTCTCCCGTTATACTCACGTTTGTTCCAGGTAGTCGATCCGCGATCCGCGCGATACAATCACCCTTCCGCCGTCCACCAGCTGTCGACCAATCAACGCGCGCAGAAGCGTTGACTTGCCACACCCGTTTGACCCCACCAGGCCGACTCGCTCCCCCGGCATTACCCGCCATGACACTAACGAGAGCAGGTCGCGATCTCCCGCCGATAGAGTCACATCTTCTAAAAGAAACGCCGCACCGGCCGTGTCCCCTTCAGGAGGAGAAAACTCGGGTGAGGGTAGAGGAGGGAGGGTGGATGAAGAGGAGGAGGAAAAGGAGGACGTAGGCGGAGCAGCAACGGACATTGACCGACACACTGAAGATTTTGCCCTGTCCGAACCTGCTGACGTCGAATCGTGACTACACACCGTCAGCGTAGTCCGCCTACGCCGTTCACTAACTTGCGCCGCGCCATTAGCAGCTCCGTTAAGAGGCTGAGAAACAAGTCGCAATGTCTGCCGCGACGTCGATTTGTGTAAAATGGAGCCAGGCGAATATTTCTGTTCCCATACGCACGGTACCAGGAAAGTTCGCCGAAAGCGCGAGCGGCACGGGACTGGGATACTGAACTGGGATGAAACGTGCGAGGAGGTTCCCAGGTTTGGTTGAAGAGCAGCTGACGTCATTCTTTCCTGCTGTCAGAAAATGCAGCCGACGAAGGCAATCGAACCCCGCAACTGCCAGGCGTATTCTGCAGCTCGTGTAACAAAGAGATGCTATCGAGAGCAGAATAAAGCGGATGCAATCAGGAACCCTGATGCTGTCGAAGCGAAAGCAAGAGAGTGTGTGTCAGCGAACCAATGTGAGTGAACTTAACTCAGGAGTCAGGAAGAGTCAGTCAGTTCCACGTGCAGCCGCCAATAAATGCGAGGGATGAAGGTTTGCAGGAAGTAATAACAGGGTGGAGCAAGGAAGAGCGATGATTCACGACTAATTCAAGGCGGAGAGCGGTGATGAAAGGATGAACACGGTTTATTACGGTTAGTGCCGTGGTAGCGAACGAGAGGTCAGGAATCAAGGGGACTCACTTGCAGCCAGACAAAAAGCTCCAGCCTGCTGAGCACTTCGTGGTTGGGAATTGATTATGACTATCCTCGGTATTGGATAATTGGATAAGTATCAGTATCAGTGTACAAGGAGCAACTACACTAAGGATATAGATAACACTGAAGCATTAAATCCACACATGTTATCCATAATATTACACCATCACAGGCAATTGAACTAGACTGCTGGAATATTAGAGAACGAGAAGTCTTTGTAACCAATAAATGCGAAGTATGCAATGCGGCTTTCATGAAAACCTGGTATAAAGAGGAGAACGCCCAGTATAATGAAGGAAATTCCTGTGGAAAACGGAAGGGTGAACAGAGGGAGGGGCACGAAAGCAAATGGATTACTCGGACACAACGCATTTCATTCAAGCAAATAGTACACATGAAGGAGCGAGCAAATTCAGGAGGGTGGAAGGAGATAAGGGAAGAATGAAGGAAAGAGAGAAGTCGCACGTATGGGTGTGCCTGGTAAGGTAGGAAGCTCAGGGACAATATATTGCAGCCGTAACCATATACGGGGTTGCATATTCAACCTGGTAAGAAAGCGGTTATACACATACGTAGGGTGAACAGCCAGAATGCAGTTATACGCACCGTGGGAGCGGTCTCCCCACACTTTGTGGTACGTCATCCACGATCCCACAATGATCCCTAATGCTCCAAGCGCAAGCAGGAGGAAAGCGAGGCAGACTTCCTTGATAGGTGGCCGGTTATAGATGATAAAATCGCCGCCAAACTCTTCGGAAAGAGTTGGAGAGGGTGGTGGTGGTGCTTCCGTATCCAGTGATTGTTGCGTCTGTTCCTCCGCCATGCCACACTTGGGGTTACAATGTGACTGTAAGCAGTCTGACAATGGCGAGAGACTAAATCTCTTGGAAGATTCAAGCACAAACAGAGTCTTAAGAGGAGAAAGCTTCGACGAATATTAAACAGAAGTAAACTGAAAGAAATCACGTTAGAGTGCCTTTTCGTCAAGCTTCCAACGCTTCCACGGAACTCACGAACCCTAGTCTATTAGAGAAACCAACTAGAGCCGACGACTGCGTCGATAAATGAACGCGTGATTCACTTTCACGTTGACGACACCGTAAGCCTAAACCGTAAAGCTGTATTCAGTAGAAAATCCCAAAGCCGAACTAGCTATGCTACTAGCCGAACTAGCTATGCTATGCGAATCCCCTAAGGTTGTTCAGCTGAGCTTCGGGTGTAGGCTCAAGAGGACTTGAAAATTCCCCCCCAAGAATTCAGTCACAGAATCTGTTGGAAATTCAGTCAGGGAATCCGTCAAGAACTCAGTCGGCTCGGCTCCCCACAAGTCCGCTCCGCAACCCCATTTCAGCTGTCAGGTGTAGCGTTCTGTATTTCAAAAACGGATCGTCAGTTGCCGTTGACTTGGCGGGGTGGTTTGGAGTTGCTACGGGCGAAAGGCTTGATTTGCCCATGATGTCGGGTTACATAGTTCGGCGAGGACGGTAATTGGGAATGTCGTTAGTGTATGTTACCAGCGTCAGATGCTTCTGACACATGCCGCGAAAGAATCATATGCCAAGGGGGTCTCGCCTTCTCACCCACCACGGAGCCTTCTCACCCACCACGGAGACATTCCAGTACAGAAGAACGTGTACCGCTGTTTATCGTGTAAAAAAATTGTTGAACCGCTTCGAGAATTACTGAAGGAATACGCTGGACACGAGCGCATGTGTTCATCTTTTAGAACGAATCAGGCACATTCTCGGAGAAATCAATAGCGAGACTCAACTAACGAAAGGTCGTCCCGTGCGAGTTTCGCATATTCGGTTAAGAAGCATCGCACCGTACGCATTGTCGTCTTAGGCTATGGCGTCGCCGAGAGGAGGCGACGATGATCCCAGCCATCTGGCGAACGAGCAGCAGGCTGCTGACGTGGCACCCGCTGGAGAGCAGTCCTCGATGGATGCGGAAACCCCCGCGGCTGCGAATAAGGAGTCGAGCGCTAAGGGCCGCTTTGAGAAGGGGAAGGGGGGTGGCTCGCGCAAAAAGCGGGATCCGCCAGGGACTATCGGCGGAGAAGGGGATGGCGGAGGAGCTGCCCAGATCTCAGGGGAAGTCGAGGAATTACCACGGACAGTGGTGCGGAGAATCGTTAAAGCCAAAGTGCAGGAGGTGATGCAGCAAGGGGGAGGTTTGGGAGGGGCGAGGGGCGCAGCAGGCGCAGGGGGGGAGGGGTCGGGGCGGAAGAAGGAAGTGCAGGTGGCGAAGGATGCGCTGATCGCACTGTCGGAGAGCGCTAGGGTTTTCATCCACTACCTGACTGCTACGTGAGCATTTCCTACCTATTTCCATCTTGGAGTTGATGTTTGAGTCCCTCTATGTCATCTGAACTTTAGACCGACTCTTGATTCAAGTGGCCCAGTGACGGTCGGCTTCTTTTCCCTTATTGTCGTCTCTCTTACTTTGTAATGATTTGAGTCCTATTTCTTAATGTCTTCATGTCCACAATGTGCGCTGCAGGGATTTTTGCTGCAGCAACAGAGAAGCAAAGACTCACCATCCACTATCTATCCCTCCTGTTCCATCTTCCGCAACGAGTCACATTCCCTCATGTCCCATATTTACCTCTTGTCACCCTCTTTCCTCCTACCAGAGCGAATGATGTGTGCCGCAGCAACAAGCGGCAGACAGTGAGCGCTGCCGATGTGCTGGCCAGCATTGAAGACATTCAGTTCCCGGAGTTCCTACCTGCTTTGCAATCCACGCTGCAAGGTCAGCTCATTTCTTCCTCTTCCGCCTCTTCCGCCTCACTCCCAAATGCCCCACAAGTTCAGGTGCAATTGAAGTGTTGAGAGCCAGCATTTCTTCCCAAGTCTCATAACGTTGTTATTACTGTTTTGTTCGTTCTTGTGTAGCTCTGAGGAATGAGAAGAGGGAGAAACGAAAAGGGAAGATGGAGAAGCGTGAAGCAGCAGCAGCAGCTGCTGCTGCTGCTGCTGCTGCTGGCAGGGGGGATGCAGAAGAAACAGCAGCAGGGAAACCAGCAGCGGCCAAGAAAAGAAAAACCGAACAAGAAGCAATGAGGAATATGGGAGGTGAAGAAAATGGGGTTGTAACTTCTAAGGAATCAGGTTAGGCACTTCAAGACATTAGCTCAAATGTAGGTCTTCAACCCAAGGCATTAGCTCACGTACAATTGTCCTCTCTTTGTATAGCCTTTTGAGCTTGTGCTTTTTACCCTGGGACACGGTATTCCTGCTGAAAGCATCAGAGGGAAAAGCATTCAGTGCTATGAAGCAGCCACCATTTCTCATGTGGGCAAGTGAACAGAGCATTCAGCCTCTCTCCTCACACCATCCAGCACGCAGTCTATGAGGCAATATTGTATGGTGATACACTGCAATCTTCTTATGACAATAAAGCTTTTTTGATTGAATCTTTACAGCAGGTCCAGCACCATGTTGAAGAGCATGTCAGACCAACCATCCTGTGGTCCAGGTATGCAGTAGTGCAGGCAGTCCACAGCAGCAGACTCGGACTTCCCCGTTTTCCCCTTGTGAGAGTCAGGTCTGAGAGCCGTCATTCTATCCACATCCAAGAACGCAGCACCTATGGAGTTGGCCAGTCGCTCTGCTATTCGGTTCTGATGGGGAATTTCCGACCAATGGTGAGGGAGATTGTCTCCAGATGGTCGTGTTTCGATTGGACGGGTGAAATTCATGCAGTCGGCGTGGCCAGCAGAAGAGGATCTGACTATTGTGAGGAGATTAGGGAAGCGAGATCTCAGGTGGAAGAGAGTTGCGTTGAGCTGGGCTTCGAACGCTGCATCCTCCACATAATGGGCTCCGCGATTCAGAACAACCACGTCTACACCCTGTGCTGCTATCTCGTCCACCCACCAGTGATTATCCGTGGAGAAGCCAGGCAACGCGACGGGAACATCGAGGTAATCGCTACGAATAAAGTAGATGTGAGACGGACGACCCGAAGACTCACAGATTGGAGAGGAGAAGCAAATCTGAGGAAGGTGAGGGTAAGCTAATCTGGCTTTGAGGCACTTCGCAGTGAATAACCCACTCGGAACTACACTTTCGCCGATTTTTAAGCGGAGAATGAGCGAGAGAGCAAACTGGCCATTGAGAGAATCCCCAGCAATCAGCATCGTTCTTCCATTGAGCGCTTCGCAGAACCTGGACTCGCTGAAGGTAGTCCACTGGCCGCAATCTCCGCCTTGCGTCGAAGTTCCGCTGCTGCTTGGATCCCACACGTACTTCAAGCTTTCCCTGACGGTCCAATTTTGAGGATATCTGAGGGCGGCGTCATTGGCAGGAGGACCAGCGAGGTTTCCTGGAATTTCCGTGTGTCGAAGGTCGCACAGACTCAGGGGACTTGGCCAGTGAAGGGGACGAGGGGTCGGATCGTAGCGCCAATGACCTGATTGGCTGATGCAATTCCAGCGATTACGGAACGAACGTACAGAAGACGCGTTTTTCAGCCTTGACCCAGGAATTCCGGTGACGGCATCTGAGACATCTTTGGCCCGAATGGCCTGAACTGGCAGATGCCATGATGCTATTGTCGTGTCAGAACCAGCATCGAGCTGAAGAAAATTCTCCAGACGCGGTTCCACCGCATTGTCATTTGAAACGGTCTCTGTAACCCTCCATAAAACTTCTAATCTTGGGGAGTTGAGCAAGAACACGGCAATAAGACAGCAGAAAACGGAAATGCCAACTGCGAGAGTAATGATTCTGAGATCCATGACGCTTAGACGATTTGGGATAACACAGTGCTTCGCTGTCTATCAGGAGCAACACTGAAAGACCATGTTCCCGCCATTGGTTTTCCAGAGTCTCCTGGGTTTTGCGAAAAAAATGAGGTCCCCAGGTTCCACTGAGACTGTTTCATAACACCCTAAAAGCAATCGCGCACCAGGTTCAATCGTTACATGCCGTTTTGACTTCGCCTGCGCGATGTTGCGACTGCCCAACCAGTTTTGATTTTCGCTGGTAACTCAGCTGCGACAACTGATAGCGACTGAAAGCAAGTTACCACATCACGCGAGAAAAAATGTGATCCACAAAGCCATGTGCAGACTGAGGATACCCAGTACACACAGTCGGACGAAACAATTTGGCACAGAGGCCTGACGAGGTGATGCGAGCCCAGCGAACATAGTCGAATGCGTAACACAGGCGCAGAAGTTGGCTTGTACTCAGAAGCACCGAAACCTAGGCGACACCCATCCAAACCATAAGGGCGGGTCAAAAGGGCACGTCCGAATGCGGTTCGAAAAGGTCTAGGCTTGTCCCAAAGCGGTCGTTTTGGAACACAGAATGGATGGGTCCGGTATTCCCCGAATACGTGCAAAGTTTGACCCGCTCTAAGGGCTATTGGGGCAGGCGCGTTCATTTGTCGTGGTGCAGAAAGATTCCGACTGGTTTACAGCGGTATCATTGATCAACCGTTTTAGACCGTGACGAAACAAGAGTAACCGCTCAGGATGAACTGTACGATTGTGTAAAAAGAACGCGCTAGCCCCGCCCTTAGGGCGGTATGGGCTTCCCGATACGTAACATGCGCTCATTGTTGCAATCCCGTCAGATAAGCAGCTTTTTCTAGCACCCGATGCACCACCCAACGAAACCGATAATGTAAAACAGTAATATAATATAAGTAGATAATAAATTATAATAACATTGTTTTGACGCATCACAGCAGGTCCAGCAGCATGTTAAAGAGCATGTCAGACCAGCCATCCTGGGGACCAGGGATGCAGTAGTGCAGGCAGTCAACAGCGGCAGACTCAGAATTCCCCGTCTTCCCCTCGTGAGAGTCAGGTCTGAGAGCTGTCATCCTATCAACATCCAAGAAAGCAGCACCTATAGAATCTGCCAGACGCTCTGCTATTCGGTTCTGATGAGAGATTTCCGACCAATGGTGAGGCAGGTCGTCTTCAGATGGCAGTGTTTCGATGGGTCGGGTGAAGTTCATGCAATCGGCGTGGCCAGCAGAAGAGGATCTGACGATTGTCAGGAGATTAGGGAAGCGGTTTCTTAGGTGGACGAGAGTTGCGCTGAGCTGGGCTTCGAACGCCCACATAATGGGCTCCGCGATTCAGTACAACCACGTCGACACCCTGTGCTGCTATCTCGTCCACCCACCAATGATTATCCGTGGAGAAACCAGGCAACGCCACGGGGACATCGAGGTAATCGCTACGAACGAAGTAGATGTGAGACGGACGACTCGAAGACTCGCAGATAGGGGAGGAGAAGCAAATCTGAGGGAGGTGAGGGTAAGCTGCTCTGGCTTTGAGGCACTTCGCAGAAAAACTCCCATCAAGAACCACCTTTTCGTCATTTTTCAAGCGGAGAATGAGGGAGAGAGCGAACTGGCCGTTGAGAGAATCCCCAGCTATCAGCAGCTTTCTCCCGTTAAGCGCTTCGCAGAATCTGGATTCGCTGAATGTAGTCCACAGGCCGCAACTCTCGCTTTGCTCTGACGTTTCGCTGCTTGGGTCCCAAACGTACTTCAAGCTTTCTCTGACGGTCCAATCTTCGGGATCTCTGAGGGCGGCGTAATTGGCATAAGGGCCAGCAAGGTTTCCTGGTGTCTCCGCGTGTCGAATGTCGCATTCGCTCAGGGGACTCGGCCAGTGGAGGTGACGAGGAGTTGGGTCGTAGCGCCAGTGACCTGATTGGCTGACGCAGTTCCAGCGATTACGGAACGAACGCACGGACGAGTCGTTCTTGATTCTTGACCCCGGAATCCCCGTGACGACAACATCCGAAACATCTTCTTTTCGCCGAATAACCTGAACTGGTTGGTGCCATGATGTTAGCTTCTTGTCGAATCTGTTATTTTGCTGAAGGTAATTCGCCAGATGAAGCGGTTCCACTGGAATTTCTGTTGAAGCAGTTTCTGTATCCCCCCATAGTAGAGCATCTAATCTTGGGGTGTAAAGGCTGTAAGCGATGTAGAACGTCAGCAAGGACACACCAGTAAGACAGGAGAAGATGGAAATGCCAACACAGAGAGGGCTGCTTCTAAGCTGGGTGACGCTTGAAGCGGTAAATGAGTCCTTCCTTCCTAACAGAGACTCCTGTGTTTCCGCCATTGTTTTGCAGAACTGACTGTCTCGTATGCTACTAGTGAAATCTCCTAACTCTGCAAAGAAAGAAATACAGGATGCTGCCAGTTCTAGCGAGGACGATGGTCTCGAACAAATCGCCGCTAGCCAATTTTCCCCAATCACTTCCAGTGTTCGCACGCTGTTACAGCTCAACTTGAGCGACGGAGCCGGAGGTTGCGGTGTGTAAAATATCAGACCATGCTGACCAGGAAGAAAATTCGGTTCGTTTGAGCTGTACGTGTACAGTCATACGCGAATAGACACTGGGCAGTGGGCACACGAAAGACATTTGCCCAGCTGAAATTTCGTGTGCCCAGTACAGTACAGTGTCCATTTGCTGATATGGAACCTGTTCAGTCAAACGCTTGACCATTTCCAGTTGCATACTCGAAAATAATTACTGAGGGGTCCGAAAAAGTTCAGGTTCGGACATCATCCAGCTCGGTTACCACTTTTAGTCATGTAACAGAATTTTTTACGTTGCCAAAGGCGCTTGACAGGAACCAGTTCACCTCAAGCCGCAATTTAGAAACGCGTCCCAAGATGTGCGGATCACATCCGAAGGAAACTGTAAATTCGTCCAGGGTTGCTTTTTGCGTCCAACACGAAAACCAGTATCGCGAGTAACCTTTCGCCAATCATGTCGTCCACCCGCCATGCCCTTGAGATTCGAATTGGCTGCTCGCGAGAGAAAGTCGCGCCAAACCTGTGCGACATTGGTTACCCAGTAGGCGGATCGCGTTATTGTACCTTGTCAGCTTTCTGGAATGAATACTCGGTCACTTGACATGAAATGATCAGAATACAAGTTGGGATACAGTCAAAACTGACGAGTGAGATTACGTAAAAATAACGAAACCAAAGTGAACTTCTTCGGAGCCCCCCTGACCTAGAGGTGAACAGCCAAGTAACATTCCTGAACTGAGTCCAATCTTCAAATGCAGCCCCAGTATACACCATGGTAGAAACAGGTTTCGTTCGCGAGCTGTCGGGCAACTATTCCCCCCATCCTGGCTTTGCGCAGCCGGTTGGCAGTTCTTTCTGGTACTTGAAGCGCTTTTTCATTTTCAGCAGGGGATCTTCCAGGGGAGAGAGAACACAAAAAAGGCTGCACGAAACTTTACACTGTGATAGCACGAATAGGAATTTTGAGGGGGTCATGGTGTAAGCTCTTAGGGATATCTCGTGAAAAAGGTTAATGACGTAAATTTGGCGGGGAACAAAAAATACTTCAAGCAGTGGTTCTCGGATGTTGGAATGCAAGGAATGTCAGGGCGCATTCCTACCTCATGTCTGACATGAGGTCATCCGCCCTTAGTCTCTGATTTGTCTCCCCCAATGAGAGACTTTTTCTCGTCTAACGTTCTCCAGCTGCTACAAGAGATTAAAGACGCCTCGCCTCCAGCGGTGCTGGCGGTCGCGCAAAGCCCGGAGCTCAGCAGCCAATCCAAGCGGCTTGTCTTCTCTCTACAGTACGTTCAAGAGGTAAGCTGGTTCTGGGAGATTCTCCAACACGACGTGACTATAAGCGGCTCGTCTTCCCTCTTTGTTTAGGAGGTAAGTTGTCTCGAGAATAATTCCTAACACGAATTGACCTCCAAGGAGGTCAGCTTCTCTCCACAGTACGTTAAAGCGCTTAGTTGCTTTTCTGTTCTCATGGTTATCGACACTCCTCTGTCGTGTGAGCCCCAAAAACACACACACGCGCGCGCGCGCGCGCGTGCATACGCACACACCGTGTTACCGTCTTTCTCCCACATATTGGTCTCTGTCCCCCCCCTCCCACTCAAACACCGCCCTTCTTCTCCTCCCTTCCTCCCCCTTCTTCCCCCATTTCCCCTGGTAACGTCCGTTGCTCATCACTCACAGACTACAAGCCTCTTAATTCGAGCCGCGCGGTAAGTTCTGATCCCAGCAGCACATTTAACAATCAGACTCGTCACCAGGGATCTCAAACCCGAAATCTGAATTCCCTTTTGCACTATCCTTCAAGCACCAACCCTTTCTGCGTCATTTTTCCCTCCCCATTTGCCAGCCTCATAGCGGGTCTGGTTATATTGGAGCGCTTCCTCCCTCTCTGTGTCACAAGCTTCGCATGTTTAGGGCGACTCTACGTCCTCTTGCTTCAGGTGGGCAACTTGAGCATTCACCCTGCTTTTAAACGCACAAATCGGTGCTTCTTCTCCATATTAATAAGGAGGTCCTTCTTTGATACTTTGTCCATATGCAGCACCGTGTTTCTGGTTGTGCGTGCCTGCATCCGTGTGTGTCTTGTATGCTTGGGTGTTGTTCTTACCTGTCAGTGCCAGCTACACCACGTGTCGGTCTACAATCGCCTTACAGCGACGGCAGCAAGAGGCAAGGTAGACCTCCCTTTGCTCCTCTTGCACTGCGCGCTTCTCTGACTGGCTACCCTACTCAATATGTATCTTCCACTTATTGATACTCTTAGTGGCTGCTTCACGTTTATCAGCATCCTCTGTTGACCTCAGAATTTATTTTCAGTTTAGCAACGGCTACTTTTCATCCTACCAATGCATTGCTGCAAAGCTCTACCTTGTCTTTCCGTGTCCCAATCCCCCTCCTCACCCTCCCTCTTTGGTACGGTCCCCTTTCCCGAATCTCCCTCCACGTCTTTCTTCTATTCCTACCCTATTACATCTCTCCTCATTTTGTTCGCCCCAGCACGACCAGCAGCACAAAGTATTGCTTTGCCTTTCCACCTTTCCCCCTTTCCCACCCTCACCCCCCTTTACTCAGGTCCTTCTTCCCCCGTCTCTCCCTCCCCGCCTGTACCACGTATGGCAAGCCTCGACCCTCTTCATCTCCTCTTGCCCCTTCCCCTCCTCACTGGACACCACAACCAGCGGCACCAACAGCACCAGCAGCAGCAGCAGCAGCAGAAGAACAAGAAGGTGAAGAGTGAGGAACTTGGAAATACTGCAGATGCGCTTTTTCCTACACTGAGGAATGTGGTTGCCGCTCCAGCTACACTTGCTCCTGTGGCAACTGCAGCAGCGGCAGCCTCACCCGTTGCACCTGTTACAGGAGCATTCCCTGCAGGAACACCTATTGCAGGAACACCTGCCACAGGAACACCCGTTGAGTCACAGGGAGCAGCGGGACGGCACAAGAGGCTGAAGGGTCAAGTAGGAGACGGGCAAGGGAGAGAGGGGGGAGGGAGAGAGGGGCATGAGAGTGTTGGTGAGGGAGAGGTTGGTCAAGGCAGAGACGGGGACGACAAAGGCAGGGGTCCGTTTGGGGCTGATGGGCCTTCCATGGCAGCCCTGATGCAGGAGCTGGGGTTTGGAGAATTTATTTCTGCCCCGGTCAGCAGTGTTGGTGGAAAGGAACGGCAGACGGGCAGGGGAGGAGGGAGGGGTAAGGGACGGGGGAGAGGGAGGGATAGGGGGGTGGGAATGGGGACGGGGATGGTGACTGGGGATAGAAGGGTTGAAGGGGGGGAGGGGGGAGTGGAGGCACAGGGGATGTTTGGCAGTGGGGAGGCATGGGGAGGGGAGGAAATTGCTGGTTGGGGCGATTGGGATGAGGGTCTTGGGGGAGATGATGGAGATGGAAAGCGAGAGGAGGGGATGGGGCGTGGGGAGGATGGCAGGAGGGAAGGTGAGGAGGATGGGGAGATGGATTTTGAGAGGGGTAGAGAAGAGAGGGAGGAGGGTGAGGGGGAGAAGGGTGAGATGGAGGAGGGGGAGGAGGAGATGGAGGAAGGGGAAGGGGGGATGGAGGTGGATGGGGAAGAGTGGGGAGCTGGTAGGGAAGAGGGAGGAGAAGGGGAGGATTTAGAGGAGGAGAGGGAAGAGGGAGAAGAAGGGGAGGAAGTGGAGGAGGAGAGGGAAGAGGGAGAAGAAGAGAGGGAAGAAAAAGAAGAAGGGGAGAAGCGGAAAGAGGATTCAAAGGAGAGGAAGGCCAAGGAAGAACCAGGGCCATTAAGCTTTGGGACTAGAGAGAAAAAAGAGAGGAATCTGGAAGGCATTAGTGCTGCGGCAAGGATGGTGGGAGTTGAAGATGAGGCTGCGAAAAGGCCTAGTGTTGGGCTGAGGGGAGCTCCAAGTTACGAGGAAGGGTTGATGCATGGAGGGGGGGTGTTGAAATCACAGCCTCTAGTTGTGGCTGGTGGGAAGTTACGAGTTGAGAAGATTGTTACGGGAAATACAGTGGCTAAGAAAAGCAACCTTGGAAAGGTGGTGAAGCAGAAAGCAGCTGTAGGAACTGGTTTGGATGCTGGTGGCATGGTTGTAGAACGGAAGGGGCGCGGTGCTAAAGGGGGATTGTACAGAAAGGAAAAGAAAAAAGTAGACAAAAAGGCATCAATACTCGAGGACCTGTTATCGCTCTAATGCTGCAAAACGATTCCTAATATTGCTGTTTTGTAGTTTGAACATTATGAGAACGAGTATGTCAGCCTCCTGATCATGTTATTAACGAAACCACTATTCCGAGAAACCATATAACCCCCATTGGGGATACTGAATGGTGAGAATTTGGGAAATAGTGGCTTCTCCCTTGGAGAAAAACCCTCGTCGCTTGTGTCGCGAATATATCACTCTCTTGCGCTCGCTACGCCGGTCCAGTGACAGAACCCACACAATCTCAAGGGCCACAGAGCTAATTTAAAGTCCGTTGGAGTGCGTCGCGAGTATCTATCTTTAGGTGCATTGTAGTCCCGTGAGCCGTCACTAACTCGCATCGTCGTTTCGTAGACCGTCACCAAATCACATTGTCGTTCCAGGTAGCCGTTAGACGTTGGGTCCCGGTTAGGAAGCCGACAAACCGGCTAGCCGGCAAGGATGTCGGAATGGAAGCTTCGCGTGGTGTCGCTGCTGCCGGCCGCGACGGACTCCGTGACGGCCTTGGGATTGACGAGCGCGCTGGTCGCGCGCACGCACGAGGTGAATGTGACTGATGGGACGGTGGTGGATGTGACTGTGGTCAATGTGATTCGAATGCGGCTGTGGTCAATGTGACTCTGTTGAAGTCGTGACCGTAACGAAAATGTAGTCTCCATTCGCCTATTACCAGTCCTCCTCTCATCTCTACACTTCCTCCTCCTCATTCCTTCTCGCCTCTCCACCTCCCCTGTTCCCCTCTCTTCCATTCTCCCTCCTCATTCGCCCATTACTCTCCCTGTCAACCCCTCCCGTCTCCCTTCACCTCCTCTCTTTCTCTCCCTCCCTCTTTCCCAGTGCGATGCACCAGGTACGGAGTCCATCCCTGTCTGCACCGAGCCTAAGCTAGGCCCGGTAGGCGCAGGCTCGGCCGAGCCTGCAATGTCCCAAGCCGAGGTGCACATGGCAATATCAACGCTCCGAGCCTCTGCAGCCTGGCAGCTGGCCTTCCTCCCACCTCTCCCACACCCGCCTGTTGCCTCTCCCGCTGCTGCTGCTACTGGTGTTGGCGCTGCTGCTACTGCTGGTGACAGCGTGGGTAGTGCTGCTGCTGCTGCTGCTGCTGCTGCTCCCTTGTCTCCCAGTGCATCAGACCCCTCGTTCGATCTGCTGCTGGAGTGGTTCCTTTCCCCTTACCGTGTGGATGTCACCATGCTAAAACGCCTCCGACCAGACGTCATCCTCACACAGGTGAATGAGATGTAACTGTGACGCTGTGAGAGATGTAACACTCGTCCCCACGCTGCGGCATATCATCACTCCATCAAATGCACTCATTTTTACCTCATACCATCCCGGCCCACCCCATTGCCCCGCATTCAATGCAACCCCTCATAATCTGTTATCGTTCTTTCTTTGAACAAAAAATCTCCTACCATCTTGCTTTCATTTGCCTCTCTCACCCCACGGACCCATGACAAAAACAGGAAATCTCATGTGCTAGGCCCACAACAACATCCCATGCCCATCCCCATCCCTGAACCCTCCATACGGTCATACCCACACTTACACTTCCCTGCCCCCCTCCGTTTCATCCAATCAGATGCAAGAAGAGCCCGGGGTGCTTTCTTTCGAGGATGTTCAAAAAGTGCTGTCTCACGTGCTCGGCTCTCAAGTCAAGATCGTTCATCTCGACCCTCCATCCCTCGTCGAGGCGATCAACGACGTCCGTCGGATCGGCGCTGCTCTCGGCCAATCACAGCGCGCCGAGTCCAAGGTTAAGGATCTCATGCAGCGAATCCAGACCGTCCGTGGAATGTGTGCGGGCAGACCGAGAAAAAAAGTTGTCTGCATCCAATGGCTGGATCCGATTTTCCTGGCGGGGGCATGGGTCCCAGATTTGATTCGATTGGCTGGAGGCACAGGGTCAGAAAGTTCCAGGATGGTTCCTGAGGAGGAGCTCCAGGATTTAATCAGAGCCGCTGATGCGGTGATCTTTGCGGTGTGCGGCTGTGATTTGCCGGCGTCCATTGCTGCAGTGAAGCGAGAGGCTGTGCAGAAGTGGAAAATGTTTCAAAGAGGGAGGAGTGATGGAGTGGACGCTATTGGGAATGTAGAACAGTCCTTAGAAGTGTCATCACTATCATCATCATCATCATCAGCAGCAGCAGCAGCAGCAGCAGCAGCTGCACCAACACATGCGCCATCGCCGAACCTGCCCACCATGGCTGTGGTCGAGGCTGCGAAGCTGTTCTCCAGGCCCGGGCCGAGCCTGGTGGAGTCCTTGGAGGTTTTGGCAGAGATTCTCCACCCCGAAACCCAGAGGTTCGGACACCGACAGCGGTGCTGGGTCGACCTCCCCTATCCTGCTGCAGTGTAACCCACAATGTTTCAAGCAGAACACGTTGCTGGCAGTATAGGCTTCATATAGCAGCCTGGTGGAGTCCTTGGAGGTTTTAGCAGAGATTCTCCACCCCGAGACCCAGAGGTTCGGGCACCGGCAGCAGTGCTGGGTCGACCTCCCCTATCCTACTGGACCCTAAACTCGCAGGGGTATTCAGAGTTGAGGTAGCTTGTGAGGATCAAGAGACATGGGCATCAGTGTCTCACAGGAACCTAGGCTGTGTGCTGGCCTCGTGTGATTTGAGTATTTGGAGGCTCTAGCAGAGATTCTCCACCCCGAAACCCAGAGGTTCGGACACCGCCAGCAGTGCTGGGTTGACCTCCCCTATCTTGCTGGTCTCTAAATTCGCAATGACATGAGCATCAATGGCTCGTGGAACAGAACAGCCAAGTGCCCATGTATCAGCAGGAACATCTATGACCCCGAAGGACTTAGGGAAATCCCCCATCCCGAGACCCAGACCAGATGTTTGGGGACTACTATATATGCTGTGTGGAGTTTACCTTTAAGAATTTCCAAAAGTAAACTTCAGGGAAATCCCCCATCTCGAGTCGAGAGACCCAGATGTTCAGGTAGTGCTAATCATGCTGGGCTGCAATGGTTTATTCTGCTGGACTGTTTTACCTTATAGGTGTAACGTTAGGGGTTTCGGGGATATGACTGGAGGGGAACATGTGAGGGGGGGAAGAACATGTGTTGCCTTATGACATTGTAATGCAGTCATGCAAGGACACAACATGATGAGATGGTGATACGCTGGTGGACCACCACTGACCAGGTAGGCACCTACGGTACCTAGCAAGCGCAGTTTTTTACCTAGTGGGGGTATTGCTGGCTGGCAAGGCAGGATGAATACTATGTGCCTTATGACAATGTAACGCTGTCATGCACGGCACAACATGATGGGGGGGATTTAGGCAAACTCCTGTGGACCGACACTGACATACCGTAGGTACCCAAAAGTTCTGCTAGATACTAAGAAGAAGCCTGGCTCGACGAAAGCTACCCGGAAAAACCTCGGGGCAGCCAAAGCTGACCGGACCAAGACATACTTCCCTCCCTCTTGCTCCTCTTCTTCTCACTCTTGCTTCGCTTCCCTCGAAACCCCACCATGCTAGGAGTCCGACTAGTACTCACACCACCCCCTCCAGAGCTTGAGCACCCCAGATTTGATACTGGTAGCCCCAGCCTTGATAACTCCTCCAACTCCCCTTCCGCCTCCTCTCCTATCCGCGCCACTCCTGCCACACCTCCCATACCTTCCCCACCTGACTCAAAACCCATAGGCCCTCTACCTTCCCGGTCCCCATTTCCTTGCCCATTCCTTCCCTGCACCTTGCCTTGCCCTGAGGCGGTTTGTGCGAGCTCAGTCAGCGACTGCACGCGCAGCAGATCTGCATCGAGGGACTTTGACCAATCGGGGAGCGCCCTGTGCTGCAGGAAGTGAGAGATGACTGCGAGGATGCATGGGTCTCGGAAATAAGCACCATGGTTGAGGTCGAAGCGTCCCGTCAGCTCTCCAATATGCTCCTCTATCATCATGCAGAGTTGTTTGATCTGCGTGTGGGGGAAGGTAGAGGCAAGGAAAAAGCGCTCAGTGTTTGCAGGAAGTGAGAGATGACTGCAAGGATGCGCGGGTCTCGGAAATAGGCGCCGTGGTTGAGGTCAAAGCGGCCGGTCAGCTCACCGATATGCTCCTCTATCATCACGCAGAGTTGCTTGATCTGCGCGTGACAAGCAAGGAAATACAAAAGGCATGGGAGTAGGGGGGAGGCAAGGGGAACGGGTTTCTTGTTTGCAGAAAGTGAGCAATGACTACAAGGATGCGCGGATTGCAGAAGTATGCCCCCTGGTTGAGGTCAAAGTGGTACGTGAGCTTGTCAGTATGCTCCTCTCGTTTCACATACTCTCTGGCACCAAGCCATACCTTCCGTCGACTACGGTGCCGTTATCCTCTGTCACCACCTGTTTGAAGAAGTGTTTTGAGACGTCTCAAGACACCTCACACCAAGCCTCCCGCATGGACTCTCGGTCGGAGCGCCGGGGGTTCTTCTTGAATTTCCTCATCTCCCTTCGAGGCGCCAAGTAAGAACTCTCACCTGCCACCATCCATACCTGCCGCACAAACTCTCTGTCAGTCAGCCGAGGGTTCTTCTTCATTCTCCTCATCTCCGATCGCAACAGCCGGTACGTGCCTGATGCTGCTGCTGCCTCTTCCAGCTTCCTATCGTTCCACAGAAACTCGTACAGAAGTTGCTGCTGCTGCTCTCCAATCCCCTCCATCTGCTGCTGCTGCTTCTGCTGCTGCTCTCTCTTCTCTCCCTCCTCCTTGTTCTCATTACTGCAATTTTCCTTGTCCTCCTGCTCCTCCAGGAAATATCCCACCTCGTCCTCTTCAGTTCCAACCGCAGATGAAACTGCAAGTGACGAAGCACCTATGACACCCACTGAATCACCCATCGATACACCCACCGAAGCACCCACCGAAGCACCCACCAGAGCACCCACGGAACCAGCCACCGAACCACCCACCGCCCCCACAGAATCGTCACAAACAGGCTCCTCTATACAACCTCCCACTCTCTTCCATGTTACCGCCCGGACACTCCTTATCCCCCCCACATCCTTCGCTTCCCCCACCTCAACTCCCTTCCCTCCTCCACCTCCCACCGTTTTGCCCACACCACCACCCTCCCCCTCGCTCTCATGCCCTGAGGCTCCTCCTCCATCCCCCATATTAACCTCCCCAGTAACATCCTGAGCCAGGCTCCCGCTATTCCCACCCACGTCGTTACCATCCTCATCGCTCTCAACCCATCTGATCCAACTCCAAAGGCTCCTCCTGCTTCCCTCCCTGCTCTCGCTCCTCCTGCTGCCTTCCCTGCTCTCGCTCCTCCTCCTGCTGCTGTTATTGTCAACTGGCTCCCTATTGTTCTGTGCCCTGCTGTTGCTACTGCTTTTGCTGCTTGCATGCTCATCGCTCACAAATAAACTAATCCACTCCCAAGGGTTTCCCTTACTGCTACCCCTGTTGTCGCTCCTGCTGCTGCTGCTGCTGCTGCTCCTGCCGCTGGCATGCTCCTTGCTCTCAGTAAACCTAGGCACTTCTCTCACATTTACCATTTCGCTTTTCGCCCTCCGTCTGCCTGAAAATTTGCTCTCCACAGGGTGATTTTCCAAGAGATTATTTCTGAACAGCTGACTCTCCACTAGTTTTTCTGACCGGGCTGCCCGGGAAAGCCATGTGCGGGCGAAGGAGCGAGCCCTGTCATTCCCATGCAGTTTCACCCGGGCAGCATGTGAAGGAGCAGTAGGAGAAGCTGTACCTTCAGCAGTAGAATCATCATCACCATCATCATCAGAAGCAGCAGCAGCAGCAGCAGCTCCAGCAGAAAAAGTGCCAAAGGGAATGCACAGAGAGGTTTCAAACGAGTCCTTTTGTGATTCGCATCTCGCAATCTGCCTCCTCCTCCGCAAAGTCTTCTGCGTCACAAGAAGGCGGTGCTGTAACGGGGTTACCAACATGTGATGGTGCGGTGACGGGAAGGATGGCACATGATGCTCTAGGGGGGCTGCAGGTAAGTGATTGTTCCGGGGGGTGGGAGTGGGGTGGTTGGGATGTTTGGGTGGCAAAGCAGAGGTGTGATGTGCGGTGGTGTGCGGTGTTGAGGGAAACTTCTTTGGGAGGTGAGTGGGAGGGATTGATGCTGCTTCTGCCTCAGCTCCTCCTGCTGCTGCTGCTGCTGCTGCTTCTGCTCCTCCTGATGCTGCTGTTGGTGCTGCTACTTCTGCTACTGCTCCTGCTCCTGCTCCTGTTCCTTCTGCTCCCACTCCTTCTCTTTCTGCTCTTGCTCCTGCTGCTGCTGCGTCTTTTTCCATCCCCTCCTCTTCCCCTCTCCCCTCCCTCCCCTCCTGCCGCACCTCCTCCCTCTCCCCCTCCCTCCCCCTCTCCCTTCCCCGTGACAATAACGAACGTGCCTCAAGCCAGCGCGTCTCATCCCCCTCCCCACCCAGACCCAGCCCCTCGATTAAATCACCTCCCTCACTGTCACCCCCACCCGCATCTACAGTATCATCATGGTAACCAGGTAACAGCTTCCCTTGCAACGAATTTGTCTTAGCTTCAGCCAGAAGCTTCTGAACATTCCAGTGCTCCACGTGGTGGGACCACAGGTGCAGGTCCAACACTTCATCTACGTACACACTTGCGAAGCTCAGCTCGTTGGGAGAAAGGCCGAACGCGATCGTTACAATCACGCTCCGTACAGTCTCGACTAGTGCTGGTGCTACGATGTGGGAGATGAGCGAGAGCAGGGCGAAGGGGACGAGGAAAATGGCGTTCCAGAGAATCACTCTGATGAGATTGATGAAGTATAGGAACCAGAGGAGGAAGAGGCGTGCTTGGGTGTTGTTAGGACGAGCGTGAGAGGAAGAAGAGGAGGAGGAGGAGGAGAGTAAAGCGGAAGTTGAGAAAGAGGAGGAGGAGGAGGAGGAGGAGGAGGTGGGGACAGGAGGGAGGGGAATCCAAAAAGACATCTTGATGACGTTTCTTAGCTCGGGAAAGACGTAGGCGCGCGCGATTGGCTCGACGGAAAGTGCCAGGCTGGCTTCGTCTAATTTGCCGGCGTGGACCACGAGTGCTGACATGGCAGGCGACCAGTGGTAACCGGGCGCGTGGTAGATGTTACCGTTGTAGTATGCAGGTTGGAGCCACGACTGCAAGAGAGGAAGGCAGAGGGCAGGAGAGGCAGAGAGAGGAGAGGCAAGGAGAGGAGAGGCAAGGAGAGGAGAGGCAAGGAGAGGAAAGGCAGAGAGAGGAGAGGAAAGGAGAGGAGAGGCAAGGAGAGGAGAGGCAAGGAGAGGAAAGGCAGAGAGAGGAGAGGAAAGGAGAGGAGAGGCAAGGAGAGGAGAGGAAAGGAAAGGAAAGGCAGAGAGAGGAGAGGACAGGAGAGGAGAGGCAAGGAGAGGAGAGGAAAGGAGAGGAGAGGCAGAGAGAGGATATGAGGCGCAATAAATAAGGGAGTAGGGTCTGCCGCACATACCTCTGAAGATAAATAAGCTTGCACCGCGAGACTGACGATACCAAACAGACCCCACCACAGCCACCACCACCACCAGTGGTCACAGCAGCAGGTAATTCACCTCCACATGGATACTCACGGCGCACACACATCAAGTTGGGTACTCATGCATACACACATGCATACACACATGCATACACAAAGGCATACACACATGCATACACACATGCATACACACATGCATACACACATGCATACACACATGCATACACACATGCATACACACATGCATACACACATGCATACACACATGCATACACACATGCATACACACATGCATACACACATGCATACACACATGCATACACACATGCATACACACATGCATACACACATGCATACACACATGCATACACACATGCATACACACATGCATACACACATGCATACACACATGCATACACACATGCATACACACATGCATACACACATGCATACACACATGCATACACACATGCATACACACATGCATACACACATGCATACACACATGCATACACACATGCATACACACATGCATACACACATGCATACACACATGCATACACACATGCATACACACATGCATACACACATGCATACACACATGCATACACACATGCATACACACATGCGTCAAGAAAGAAGTTCTCACATAAATAGGCTTGCACGGCGATGCTGATGATGCCAAATAGACCGACCACAGCCACCAGCACCAGCGGCCAGAACAGCAGCTGTTTCACCTCCACACAGATACTCACAACGGTGCACAGACATCAAGAATTGGGTACCCATACATTCACACACCTCGGCGGATAAATAGGCTTGCACGGCGATGCTGATGATGCCAAATAGACCCACGATTGCCACCACCACCAGAGGCCACAGTAACAGCCGGTTCACCTCCAAGTGAGCCGCCTCCATCACCACCACTTCCCAGAGCACCACATACCCCAGCACCACTCCAAACACCGCCGCAACGGACAGCACCGTCGCCACCACCAGCCGGAACACCCCTGCGCGGTCCCATTTCTTGACATAGAAAGGGGTTCCAAGGAACACGAGGGAGCCAAGGGCGTTGGACAGAGGCGAAGTGGCGAGGCGGTGGGAGAGGAAGATGCGTTGACGGGTGGCAGGGAGGCCGAGGAGGGAGTCGAGCCAGCGGTAGCGCCCCCAGGGGTAGCGCTCCTGGCTCTTGTGCTTGTGCGTGCTGGGGTGGAGACTGGTTGGGAGGGGAAGGGGGTGGGTGCGAAGAGGAATAGGTGTTGGCTGCTGAAAAGGAAGCCGAGGAGTCAAGTCGAGCCAGCCGTAACGCCCCCAGGGGTAGCGCTCCTGGCTCTTGTGCTTGTGCGTGCTGGGGTGGAGGCTGGTTGGGAGGGGTTGGGAGGGGGGAGAGGAAGATATAACATTTGAATGACTGCTAAAGGGAAGGGAGGCACAGGAGGGAGTAAAGCCAGCCATAGCGCCCCCAGCGGTAGCGCCCCCAGGGGTAGCGCTCCTGGCTCTTGTGCTTGTGCGTGCTGGGGTGGAGACTGGTTGGGAGGGGAAGGGGGTGCGTGGGAAGAGGAATAGGTGTTGATTGCTGAAAAGGAAGCCGGGAGGGAGTCAAGCCAGCATAGGCGCCCCCAGGGGTATCGCTCCTGGCACTTGTGCTTGTGCGTGCTGGGGTGGAGACTGGTTGGGAGAGGTGGGATATGGATGGAGAGGGGTATGGATGGAGCAATAGGTGAGAAGCTTTATAAATGTCTAAGAAAACTTGCAACAGGTAAAGGGATCGCAGAACCAAAGAAATAAATAAAAAAGAGTACCGGAAAAAAACGAAACGAAAAAAACTCATAGAAACATGTGTCGGCTTTAAGGGCAGCACCTTTGAAACACGATGGGCGTGGGCAGCCACCGCCGCCACCCAGACCAGCGAGATTTGATTTGATTCGGACTCCTCCACTTGCGAATCAAATCGTATCCGTTCCTGTGCGCCGCCCAAAACTCCTGCTCCACCAAAGGGTGCAAGTCAGCTGGTGATTGGCTGCTTAACTGTCGGATGTACTGACAAGGGAGAGGGGGAAGAGAGGAAGGAGAGACAGGGGGACAGTGGGGGAGAGGGAGGGATGTTTGGGTTGGCTTTAAGTCTTTTCGCTGGTAGGTAATCAGGTTCTTGGATTTCTGGGAATACAAAGGGTTGGTATTAAAAAAGAAGAAAAAAAAAAAATAAAAAAATGGAAAGAGGAAGGGAAAAAGAAAAAGAAAAAGGAAAAATCACCCAACTGAGCAGAAATTTGTGGGAAAAAAAAATGGAGAAGTGATTTTCCTGTGAAAATTCCCCAGACACTCACCAGCTCCACTGCTTTGAGCAGCACGTTTCCCCCATGGGAATGAGCGATAATGTGTATCCTCGCTGCAGGGTCGCTGCAGGCAATATCCGTTATAAGCAACGCGAGCTGAGACCGGGGTGGGGGGGAGTGAGGAGGAGGGGGGGAAGGGGAGCGGGGAACGGAAAGGAACGAAAACGGGGGAGAAAAAGGGAGGGGGAGGGAAGGGCGTGGAGCTTCATTAGAAGCACTATTTGCAGAATGTAGCAGTGGGAGACGGAAAAATTGCCCTCGTTTCAGGGTAACCCATTTGCCAACGATGGGTACACCCCGCTACTAGACTCGACCCAACCCCTCCGCACCTTCTCGGCAGCTTCCACCCTCCCCTTGTGCGTGTTCGTGCCGTCCCAATGGAAAGGGTACGGCGCGGCGCCTTGCCGGCCACCGGCAGCCCTGCCAGCCGCGGCGCAGCCGGCCGGCAGCTTCCGCCACACGCTGTCTGCTCCTAACGGCCCGCGCGCCAGAAGCGCGCCAATTTTGGAACAAAAGTTGTGTTTGCCGGGAACCGCGGGCTGATACCACGTGTGGGTTCCGTCGGACGGTGGTGCGTCGAAGGTTCCGTGCACCACGATCACGTAGTGCGTCTCGCGCGTCGCGTTGAAATCCAACCGTCGCACGCGGAAGCCCGTTTCCAAATCGACGGCTGACGTTTCGCGCCCGCAAGATGATTCCGATTCGTAATCGACAAATCCCGGGAGAGGGAACTCTTGACCTGCAACCTCGGTAAGAGGATTTGCCACGTCATCTGGAGGCTGAGCCACGTCATGGTGAATGTCGTACGGGTCTTCGGGCTCCTGGAAGCTTACGTGCTTCACTACGCGCCGCGAAGGACCACTAATAGCGTCGATTTCGCTTCGGGAGGAAGGATTTGTAGCACCCCGTGAGTCCTGCATGATAATTCTCGGCCGCTTGCGGGAGCTTCTTAGTATTATTAACCTGCCGGCCTCCGTTACCGTGAACGTCACTGTCACCGTCCGTCACGGTCACCGTCAGCACCCCTGTACCAAACCTTACTGTGCAACGCGAGTACTGTGCTCTCCTCAAACACTACCGCAAGTTGCGAACTCCCTAGATTTACCGTACTGAAAACTTCTGGAATGTACTGAAACGTGCACAGCATAAAAAGAACCAAATTGAACCGAAGACAACAGTGACGCCGAACAAACTTGGCAACCCTGTGGAACTTCTGTGGGTGTACAGTACAACTGTGGCGGAGCTTCCAAAGTTGCCGTCAGTGTTCGGGCCGCACCGCCCCACCCCACCTCCCCCTCCACCTCGTGATTCGCTCCGTAAATTTCGGTGAGCCTATCGAACCGTTCCACATCGCGGTGCACCCCTGGAATCATTCACCCATCTTAATTGAACACCACACTGAGAAAGCTATATTTTTACTCCTTATATTTATTTGTGTTTTTTTCTTCTTCTCCTTTCTTAATTCTTCCCCCTTTGCTTCTTTCTTGTATCCCTGCAAGCCAGTTTCGCCACTTTAGTCGCTTCTCCTGGATATGCTATCTTTGTGAGGAAAATTGATTGATGGAAGAGTCCTTTGTGTAATTGACGCAGCACATGGCATGGAAGAGCAATTTGCACGATGATGTTCAGGCAAAACAAAACACACCTGCGCAGGCAGATAGCTTTGCCAAGGAACCTAGAGGGTGTATAGGCGTAGCAAACGAGTGCTGGAGAAAAGGAATAACTCGCTCAGACATTGTTCTACACTGCTATCATAGTCATGAAGAATCAGCATCACTCAGAATCCACCAGCTATATGTAACCAGCCAGCAGCCGTTACAACTCAAACACAACCGTCTCTGCATCTGTCAGTCAGACCCCCATTCACCCCACTAACCCCTCTCTCACCAGTTCACCCACCCTGCCTCCTCCCCATCTCATCTCACCCTTTCAAGACTTTATCCCACACCATGCCTTGAGACGTCTTTGTTCCCTCCCCACATCCATATAATCATGCTCCTCATTCCTCCTCTTGAGACGTCTCAAAGGTCACTCAGGAATCACCAGCCACTCACTCACTCACTCACTCACTCACTCACTGTCTCCCCGCGTCAACCCCTACTCTTCCTCCCATAACCCCTCCATTTCATCGCTCTCCTCATTCCCCTCCTGCCCATCCATGAACCCCCCCTCCCCCTCGTTATAGTCACCTCCTCTTCCTCCTCCGCCTCCTGCCCCTGCAGCACCAAACCCCTCACTGCTGTGCACAAATCGGCTGCTGCTGCCACCTCTATTGTCACGATCGGAATAGACACCACCAGCACCGGCACTATCACTATCAACCCCATCACCATCACCACCATCATCATCATCATCATCATCACCATTACCCCCACCGTCACTGTAACCAGCACCAGCAGCAGCAGCACCACCACCACCATCACCACTACCACCACTTGCTCCAGCAGAGTAAGCCCTATAACCTTGCCCCAAACCCCTTCCCCTCCCTGCTCCTCCCCATCCTCCTTCCCTCCTCTCCTCCCCCTCTCCACCTCCCCACCTGCCATCACCCCTGTAATTCTTCTCCTCACTCTCCTCCTCTTCACTTTAGCTTCTGCAAACGGGACCCCCCCACTCCCCCCCTCCCCATCGCTCCCCTCCCCTCCTCCAACTCCTCCCCCTGTCCTTCCCCCTATTGCTCCGCCCACCCCTCCCCCTCCCCCTTCTTCCATCCCCTCTGCTCCCCCATCCCCTTGACTGCCAATCACTGCAATATCTGCCACCTTTGCGCCCCTCCCCCTGCCTCTTCCCCTCCCCCGCCCCCTTCCTCTCCCCCGTCCCCCACCTGCTCTCCCCCCCCCCTCCTCTCCCCCTCCCCCTCCTACCACCCCCCCTCCCTCTCCCACCCCTTCCTCTTCCCCGCCCGCCCTCCACCACCCCCTCTCCCCCCACCCCTCCCTCCCCACCCACATCCACACTATCCTCTTTGTCACTCTCATCCCCCCCTAACACTTCCACCCCCTCCTCCTCTCCACCTGCCCTCCCCTCCTCCCCCTCCCTCCTCTCCACCTTCAGCCTCTTCCTCTCCCTCCTCTGCATCAGCCTCTCAGCCTTCTCTGTTAAAATCTCCTGGGCGTCCCTCCCCTGCTCAATCACCTGAAGCCACTGCGACTCACTCAGCGCGTCCGTATAAACCACCTGCTTCCGCTTCCTCCTCCCCATCTCCACCCCCACACCATCCTCCCCCACCCCCCCCTCCCCTCCTTCCCCTCCCTCCCCCCCCTTAAAAAACACCCACTCGGGCACCTCGTCTTTTTCCATCAGTCCAAGCCGCGCCGACCCATACTGCCGCCTGCGCATCTCATCCATCCTCTCAAACATCTCAAACTCCTCCTCCGTCCTCGCTATAAGCCGATTCGTCTCACTCTCATCCGGCAAATCAGGAGCCAAATCCGGAATCTTCCCTCGCTTCATTATCTGCTCCAGCAGCTCTCTCCTCTCCTGCGCCGTAGACGTCGTATTGAACATCCCCGCTTGAATCACCTTCGCATCGATCCCCATCTTGTTCTTCGCCCTCTCTAAAATCTCCTCCTCTATAGACCCCACGCTTACAAGCACAAACACCCGAACCTCCCTCTTCTGCCCGATCCTGTGCGCCCGATCCTCCGCCTGCTGATCCATCTGGGGGTTCCAATCAGAATCAAATAAAATCACCGTATCTGCCGTCTGCAGGTTCAGCCCAAGCCCGCCCGCCCGGGTGCTCAGCAGGAAGATAAAGTACGGCGAATCCGGAGCATTGTACAGCTGTAACAAGCGGCCTCTTTCGTCTGTTTTGGTCATGCCGTCCAGACGCAGATAAAGCATGCCGACCGATCTCAGGTAATCCTCCAATAAATCCATCACCTTTGTCATCTGAGAGAACATCAAAATCCTGTGCCCCGCAGCCTGTAGCTTGGGCAGAATCCGGTCCAGCAGCTCAAATTTTCCGCTTGCCCGGACGCGCTCGTTGGGAGATTGCGGCTGGTATGGGTGGTCTAGTGCGTCTAGAAGGAAGAGGTAGGGGTGGTTGCAGCACTTGCGCAGCTGCATGGCAGTGTTCTGAAGGGCCCTGGATTTGCCTCCCCCCCGTTGTCGTCTAGGCCGACGCACCCGCGGAGACGATTTGGGAGTAGTATTCGCGCTGCCAGGCAGACATGTCGCATTTGAGGATGACTTGGCGTTTTTGAGGCAGGAACTTCTCGACTTCGGATTTCTTTCGACGGAGAATGAAGGGACGGATGACCTGTGTTTAGGGGAGGAGAAGGGGCGGGGAAAAGGGGGGGGGGGGGGGGGGGGGGGGGGGGGGTTTGATGATAGGGGACAGGGGGAAATCGCCCTCGATTTGCCTCCTCCGCCGTTGTCGTCTAGGCCAACGCAGCCCGCGGAGACGATTTGGGAGTAGTACTCGCGCTGCCAGGCGGACATGTCGCATTTGAGGATCACTTGGCGTTTCTGCGGGAGGAATTTCTTGACTTCTGACTTCTTTCGGCGAAGAATAAAAGGGCGGATGACCTGTGGGGGGGAAGGGTGGGGAGAGGAGAGGCGGCCGGGAGGGGACGGGGAGGGAGGAGAGAGATGGAAAGAGGAAATTAGAGGCAGAGACGATTTGGGAGTAGTACTCGCGCTGCCAGGCGGACATGTCGCATTTGAGGATGACTTGGCGCTTCTGAGGGAGGAATTTCTCGACTTCTGACTTCTTTCGACGCAGGATGAAGGGCCGGATGACCTGGGGGGGGTTGAGTGGAGGGGTTGGGAGAGGAGGGGTGGGAGAGGGAGGAGGAGGGGAAGCAAGGGAAGAGAGATGGAGAGGAGGGGAGGGGAGGGAAGGGGAAAAAGGGAAAGGCGATTTGGGAGTAGTACTCGCGCTGCCAGGCTGACATGTCGCATTTGAGAATGACTTGGCGCTTCTGCGGAGGAATTTCTCGACTTCTGACTTCTTCCGATGCAGGATGAAGGGGCGGATGACCTGTGTTTGTGGAAGGGGGGGGGAAGGGGGACGGGGGGGAGAAGGGATGGGAGGAGGGGAAAAGGGGAAGAGGGTAGAGAGGAGTAGGAGAAAACGGAGGACAGTGGGGAAGTGAGGAAAGAGGAAAGGAGGGGCCGATTTGGGAGTAGTATTCGCGCTGCCAGGCTGACATGTCGCATTTGAGGATGACTTGGCGCTTCTGCGGGAGGAATTTCTCGACTTCGGACTTCTTTCGACGCGGGATGAAAGGGTGGATAACCTGTGTGGGGGGGGTGGGTGGGTGGATGGAGGGGAGGCGGTGGGGAGGGGACGGGGAGCGAGGAGGACGTTGAGGGAGGAGAGAGATGGAAAGAGGAAATAAGAGGCAGAGGCGATTTGGGAGTAGTATTCTGAGGGAGGAATTTCTCGACCTCTGACTTCTTTCGACGCAGGATGAAGGGGGGGATGACCTGGAGGGGGGTGGGGGGAGAGGAGGGGGACGAGCGGATCGAAAAGGGTGAGATGGAGGGGAAAAGTGAAAGAAGTGTGGCTTGTGACAAACCAAACCCACCGGGTGATTGATGAATCACAACAACAACACCTTCAACCCACCTGGTGCAGTCTCCGAATGACCAGCAGCTGTTCCTCCTCGTTCAGTGTCACATGCACACCTACCCACATCGCACACCTACCCACATCGCACACCTACCCACATTGCACACCTACCCACATCCCACAGAACAACACCAAACCCAAACCCACCTGGTGCAGGCGTCTGATCACAAGAAGCTGTTCCTCCTCGTTCAGAGTCACATCGCACTTATCCGCAAACGGCGCGTTGAACCAGTCCTCGAAATTATCGCTCGAGTTGAAAATCGCGGGCAGAAGAAAATTCAGCAGCGCCCACAGCTCCCCGAGGCTGTTCTGAATCGGCGTCCCGGTCAGCAAAAGTCTTTTCCGGATCGAGTAACCCGCCACCAGCGTTTTACTAAGTACTGATTCGTGGTTCTTAAGCCGATGCCCCTCGTCTACTATCACATAGTGCCACTTAATCTTTTTAAGAACGCCTTATCCCTGATAATAAGATCATAGTGCGTCAGCAGCACACTGAACTTATACTCCTCCCCTTCTGGCCCTGTCACGCCCCCTCCTCCTCCACCCGCTCCCCCCCCCCCCCTCCTCCCCCCGACTCCTCACTCCCCCAATCATCATCCACCACACTCCCTCCTCTCCCTCCCCTTCCCCCCCTCCCTCCTCCCCTCCACCCGCCCTCCGCCCCCCTCCTCCTCTCCTCCCAGCCAGCACCCCTCCGAACTTCTCCCTCAAAAGCCTCCTCTCGTCCTGCCTCCCATCATACATCACCACTTTGCAACTCGGAAACCACGCCGCAAACTCCACTCCCCAGTTCGGTAGCACAGCCTTAGGAGCCAGCACCAGATGCGGCCCGTAATCCCCCTTTTTCTCCGCCATAAACGCGATAAACGCGATCGTTTGTATTGTTTTTCCGAGCCCCATTTCGTCCGCCAAAATGCCGTTTAAATTGTTATTATAAAGGGAGACCATCCACTGTAGCCCCTCCATCTGATACTGCCGAAGCTGCCGACCATGTGACAATAACGAGGGCTGTTCCGTCACCTTCTCTTCTATCGAATGCACTGCCCGGTCATACCGCCTCTGCCCCTCCATTAAATCACGCTTCGACTGCCCTGCTGCTCCCTCCGGCTGCCCCTCCTGCCCTTCCCCTGTCCCCCCTCCCTCCCCTCCTGCTCCCCCATCCGCCTCTGCAGCTCCCCTCCCCTCCCCTCCCCCAGCAGCAGCATCAACACCCCCTCCATCCCCCCCACCACCACCCCCACCACCAAAATCTTTCTGCTTCTGCACCATCGCTCCCAGCCTCTGTAAAAGCTCATCCGTTTTCCCCAATAGAGTGTGCAACCTCTCATTCTTACTCTCCTCGACTAATTTGAAATACGCCTCTTGGTCTCCGGCTTTAAGTGCCTGCACGCGCATCCGCTCGGCGCGCGACGCGCGCTGCTTCTGACGCGCGTGCCACGTCAGCACGCCGTCGCTGCGCTGCTTCCGCCGCCGCTGCTCCGCCAGGCTGGCAGCTGACATGTCGCGCCCTGCCTGCGCCACGTCAGCGAAGAACCGGGCGGCGGATTCTACCGAGTCTGCCGCCCGACGAGCCCTTCGAGCCGCCTTTGGAAGGGGGAGGGGGGGGTGTGGTGGGGGGTGGGGTTGTGGGGGGCGGGGGTGTGGTAGGGTGGGGAGGGGGGGGGGGGGGGGGGTAGGGGAGATTGGGGGAAAAGAAGGGCGAAACAAGGGATGGCAGCAGCATGAATCGCTCTCGAAACCCAGACGGGAAAACCAACAGAACAAAAAATCAGGCCACACGAAACACGGAAGAAGAAGCCTGATTTGTGGTAAACGGTGGTCGTCCTTGTGTGACTTTTGAGAATTCTCAAAAGTACACGGTGGGTAGATGGTGGCCGCTGCAACATCTCTCTTTCTCACCTCAATGGCCTCTGAAGCTTCAAAATCCAGATCCAGGACCCCACCAACGCCAATGCCATTAACCCCAAGCCCACAACCAGCAGCCCTTGCAGCCGCTGCAACATCTTTCTTTCTCACCTCAATGGCCTCTGAAGCTTCAAAATCCAGATCCAGGACCCCACCAACGCCAATCCCATTCACACCAGCCCCACCACCAGCAGCCCTTGCAGCCGCTGCAACATCTCTCTTTCTCACCTCAATGGCCTCTGAAGCTTCAAAATCCAGATCCAGGACCCCACCAACGCCAATGCCATTAACCCCAAGCCCACAACCAGCAGCCCTTGCAGCCGCTGCAACATCTCTCTTTCTCACCTCAATGGCCTCCGAAGCTTCAAAATCCAGATCCAGGACCCCACCAACGCCAATGCCATTAACCCCAAGCCCACAACCAGCAGCCCTTGCAGCCGCTGCAACATCTCTCTTTCTCACCTCAATGGCCTCTGAAGCTTCAAAATCCAGATCCAGGACCCCACCAACGCCAATGCCATTAACCCCAAGCCCACAACCAGCAGCCCTTGCAGCCGCTGCAACATCTCTCTTTCTCACCTCAATGGCCTCTGAAGCTTCAAAATCCAGATCCAGGACCCCACCAACGCCAATGCCATTAACCCCAAGCCCACCACCCGCTGCCCTAGCAGCCGCTGCAACATCTTTCTTTCTCACCTCAATGGCCTCTGAAGCTTCAAAATCCAGATCCAGGACCCCACCAACGCCAATCCCATTCACACCAGCCCCACCACCAGCAGCCCTTGCAGCCGCTGCAACATCTCTCTTTCTCACCTCAATGGCCTCTGAAGCTTCAAAATCCAGATCCAGGGCCCCACCAACGACAATGCCATTAACCCCAAGCCCACAACCAGCAGCCCTTGCAGCCGCTGCAACATCTCTCTTTCTCACCTCAATGGCCTCTGAAGCTTCAAAATCCAGATCCAGGACCCCACCAACGCCAATCCCATTCACACCAGCCCCACCACCAGCAGCCCTTGCAGCCGCTGCAACATCTCTCTTTCTCACCTCAATGGCCTCTGAAGCTTCAAAATCCAGATCCAGGACCCCACCAACGCCAATGCCATTAACCCCAAGCCCACAACCAGCAGCCCTTGCAGCCGCTGCAACATCTCTCTTTCTCACCTCAATGGCCTCTGAAGCTTCAAAATCCAGATCCAGGACCCCACCAACGCCAATGCCATTAACCCCAAGCCCACCACCCGCTGCCCTAGCAGCCGCTGCAACATCTTTCTTTCTCACCTCAATGGCCTCTGAAGCTTCAAAATCCAGATCCAGGACCCCACCAACGCCAATCCCATTCACACCAGCCCCACCACCAGCAGCCCTTGCAGCCGCTGCAACATCTCTCTTTCTCACCTCAATGGCCTCTGAAGCTTCAAAATCCAGATCCAGGACCCCACCAACGCCAATGCCATTAACCCCAAGCCCACAACCAGCAGCCCTAGCAGCCGCCGCCGCCGCTGCCGCTGCATCTCTCTTCCTCGCCTCTATCTCAAACCCTAAACCCTCCTCGTAATAATCCTCGTCCCACAAATCCTCCCATCCCCCTCCCCCTCCCACGCCTCCACGTCCTCCTCCGATGGTTTCATGCCAGGTGGCAACTGCCACCTCAGCATCGCACGTTCCACGTCAGCATGCGTCAGACGCAGCAGGCTCCAGTCCAGCAGCGGCTGGTGCCGCCCGTGTGCCACGTTGGCCTTCATGATTCGCTCCTCCTCCTCCTTTCTCACTCGCTCGTCCCTCTCCTTATCCACTTTCTCACTCTCTTCCCCCTCTCCTACTATCTCTATCTCACTCTCCTCTAGCTCTACTGCTCTCCATTTCTTTCCCACCCGCTCTCTTTCCACTGCCACGTCATCTTCTACCACTTTGACCACATCCGGCTCCTCATCCAGCTCAGCACGCGCCACGTCAGCATCTGCCACGTCAGCATGCCCGTTCACCAAAGGACCAGTCAGCGCGCCGCCCGAAGCCCAGTCAGCAATCCTCTTCTCAGCGAGCACTTCAAAACCAACCTTCCTCTGCAGCCCACGAAGCTTCAGGCACCTGAGCTGGATCTCCAATGATCGTCTGACAGCTGGCACCTGCACCACCGCCAGCAAGGATTCCAATTTCGCAATCCTCTCTCCCACTTTCTCACTCTCCTCCCTCTCCCCTTCCTCCACAAGTTTCACCCACTCCCCCTCTCTCACCATCTCCCTCCCTGCCCTCACTCTCTCCTCTGCCGCCCGCCTTATCCTCCTGAGCGCCTCGATCTTCTGACGCACCAGCTGCGGCGGGAACAGGCCCGCCAGCTGGCGGTCCGTGAGTGGCTGGCCGGCCGCCAGCGTGGCGAAGCAGTCGCGCTGCGATTGGAGGAGGGCGAGCTGAGCTGGCGTGAGTGGGAAAGGAGGAGAGGCGGAAGGAGGGTCGGCGGGTGTAGGAGTAGGCGGAGGAGGAAAGGGGGAGGGAGGTGTGAGGATGGAGCGAGGGTAGCAGGAGGGGGAGGGGATGGAGGAAGAGGAGAGGGAAGAGGAGTGGGAAGAGGAGTGGGAAGAGGAGTGGTAGCAGACAGAAGGACAGGAGCTCCAGCAGCAGCAGTATCCATAGCAGCAGCACCCGCTCCAGTCTCTGCCTTCACAGCAACTGGATTGGGAGTTGACTCGGGAACCTCAATACTCGCTGCCAAACGAGTGTCTATCTGAGCGTCAGGTGGTTCAGTGCACACAGGAACACTTCGTGTTACACCCTGGGTTGCGCTCTGGGTTACACTTTTCGTTACACACTGGGTTGCGCTCTGCGTTTCACCAGCCTTGACTGGTACACTTGCCACATCTGGCACAGGAGCAGGAATCTCAAGAGCAGCGGTTGAAGAACCCTTAGGTGCACTGCTTTCGCCAGCTGCTGCTGCCCCCTCCTCATGTTGCCGCTCTCCCTCTTTCTCCTCTTCCTTTTTCTCCTCTTCCTTTTTCTCCACTTCCTTTTTCTCCACTTCCTTTTTCTCCACTTCCTTTTTCTCCTCTTCCTTTTTCTCCACTTCCTTTTTCTCCTCTTCCTTTTTCTCCACTTCCTTTTTCTCCACTTCCTTTTTCTCCACTTCCTTTTTCTCCACTTCTTCCTTTTTCTCCAATTCCTTTTTCTCCACTTTCTTTTTCTCCTCTTCCTCCATCTCCCCTTTCTGCGTCCCCTTCTCCCCCTTCTCTTCCCGTTCTCTTCTTCTCCCTTCTCTTCTTCCCCTTTCTCTTCTCCCTTCTCTTCGTCTCCCTTCCCTTCTCCCCCTTTCTTTTTTTCTCCCTTCTCTTCTTCCCCCTTCTCCTCACGTCCTAATTCCTCTTCCCCAAACAGTTTTCTTCCCTTATCATCTTCCCGCATCTCCTCTCCCCCCTTCTCCTCTCCCTCCATATCCTCTTCCCCTATCCCTCCCCCTCTTCTCTGCTCCTCCTCTCCCCCCTCTCTCCCCACTCCCCCCTGATCCACACCACACCCACTCGCAGGAGCAAAATCACCTCCATCGCCCCCGTTGTCGTCACCACCGTCTACTGTCACCTCTCCGTCCAATTTTTCACCTTCCCCCTCCCTTTCCCCTTCCACCAACGCGCCTTCCCCTTGACTCTCCGCCAGCGAGCCTTCCCCTTGCCCCTCCGCCAAAATGTCTTCCGATCCGCCCATTCCCACGCCTTTCCCTTCACCTGCTTCCGCTCCTCCCACATCCTTCCCCGCGCCCCCTTCCGCCACTGGCTCCGCGTTTCCCCTTTCTCCTGCCAATTCCGCTCCCTCCACGACATCTAAATTCGAACCTCCGCCCGTAGCGCCAGTCCCGCCTTCCGCCAAACCTTCCGCGAGGCCTTTTGCCGCGGTTCCCTCCGCGGGCTCCGCAGCAGGGTCCGCGGAGCCCTTCGCCGGATCCATTGCGCCCGGCCTTCCCTTACGCCACTTTCGTTACAAGATTTGCGCGAGTGAAACCGACGTCTCTCAGACGTCTCGACCCAAAAGTCACTCTCCTCAGTCTCAAAATAACCTTTGATACAAGAAACCGCGTGTAATGAGTAGATTTTTGAATCGACTAAGAAACGTGAGAGATTTCAAATCTCTCAGACGTCTCGACCCAAAAGTCACTCTCCTCAGTCTCGAATGCTCGGGTCGAGGGGCCGTGGGGTCCGCGTGGACCTTCAGGACAATAAGAACCGATTGTAAAACGAACGGCTTCTATTCCCGCCTTCGGGAGATTAAAGATCCGCCAGGCCAATTCCCTTCCTGAAAACACTTCAAAACACCCCGCGCACGTCGAGATTAGTGGTCAAGTTTGTGGCCCTAAACTGAAGTCGTCAGCTCGAAGCCAAACACAAGCGCGAGTCTGCAGCGGCCAACCACAGTAGCCGAGGAGCAATCGCAGACTGCAGGCGTGCTTTTGGCTTCAGGCGTACTTTTTGGCTTCGATGGAAACCAAAGCCGTAGCCTCGGGATTAGGTCAAAAGTTCTTTCGGCCTCAAACGGAAAGAATCAGCTAGTGGTAACTATATGCGATAAATACGTCTTCTTTCGCAGCCAACCATACATAAACGTGCAATTTGTCGAGTAGGAACTGCAGCATTACAATAGTACAGTAATACTGGTACATAGTTGCAGCTTTACTGAACTCCGTCAGAAGTGTAAAATAAGCAATTCAGAAAGAATGGATCTTCACATCACATCCAGAAATGCATTGTTACATGATTTGTTTCATTGGGACACTATGGTTGCATGATGCATGGACGGCATGGCTTATGAAGAGGAGGCTCCCTGAAAGCGTGTCTGCAAGAACTTTATGGCCGTTCGAATGTTGCAATCTGCAATTGATGGTCGTGTGACAAATGGTGATCTTGATCTGGGCAGGTTGTTGGTGGTGGCCTGACCCCCTTGGGCTTGCTGGGCTGAAAACATTCCAATGAGGCTGATAGCTGAGCCAAGCTTCGGAAGGCAACAGAGTTCCAAACCTGCATGCAAGGGGAGAAGAGAGACCAATGAATGCTCAGGCTTCAAGAAAAATGGGAGGAAAAAAGTATAAATAAATAAAAATCAAACACAAACGAAGAACAAGAAACGAAACAACACATCCAAACCCCTGCAGATCGGTCTACAAACATGTATGCACCTCCTGACTCACTTCAGAAGTCGACTTGAATCTCCCGTTCACCGTCATCACAGCCCTACTCTGCTGCCTTCACCACCACAACCACCTCCTCACTCCCCCCCTCCCCATCCTCCACCGAATCCTCTACCTTCCTCCCTTCCACACCCTCCTTCACCCCTCCTTCCCCTGCTGCCTCCACCACAGCAGCAGCCTCTTGCACCAAAGCCACCTCCCCAGCAGCAGCACTCGCTTCAGCCACAGCAGCAGCAGCTTCAGCCTTCATCCCCGCTTCAGCCTGCAACACCACTCCATAGTACCCCTCATTCCCCTCCATACAAGTCTTAAGCGCCTCTGTGGGACCCACACACCGGTCCACAATACTCTCCCCAGCCTTTTCAGCTGCCTCCACACACCCCTCCCATGCGATAAACTCCTCCCTGCACGGCCCTCCTTTCATGAACTGGCAAAACGGGCAGTCATCTGTACTATCCTCTGCCTCCCCAGCCTTCTCCTTCACCTCCTCAGCCAAAGTCTCCCCCAACGCGCTAACCGCTTCACCCACCTCTCTCCCTGCTTCCTCCGCCCTCTCCCCAGCCTTCGCCACCTCACTCACCACTGCTGTCACCACCGCTTCTGCCTTCTCCTCCGCTTCTCTCGTCACCTCCGCTCCCTTCGCCTCTAACTCCTCCACGTACCTCGACAGCACGTCTACAGCGTCAGCAAGAGGAGGTCTCTCCAGAATCTCCTTTGCTTTCTCCTCTACCTTTGCTTCCACACCCTTTGCTTTCTCTTTTGCCTTTGCCTCAAGTTCAGCTACATAGCCTGCTACAGCATGCACAGCATCAGCTAGAGCGGGGTTTTTTAGGATTTCCTCCGCTTTCTCCTCCGCCTTTGCTTCTAATTCAGCTACACGGCCTGCTACAGCATCCACAGCGCCAGCTAGAGCGGGGTTTTTGAGAATCTCCTCTGCTTTCTCCTCTACCTTTGCTTCCGCATCCTTTGCTTTCTTCTCTGCCTTCGCCTCTAGTTCAGCCGCATAGCCTGCTACAGCATCCACGGCGCCAGCTAGAGCGGGGCTTTTGAGAACCTCCTCTGCTTTCTCCTCTGCCATAGCTCCCACAACCTTTGCTTTCTCCTCTGCCTTTGCTTCCACATCCTTCACTTTCTCTTCAGCCTTTGCCTCCACACCCTTCGCTTTCTCCTCTGCCTTTGCTTCCACGTTCCTCGCTTTCTCTTCTGCCTTTGCTTCCAACTCTGCTAGATGGTCAGCTAAAGCATCCACAGCGTCAGCTAGCGGGGAGCTCTCCCCTTCGTCCACCACCACTGTTACAATAACCTCCTCCGGACCTGCGTCTGCCGAGCCTAGAGACAATTCAGCTTCGGCAGCTTCAGGCGCGGCGGCCTCAGGCTCGGAACTTGCTGATGCATCTGATGGTGATGGAGATGGTGCTGATGATGGTGCAGGGTGGTGGGACTTTGCTGCTGCAGCGGAACGGCGGTCTGATGGAGGGGCAAAGAAGGAGGAAGCACTGACCGACTGATGGAGGGACAACGAAGGAGGGGCAACACAGCGAGTAACAAAGACTGACCTGCTGATTGACTGTCTGACCGACTGACTGACTGATCGACTCACTGACTGACAAGCTCACTGACTGACCGACTCACTGACTGGCATGCTGAAGACTGGCTGAGGGACTGACGGACTGACTCTCTGACAGTCTGACTCACAGACTGACGGACTGACTGGCTGACCTGACTGGTGACTGACTGACAAACCGACAGTTTGTTGGTTAACAGAAGCAAGCGACGGCACAGTGGTACATTGTTTACCAGACGAAAAGAGTCGTCCCACCTGAGAGAATGCGCTCCCCAACGAGCCCAGCCAACGCCAGACCCGCGGTCAGCAGCACGAAATCTCGGCCGTCCGTCGTTCCAAACCTCTTTTGAAGCGACTCGGCAAACGAGGGAATCTCCGCTCCCGCCTTAGCTGCCACCTTGGCTGCTCCTGACGAAACACCTGATGGAGCACCTGAAGCTCCCGCTGCTGCAGAGGACGCAGAAGTCGTCGACGCGAATCTGGCATTCTGGCAGCTGCCTCGCGCATCGCGAAAGCCGGGAGCAGCGTCGCGAACGGAGCGCGAAAGAGAGTCGAGGGTTCGAGTGGCTGCAGCGTCGAGCCTGGCACGGATCTCGCTTCTTCTCCGGATGTGCCGCGCGGAGGCGGACGACAGGAAGCGGAACATCGGCGGAGAGCGAGAGTAGGGCGGAGGGTGTGTGGCGCGGAGAGTGTGTAAGGTGGAAGGTGTTTAGAGACCTTTCAGAGCTCGGAAAGTCTTAGTGTTTGTTGTGGTGGTTAAACCGCGCGAATAGACGAGTAGTACGGAAGGAAGTTACAGCCGAAATGGACTGGCCGAGACTTCCAACTATGCGAACGAAACAGGTAACCCTGCGATCTGTTATTTCGCCGGAGGAAGATGGGTCAGGAAGGGAAGATCAAGGGTGGAGATGCAGCTGAAGCAAGATCCGCAACGACGGAGCCAGCTGGTGCCGTGCTGCGCTTGCCTGAAGCAGGAGGGAATGCACACGGGGGTGTAAGGGGGCAGAAACGTGATGAACGAGTGTTACAAGGTGGTGGGAATCTGACCAAGCTGGAAAGCGAACGAAGCTGCGAATCTAAACATGTCGGGAGACTGTGTTCTTATAACGGTTCACGAATCAGCACAGCAATACGATCCCAGTAGGATCAGGGACACCCCTAGATCGTGAGCCGAATCAGCCGATCGGATACCGTCACAAGGCTGAGGAAGAGTATGGATAAGGTGGATTCACCGATCTTCACAAGTAACCTAGTTAGCACGCAACTGCGCCCCCCCCCCCCCCCCCCCCCCCCCCCCCGAGATAACTAGCATTGAGTTTACGGATCCACCGTGAAAACTACGGATCCGACAATGCGGTGCGCTACTGCTGAGTCGGATCGCATCGTCCGTGTGTCGGATATCGAACCTAAAAGAAGAAGTGGCCTCTGCGTCGCCTTAAGGGCGACGGAATACTATTCTGAAATAAGATAAGAGCCACACCTATTGGGTAACAAGTAATTTGCACGGTTGAAATGATCAAATTGATCAAATACGAAGACTAGATTCCGGAGAAGACGGATGAAAAGGATCTGTCGACAAACGTCATAAGTTGTCTTTTCCTTACCTTGGAAACTGGAAACGACACCTCTGCACGGAGATTAACTCGGATCTGCCCCCAAGGAAAAGCGGCTCGCGCAAACAGCCTACTACAAAGCTACTCGCACGAGCTCCAGAAGCAACACCCGCAAAGCTCACACCCTAAGCCCCCTAACGAACCTACTAGAAACGCTACGCACTAGGAAAAAGATCCACCCCTAAAAGCTTCTCACGTGGTGAGGGTGGTCTAAAATCTATGGCTGCGCTTCACGGGAAGATGAATATCAGGTCGTGTCCGGGTGGATGACATGTCAAAGTGGCCAGTGTCAATTTGCCATTTTGACACTCAGCCAACATTGTTGGCAGGGTGTCAAGAAATTGCAGGTTGCCAGCCAATAAAAATCGTCGGACCACCTTTGAAATTGGCGCGGTCAAACCTACAAACGAGAGAACATCGTCGCAGCTGCCTATCTCACGACTAGAAGCTGCCCAATCAGCAGACACCGCCTCCTACTATCCTTCGCGTGCCTAGGAGACCCACAATTGACAAAATCACAAACCAATGAAATTGCGTCGCTGATGTTCGCACATGCGCTTCGACTTGACACTACAGCTACAGTATTTGACACTCCAATTCTAACGGGAATTTGGGTTGACACGCACATTGTTAACATGTCATCCCTACGGACACGAACTCAACCATTGCCTGGCATGGAGCCATGGTTGTCCTGACACGCCTGAAAATACAATTCCTAGTTACCTGGAATATCCCAAAATGCTTACAGCGTATAAGACGGCCACGAACAAACCAATTATCCTAGAGGAGGCGAGGAGCTGGATGCAAACAAAACAATAAGAAATAACCCGTAACTTAGAGGAACAAAATGATTTGTAGACCTTCTGTGAAAGGCGCGGAGAATCATCTCGGTGAACTTTCGACGTTCCAACTTCCAAAGATCCTGGGAGACTGGCGAATCGCGAACTGTCGTTTCGGCAAAGTGTACATGCATAGAAGGCTCCAAAATAGACAGGTTATAGAAACCAATTGTATTTTCAACTTCCAGAATAACCCAACCCAAAACTATAAACGTGTTGCCTTTTACCCTGGAAAAGAGACTAACTACAGTAGTCTCCATACACCACTACCCATACACCAAAACAGCCTTAAGGCTGGACCCCAAGTTGTACACCCAGACTCCATTATTACAACAGACCCAACCATACAGGGTGCTTACTCTCATATTGCATCCCCTTTTGTAGCTGCTCCTTAACCAGCAGGGGCACCACCGGCGCCACACACACTCTTTCCCGCTGCTGCCTTTTGAGCAATTGGCTTCAGCCGAATCATGATATCGTCGAACTTTGGACGGTCCTTGGGGTCACTGGGACGCAAACACAAGGTGGAGAGGGGAGAGCGGGTGGCATGGGTTGAGTCAACCGAAAAGTCCCCCCTTTGAGCAATTGGCTTCAGCCGGATCATGATGTCATCGAACTTGGGACGGTCCTTGGGGTCACTGGGACGCAGGAAACGGGTGGAGGGGAGAGGGAGTGACGTAGGGTGTGAACAGAGAATAAAATCAGAGCCATTAAGAGCCTTCTTCTTTGGCGATTGGCTTCAGGCACACCATATTACCGTCAAACTTGGGACGGTCTTTGGGGTCACGGGGATGCTCAAAGGACACAGGGTGTGGACAGAGAATATAATCGGAGTCCTTAAGAGCCTTCTTCTTCGGCGATTGGCTTCAGCCACACCACGGAGACGCTCAAAGGACAGAGGAAGTGATATGGGTGGGTGACGGACGGTCTTTGTAGTCACTTGGAAGCATTGCACGAAATGCGTTGCATTGAAACAGTGATGCTTACTTCAATACATTGAAACTAGACAGTGAAGCTTACTTGTGCCAGCAGTCGAGGATGAGTGAGGAGAGAGCCGGGTCGAGGTCAGGCGGGACTGTGAGTCGCTGGTTCTGGAATCCCACTGCTCCCACCACCTGGGGTGGGGGAGACAGGGAGAGAGGGGGGAGGGGGGAGACAGCGGAAGTGAAGAAAGGTTGGAGCAGAATGAAAGAAACTAGTCAATCTAGAGAGCCGGGTCAAGGTCAGGCGGGACGGCGAGTCGCTGGTTCTGGAATCCCACTGCTCCCACCACCTGGGGTGAATGAGAGGGGGAGAGGAAGGAGGGAGTAGAGACAGAGGGAGAAACGTTGCAGAAATGGAGATGGATGGGAGATTGGGATATGCGTGGAGGTGAGGAGGAACGGTGAGGCGTGGGTTCTGGTATTCCATTGAACCCACCGGCTGGGGTGGAGGAGATGGGGAAGAGGGGGAAGACGGGTGAGTGGAGAAACTTGGAGCAGAATGCAGGGCTCACATCAGATATAGCTGCATGGGGTTTGAAGTTTCTCCAAGTTTCAGCATCTAGTTACAGAATCGGGTTTTAAGTTTTAACATGCAGGCATCTGGTTCCCACGCACCTGCATGGGGTTCATGCCGTCCCATGGCTGCAGCAGCGTCACCAGCTCCCACAGGATCACTCCAAAGCTGTACACATCCGACTTCTCGTTACTTGGCTCGTTGCGCAGGACCTCAGGCGCCATCCACTCGGGCTGAGAGAAAGAGATGCATCAACACAGTAGGGGAAAAAAGATATGCATCAACACAGGATCACTCCAAAGCTGTACACATCTGACTTCTCGTTACTTGGCTCGTTGCGCAACACCTCAGGCGCCATCCACTCGGGCTGCAAGAGGGAGGGGGAGGGGCAGGCACAGAAAGGGAAAGGCATTGACAGAGAGAGTGAGCATCAGCTCCCACAGGATCACGCCAAAGCTGTACACGTCCGACTTCTCGTTACTTGGCTCATTTCGCAGGATCTCAGGCGCCATCCATTCGGGCTGAAGGGGTGAAGGGGAGAGGGAGGCATGGAAGTAAATAGCACAGGGAGAATGAGAGGCATTGACAGAGGGAGTGGGCACCAGCTCCCACAGGATCGTTCCAAAGCTGTACTGTACACATCCGACTTCTGACTTCTCATTGGATGGCTCGTTGCGCAGCACCTCAGGCGCCATCCACTCAGGCTGAGGGGGGGAGGCATGAAAAGGAAAAGGCATGGACATGACAGAGAGAGTGGACCCAAAGCTGTACAGGCAGGCAGCAATGACCAAGTGCCAGACCAGTTTATACAAGACTAAGAGTGTCAAACAAGTTTAAAGAAGACTGAGAGTCATCAATGAGCCCAATAACTAGCACAATGCACCATGGCTGCATATGCCTTAAGCTGCATGTAACGCCATGCCTACATGCCTCAACACCTCACCACCCACACCTATCTGCATGCTTCAATGCATGTACACCAGCATGCCTGTACATACCTCACCATGCTTGCATACCTGTGAATCTGCCTTACCGTTCCGGCGCCTGATTTGGAGGAGAGGAAGGTGCTGTTCTTGTTGCGAGATAGACCAAAATCGCAGACCTGCCAAGGAAACCCCACACATGCGGGCAGAGAGGTGAACCGTTATGATTCAATTCGATTTGTAACCAAAGGGGAGAAAAACGGGAGAACAAAACAAAACAAACAAACAAACAAACAAACAGAACAGAACAGAAGAGCAGACTGTTTTTGAGCTACCTCAAAAACAGACAGACCCACCAAGTCCAAGCTGCTACGCTAAGTGGAAAAAGAAGAAGAAGAAGAAGAAGGGGGAAAGAAAAAAAACACACACAAAAAAAAGGAACAACATCAAGATTGAGGTTTTCTGTAGAGCGACGTTACCTTGACTGTGAAATTCTTGTCCACAAGCAGGTTGGGCGTCTTGAGATCACGATGCACGATCATGGGCGTGCAGTGGTGCAGGTAGTTGATGCCTCGTGCCTGGAAGGGTGGGGGTGATGGGTGAGGGGTGAGGTGAGGGATAGGTGAATAGAGAGAACAGGCAGGTTGGGCGTTTTGAGATCACGATGCACAATCATGGGCGTGCAGTGATGCAGGTAGTTGATGCCTCGCGCCTGGTAGGTGTGGGAGGAAAGGGGGGTACAGAGACTTGTAAGGTGAGTGTTTAGGTGCATCAAGTATCACGATCATGGGCGTGCAATGGTGCAAATAGTTGATGCCTCGCGCCTGGTAGGTGTGTGGTGAGGGAGGGAGAGAGGGGGTTGTGGGGAGGAAGGAGGGGAGGAGAGGTTGGAAAGGGGCGAGAAGCAGGTCAATCGAAGAGAAGAGCCAGGGAGGGGTTTCTGCGTGAGTCGACCCTCAGGGCATTAATCAACAATGCATGGTCATGGTTGTGCAGTGGTGAATTCCTCTCCCCCTCCCCCTCCCCCTCCCTCCGCTCGCCTCACCAACCCAAATACCCACAATATCCATGGCCATGCGAATGCGCCGGTCCTCCTTTAAGGTCTCCTTTGCCCCCGGCCGATGCAGCAAGCGGAACAGACTTCCCCTGGGAAGGGAAAAGGAACAGTGAGGGGAGGAGAGGGGTGGGGGGGGAAGAGCGGACGGAGGAGACTTTTCTTTGCCCCCGGCCGATGCAGCAGACGGATACGCGAGAAGCAGAGCTAAACACAATAAATAGGAGAACAGGAGAGATTTGAAAAGAGGAAAGAGGACAAGGCGTCAACTTGCAAGAAGGAGAGCAAGGGAAAGAGACGGGGGAGGGGAGGGGAGAAAAGGGGGGAAGAAGGGGAGGATGGGCGGGGGACTACCAAAAATTCCGCCTGCTAAGAAACCCTGTGAGGATGAGAGGTGGGGTGGCTTGGTGACTCTCCTAGTCGACTCAAAGCAAGCAGACCCCTGTCAGTGACCATTCACCCACCCACCCACCCTCCCACCCACCCTATGGTTGGGGAGAAAGATAAAATCCTCACCTGCTGAGAAACCCTGTGAGGATGGAGAGGTGTGGCGGCTTGGTGACTGCTTAAGAGGACAAAAGGCTAACAGTTCCCTGTCAACACCAACCCAACCCCCTATCAGGCACCGCAGGGGAGGGACTGAAAGATTCTCACCTGCTGAGAAACTCTGTGAGGATTGAGAGGTGGGGCGGCTTGGTGACTGCTTAAGAGGACAAAAGGCTAACAGTTCCCTGGCAACACCAACCCAACCCCCTATCAGGCACCGCAGGGGAGGGACTGAAAGATTCTCACATGCTGAGAAACTCTGTGAGGATTGAGAGGTGGGGCGGCTTGGTGACTGCTTAAGAGGACAAAAGGCTAACAGTTCCCTGTCAACACCAACCCAACCCCCTATCAGGCACCGCAGGGGAGGGACTGAAAGATTCTCACCTGCTGAGAAACTCTGTGAGGATTGAGAGGTGGGGCGGCTTGGTGACTGCTTAAGAGGACAAAAGGCTAACAGTTCCCTGTCAACACCAACCCAACCCCCTATCAGGCACCGCAGGGGAGGGACTGAAAGATTCTCACCTGCTGAGAAACTCTGTGAGGATTGAGAGGTGGGGCGGCTTGGTGACTGCTTAAGAGGACAAAAGGCTAACAGTTCCCTGTCAACACCAATCCAACCCCCTATCAGGCACCGCAGGGGAGGGACTGAAAGATTCTCACCTGCTGAGAAACTCTGTGAGGATTGAGAGGTGGGGCGGCTTGGTGACTGCTTAAGAGGACAAAAGGCTAACAGTTCCCTGTCAACACCAACCCAACCCCCTATCAGGCACCGCAGGGGAGGGACTGAAAGATTCTCACCTGCTGAGAAACTCTGTGAGGATTGAGAGGTGGGGCGGCTTGGTGACTGCTCCCATGAAGAGCACTATGTTGGGATGGCGCAGACGACGCATGATCACCACCTGATGGGAGGGAGAGAGAAGGGGGGGGGGAAGGGGCGGGATGAGCAGGGGTTGACGGAGCTGTGTAAGCAATGCATGAATACCGGGAACGAGCAGGGGCAAGAAGAGGTGGGGGGGGAGGCAGAAGGCAGGTTCGGGAGAGTGCGATGAAAGTTACCGGGAAAGAGCGGGACGGGCATCATGAGGAAGAGGAGGAGTTGGTTGTCACAGGCTCAGACTCGAACCTCTCGCTTGACTCCAGCAGCTGCTCCTCCTGCATGTCCTGACTGATGAGCACCTTCACTGCCCGCATGCACCAATGTTACAGTCACACACAGGGGAGTGACAGTCCCTAAAGGCACATCCCTTGCTCATGCGTACCTCTCGCTTGAACTCCAGGAGCTGCTCCTCCTGCATGTCCTGATTGATCAGCACCTTCACTGCCACGTCCTGTGTGTGTGGAGAAAAGGAAAGAGCAGGGAGGATCGCAAGGAGCGGATGCGACGGGGGTGCCTGCATGATCAAAGTCCGGTCTGGTGCATTTGAGCAGGGTTGGATTTGGATGTGCATGTGAGTGGGGATGGGTCTGAATGTGCATGATCGTGACGGGTTTTGAGCTGACATACGACGCGGAAGACGCAGAAATAGGCCCAACAGGAGTGAGGAGAATCCATGCAGTGGAAAGGGGAATCACGAGGAAACGAGGGACGAGGCGAGAAGGGGAAGCGGGCCAGTGTGGGGGCGGAGGAGGGAAGGAAGCGAGGGGGGGAGAAGGGAGGAGGCGAGTGAGGGGGGAGGGGAGGAGACTCACACAGCCAGCCCACTCGGCGCGATACACCGTACCAAAAGAACCTGGGGAGACACAAAACAAGGAGGGGCACGGGGGAAGATGGGCGTGGAAGGGTGAAGACAGGAGAGAAGGGGGAGGGGGGGTGGTGGTTGGGGTGGTGCCAGACAGAGGTGTGTGGTCTGTCTGAATGGCAGTACTTGGAAGGGTGGCTTCAGAGCTGGGTCGAAGGCCAAAGGCTAAGAGTGCTTAGAAACGCCAAAGGACTGTAATATCACATGCACCAAACCTCACCTGCACCCTCCCTCTCACCTGCGCCCACCCTCTCCCCCATCTCGATGTCGTTCCAGTCAATCTCCGCCTCCCCAATGTCCATGATGCGCCCATCCATCAGCACGTCCATAAACTCAACTCCAGCATCTGTTGCCTCATCATCTGCCGCCGGTGCTGCCTCTTGCTTCGGCGCCTCAGCCTTGGCTTTCGGCTGGGGTAAGGGGGTTTTTGGATAAAAGGAGGGGAAAACGGGAGGAGGTAAGGGGGTTCCCCAATGCCCGTTGTTATGAAGAGCGGAATGGACCACAAGCAGAACGCAATCGGTCAAGGGCTCAGCCCGATCTTGATGTTGAGGGGAGGGTGGGCACTCGAACCCAGGCCCCAATGTCCATCCATAATGCACCAACTCACCTTCTTCTTCCCCTCGTCCTCCTCCCCGCCGCCCTTCTTCCCGCCCTTCTTCTGCGGCTTCTTCTCCTCCTCCTCCTCGCTATCCTCCTCCTCCTCCACCTCTTTGAGCTCCTTCCGCCGTCTCTCCCCCTTGGGCGAGGCAGCCACGTGCCTGGGGTCCTTGGGCCCTCCCGCGTAGATGCGCCGTGATCCCACCATCGCCTCCGTGTCCTGCTCCTGCTGCTGCCTGGTGGTCCGGAAAAGAGAGAAAGGGAGGAACAAGAGGAGGGATAAGGGTCCTTGGGCCCTCCCGCGTAGATGCGCCTCGATCCCACCATCGCCTCTGCATCCTGCTCCTGCTGCTGCCTGAAGGGTTGTGTGACAACAAAACGGATGGGGGACAAGGGAGCAACAGAAGAGGGTCCTTGGGCCCTCCAGCGTAGATGCGCCGTGACCCCACCATCGCCTCTGCATCCTGCTCCTGCTGCTGCCTGGTGATTCGTAAGGGTGTGAGTTGGAGAAGGGGTGACGGGTTGAGAGCATTTGCATGGGGCCCTTCAGCCCTCCTGCATAAATGTGCCTCGATCCCACCATCGCCTCTGCATCCTGCTCCTGCTGCTGCCTGAAAATTGGTAAGGGTGTGAGATGGTGGGAAACAGAACATAGTATAGATGGGCAAACGAGTCGAGTTTTTACTCGACTCGTTCGAGGGACTCGAAAAGCTCGAGTTTCGAGCTCGACTTTTTGCTGAAAAAACTCGGACGCTCGAGTCGAGTTTTACTCGCGAGTTAAAAAAAAACTCGTGGGAAACTCGTTTTCATTGGGAAAGGCCGCCAAGGTGGCCATGGTGGATGACAAAGTGGGAGTGGACCTGGATGAGGACTTGTGATCAAAGGGCGCCATTTATGCATGTTCAGATCAGCATAATAGACATCTTTATTTATTAGACTACCTAGCTATTCTCTCCCTCTGACGCTAAGTTGCCAAATACGCTTATAGCGTACATACGCTTATTGCTATGTTGAGTGGGTGTGGATGGAGCTTTTTTCTGTGCTCCCTCTGGCTGGTGTTGTGTGGCAAAAGTGGTGGCTGTGGGTGCTGGTTAACATCGAGTCGAGTTTTACTTGACTCGATCGAGGTTTTTCAAAACTCGTATGAGTTTTAAAAAAACTCGAGTTTAGAGGCGAGTTTCGAGTTTGATTTTTGGCCAAAAAAACTCGACAATTAAAACTCGACTCGACTCGAGCTCAACAAAAAGCTCGCCAAAGCGAGTCAAGTTTTACTCGACTCGCCAGTTGCCCATCTATAGAACATAGAGAGAATAAGAATGAACGATAGAGAGCATTTGCTTCGGATCCTTGGGCCCTCCCGCATAGATACGCCTTGGTCCCACCATCGCCTCTGCGTCCTGCTCCTGCTGCTGCCTGGGAAATGAGGAAAGAGGGGCCCCGGGAATTCCCAGAGAGAAAAAAAGGAAGTGCGGCGAACGAAATCGACCGTTTGATTGAAGCAGAATGAACAAACCTAACGCGTCTGTTCCCTTAATACCAGGAGTAGCAAAAGCCTAACCTCTGCCAGATGTTACCTTCTGAAACCTGGCATCCACTGCGGGACCGTGCCGTCCGCAGGGTCCGTGCGAGTAAAAGCTTGAAGAACTTAACGCAACCGTCCGTCCCTTATCAGGAAGAGCAAGAAAGAACCTCCCCCGGATCTCACCTTCTGAAGTCGGGCACCTATTGCGGGACCGTGCCGTCCGCAGGGTCTGTGAGCGCGAGAGAAGGGTTGGAATAAACCCAACACGTTTCTACCCCCTATCAGGAGTAAAAGCCTCCCCCAGATCTCACCTTCTGAAGTCGGGCACCCATTGCGGCACCGTGCCGTCCGCAGGGTCTGTGAGCGCGAGAGATTTGATCTCGGGGCAGCGCAGGGGCGAGGCAATGTAGGTGGCGTTGGTGGCGGTGCTGGTGGCAGACTCGGCTGAGGGCTCGATTGTGAGAAGGGTGCCTGGACGCTGCAACAGATCCACCACGTACTCCCTGTATTGTGGTGGGGGGGGGGGGGGAGGGGGGGGGGGTAAGGAGGTGAAGGTGGGGGAGAGCGGATGGTAAGTAAGCAGCGTTGGTGGCGGCGCTGGTGGCGGACTCAGCTGTGGGCTGGATGGTGAGCAGCGTGCCCGGGCGCTGCAACAGATCCACCACGTATTCCCTGTGTGTGTTGGGAGAAGAGAATGGGGTGGGGGCAGTAGAGGGGAGGATGGTAAGTAGGTGGCGTTGGTGGCGGATTCAGCCGAGGGCTCGATGGTGAGAAGGGTGCCTGGCCACTGGACTGAATTGCGGCTCTTTTCTTATGCGACACACAGAGCTTGCCGATTAGCCTAGGGCGAAATCCAGAACTCACCTCTCGTCACTAGCAAGCACAAGGCACGAGGCACCATCGTCCATGCCACAGAACTTGCACCCCTTCTGGATACGACACGGCATGCCCAGCGCGTCTGCCAACACCTGGGGATGGAATGGGGAGTGGAAGGAGAGAAATGGGAGCCGGTTGGGGGAGAAGTGGGGGAAGAAGAGGAAGGGTCAAGGGGGTAAAAGGAAAGGTATGCAACAAGGCTTGGCTTCTGCCAATCCTGGGAGGCGCGCTAAGAGCAACTGGGAGTGGAATAAGGGAGTGGAAGAGGGTGGAAGGGATGAAGGTGGGGAAGAGGTGGGGGAAGGGGTGCGGAGGAGGGGAGTGCTGGGGAAGAGGGGGAAAAGAAGGAAAGCAGGAAACACCCATTCCTCCCCACGGCTTTGACTACTGCTCTCACCGCTCTGGACCCCTCTCCACCGCTCTGCACGCACCTTGAAGAGCAGGGCGCACCTTGAAGAGCAGGGCGCACCTTGCAGAGCAGGGCGCACCTTGCAGAGCAGGACGCAGTGGCGGCATATCCCCACGGGCAGCTGGCCTCCTCTCACCGCTCTGCACTCCTCCCCACCACACTGCACCGCACAGGACGCACCTTGAAGAGCAGGGCGCGGTGGCGGCATATCCCCACGGGCAGCTGGCCGATGGGCACCCTCACCGCTCTGCACTCCTCTTTACCGCACTGCACGCACCTTGAAGAGCAGGGCGCGGTGGCGGCATATCCCCACGGGCAGCTGGCCTATCGGCAGCACGATGGTCTTGAGGTAGCTCTTGATCTCCCACCCGCGCTGCCTGTCTTCCCCCCTTCCACCGCTTTGCACTCCTCCGTACCTTGAAGAGCAGGGCGCGGTGGCGACATATCCCCACGGGCAGCTGCCCTATCGGCAGCACGATGGTCTTGAGGTAGCTCTTGATCTCCCACCCGCGCTGCCTGAACCGCGGGATCAACTCGTTCGGCTCTGAGTTGACCGCTCCACTGGGGTGGGTGGGATTTGTGGGGAAGGGATTGGAACAGGAGAGGAGAAAGATGGCCGATGGGCAGCACGATGGTCTTGAGGTAGCTCTTGATCTCCCACCCGCGCTGCCTGAACCGCGGGATCAACTCGTTCGGCTCTGAGTTGACCGCTCCACTGGGGTGGGTGGGATTTGTGGGGAAGGGATTGGAACAGGAGAGGAGAAAGATGGCCGATGGGCAGCACGATGGTCTTGAGGTAGCTCTTGATCTCCCACCCGCGCTGCCTGAACCGCGGGATCAACTCGTTCGGCTCTGAGTTGACCGCACCTCTGAAGTGCGGGTGGGTGGGGGGGAGAGGAGAGGGAGGGGGAGGGGGATAACGCGGGAAGTGCCGGGGGGGGGGGGGGGGGGGGGGGGGGAATTCGTGGGGGACGAAATGGGGATACGGGAGGAAATTTAGAATGAAGCTTCACATGAAGTATCGCGGGGAAGCAAAGGACCAAGACGCCCAGCTTCTGAGCGAGCGTCTGCAACTCAGTGGCGGCATAAGCGAGATTCACAGCCTCATCCTCCAAACCCCGAGCTTTTGAGCCAGCGTCTGCACCTCAGTGGCAGCATACGCGAGGTTCACAGCCTCATCCTCCAAGTCCTTCAGCTCTGCATCGATGGTGCGGTTGATCAATGCCACGTCAAACGACGCCTCGCTTGGGTGCAGCGCACGCTGTGCACAAGGCAGGCAGACAGCAGGCCAGTCAACCACCCACTCACCCCATGTGATGCGCCACCAAGACTCCGAGCTTCTGAGCGAGAGTCTGCACCTCAGTGGCAGCGTACGCCAGATTGACCGCCTCATCCTCCAAGTCCTTCAGCTCAGCATCGATCGTGCGGTTGATGAGCGCCACGTCAAACGACGCCTCGCTCGGGTGCAGCGCGCGCAGGGAGTCGAGGGGAGGCATGCGGCCGCGGTGGGAGGAGTCCACGCAGAGCGAGTAGACGTACGGCTGCATGCCCCAGATGTCGTAGAACCCATCCTCTATACGATCCTCGTAGCTCAGGCACCCGTTCACCTGCACAGCACACATAGAGTATAGAGGGAAGGCCTGGGGGGTCAGAGCGAGTAGACGTACGGCTGCATGCCCCAGATGTCGTAGAAGCCGTCCTCTATACGATCCTCGTAGCTCAGGCATCCATTCACCTGTGTATCCGGGAACAAGAGGGGGAGAGTAGGGGACAAGAGGGGGAGAGTAGGGGACAAGAGGGGGAGAGTAGGGGACAAGAGGGGGAGAGTAGGGGACAAGAGGGGGAGAGTAGGGGACAAGAGAGGTAGGGGACAAGAGGGGGAGAGTAGGGGACAAGAGGGGGAGAGTAGGGGACAAGAGGGGGAGAGTAGGGGACAAGAGGGGGAGAGTAGGGGACAAGAGGGGGAGAGTAGGGGACAAGAGGGGGAGAGTAGGGGACAAGAGGGGGAGAGTAGGGAACAAGAGGGGGAGAGTAGGGGATCAATCAGTATTGTTCGCTGTGCTTCGGGCTGTATCAACCAAGTCCTGCCTGGGGTGGGGTGCAGTGCTCGCAGGGAGTCGAGGGGAGGCATGCGGCAGCGGTGGGAGGAGTCCACGCAGAGAGAATACACGTACGGCTGCATGCCCCAGATGTCATAGAACCCGTCCTCAAAACGGTCCTCATAATTGAGACAGCCGTTCACCTGTGTGTGTTGTGAGCGAAGCATGAGGAAAGGGAGGGAGGGGCCTGTGGGGTCAGAGCGAGTACGGCTGCATGCCCCAGATGTCGTAGAACCCATCTTCTATACGATCCTCGTAGCTCAGGCACCCGTTCACCTGTGGGCGTGGGGGTGTGAGTGTGTGCAACAAGGGGGTCAGATTGAGTAGACATACTGCTGCAAGCCCCATATGCCGTAGAACCCGTCCTCTATACGGTCCTCGTAACTCAGGCACCCGTTTACCTCTGGGTACGTGTGTGTGTGTGGCATGGGGGAAGGGAGAGGGGGCCTTGGGGGTCAGAGCGAGTAGACATACGGCTGCATGCCCCATATGTCGTAAAACCCGTATTCTGTGGGCGTGGGGACGTGTCAAGGAGGGAATGCGGAGGTAAGAAGGTGGGAGAAGAAGAAAGCAGGCCTGCCCTTGGTCCCATTACCTTTGACTCTGACAGACATCCTCGTAGCTCAGGCATCCACTACCTTTCCTGATCAAGATAATAATCTTACCCAGAAGCGGTAGGCTGTGGCTTCAGCCTGGCTACGTGGCATGAGCGGACTGGCCCAGAGAATGTCGTTGAGGTTGGCTTGGGGAGGCGCCATCTCCGTCTCCTTTCACCTCTCTCTTTCACTCTCTTCCCTTCCATGACACCCAGCTCCCTTATGTCTCCTCGCTTCCTCTTTCCCTTTTTCCTAACTTCATCCACCCTCACTTTCCCACTTCACTCGTTCCCCCCACAATCTCCCTTCACCCGCTTCCCCCACCCCACATTCCCAAGTCTTACCCAGAAGCGGTATGCGGTCGCTTCAGCCTGGCTACGTGGCATGAGCGGACTGGCCCAGAGCATGTCGTTGGGGTTCGCCTGAGGCGGCGCCATCTCCGTTTCCTCCGCCATCTCCGCGTCCTCTATCAGCCGCAGCGCCACTGCCACCTGCTCTCACGTGGTGCAATAATGCAATCACCATGGGACAGAACAAAGCACACAGTATGAATGAGTTGTTGAGTAGGAGGGCCAGCCGAGGTCTGAGGCATCTCCGTTTCCTCCGCCATCTCCGCGTCCTCTATCAGCCGCAGTGCCACTGCCACCTGCTCTCACGTGGTGCAATAATGCAATCACCATGGGACAGAACAAAGCACACAGTATGAATGAGTTGTTGAGTAGGAGGGCCAGCCGAGGTCTGAGGCATCTCCGTTTCCTCCGCCATCTCCGCATCCTCTATCAGGCGCAGCGCCACCGCCACCTGCTCTCAGGTTGAAAAGGCACAGAAAGGGAAACAATGAGGTGTAGTCAGGTAAGGTACGGTGGTTCATGCATGTCGTCCATCCGTTTCCTCCGCCATCTCTGCGTCCTCTATCAGCCGAAGCGCCACCGCCACCTGCTCTCTCAGGTGGCGCAGGCAGGGAAAGGAAACGATGTGGTGTAGTCAGGTAAGGTACGGTATGGTACGGTAAGGAACGCAGTTCATGACCATGCCATGGGATAGAACAAACAAAGCATAACGAGTTTTCCGTACCTGTAACGAGTCCGCACCTGTAACGAGTACATCTCCTCGGCCTTTTGGAAGTAGCTCCGGTCGCTCTGCTTCCTCCGCGCGTGCGCCGCCTGTAGCGCCGCCACCACCGGACCCCCGCCCGCCACGTCATCATTATCCAACGTCAGCATCTCACTCGCCACGCTCCTCCCCCCCGGGCTCTCCGCGGCGACCGGAAACCCCCCGCCCCCGCGCTCCGCCCCCGCGCCTCCCCCCAGGCGGGGCGCGGGGCTTCCCCCCCACGGCATCACCTGCGCGCTCGCCTCCCCGTCCGAGCTGCTCGCGAAGCTCATCGCTCCGCGCGACGGTGGACGGCGGATGGACACGGGCGGAGACGGCCCGTCCCTGGAAAACCCTCCCCCGGGTCCGCCCGGCGTGCCCGCCGCCGCAGCCGCGGCGACAGCCGCTGCGGCAGCGGCGGCGGCGGCGGCGGCGGCTTCCGCCTCCGCGTTCGACGCTACTGACGATAAGCTGGTTCGTTTCTCAGGCCCGGGCATGCGCGACTCGCCGCCGCCACCGAGATTGCTGCTACGGTCGATCCCGTTGCGCTCCTCGGGCTTTAACTGGCCCGGACTCGGCTGGCCCGAAAACCGGATAGAGTTAAAAATTGCCAGCCGGTTCGCTTCCGCCGCCGCCTTTGCCGCTGCGACCTCGGGATCCTCCCCCGGGATCTCCGCCGCTTTCGCGCTCTGCTGCCGCGCGGCAATCATTTCCGAGATCGCGCTTCCGCCGCCGCTTGCCTTCTCCGCTTTCCGAGCCGCGATCATGTCCGCGAACGTGCCACGTGGCCCCCCTTCCTCCGGCGTCGGGAGCCGCTTCTCCACAGCGGGAGCCTTACCCGGAAACATCGGCGCGGGAGCGGGGGACGAGTCGACTACTTCCGAACCTCCCGCATTTTCGTTCGGTATCCGGACGTGCAGCGGAGAGGTCCCTCGCGACCGCGGCGCAGGCCGTTCCTTTTCTCGCGCTTTCTCTCGCTCTCGAGCTATTCTGTTTCGGCTGAGAGACGACGGGCCGTTCTTGGACTTTTCTGCCGGAGGTGGGCTGTCAGCCATTGCGGCTGCTAAGGCCGGGTCTTCGGCCATCATCTCAGCCGCCATGGCTTGGAGCATGGCTAAATCCATGGCTGCCGTTAACTCGATCGGAAACTAAGACTCGTACAAGTAGGTTTAATTAGTAATAGCTTTCCTGGCCGAATAGCTGGAAGCGGGATGCCAGCAGGATGCACGGATAGAGTCAGTTAGTGTCTGTTAGTGCGAGCTAATGCGAACTGTTGCCTGACAATGAGAAAAGAAGCAAGGGACGTGCGTGAGGCGACATTACGTGCTAAGGCAGTTGCGACGGAACGTAACCCGTCTACGGCATACTTGTTGACGAGAAAAGCGTGTTTCGCTGGCGACACGGTCAATCAACGAAAAGGGATACATTTGAGTACAGAAACGAAAGCAGGAGGTAAAAAAAAAATCGGTCACCGGCATACGATGCGCCGCTCTGAAAAGGTAACAAAGACTGTCAGTGTCCTCAGTACGACACCCCAGTGGAGTAGGACTAGGTCACTGTTGATAACAACGCAAGGAACCCCTAATGTCCTAAAGCGTACGTGAGATTAGGTCATGAGCTGAGGGTACGGCAGGTTATCAGCGTGCCGTGCTCACCACTTCTGGCGGGAAGCACGTTTGGTTAGGTGGGACTATCGGCCTTGGGTTTGGTTTGGCGATGTCCGTCAAGCTAGCGAAATTGTTTTCGGGATAGGCTTTGGCGAAGGAAAGGCAACAGAGTTGTGCTTGAGACAAGTTGTTACAACATAGTAGCAGCGCCACAATTGTGCATTATGAGAATAGCATTGCATAACTTCCTGCATGTTACGCACTATCTACAACTGCCTAATGCGTCTTGTGGGATTGGTCACGAAACGGGTTTAAAAAATTGGGATCATTAAAAACAGAAAATCAAGGGGAAAATTGTTCTATCCAGGGTCTAACAAGTTTTCGTAACCATACTTCACAGATCCATGCCACAAGTTATTGAATCTAAAACAGCTAGGTTGGAAAGTTCATATGCGGGACCTACCTGATTCAGGGCTTGATTTGTCATACGCGTTACTGAACTCATCAGGTCTATGTTGGTCGGTGGTGGCTTTGCTGTACCAGGTGCGCCTCCCCGCTGACAAGGGGTTCCTGCTCTGCCCTACCGCAAAAAACGGCGTGAAACTGTGGTCCACCACCTACAACCATACGGTATTACAGATTCTCTGTTCTCTGTTCTGTATTCCTCCTTGCTTAGGGTTTCCTAAGCAAAATGGTGGACATCACCGGAACCCAGCCCGCCGAGATTCAAGTGCTGTCGGTGGGTTTTATGTTCTGGTTCAATTATTGATCTGCTAACTTCCGTTCTGACCGTCCCTGCCGCCAGAAAGAAGGCATCAAAGAAGCGTGCTTGTCTTCTCCCGTTTTCGTCTCCTCCCTCCCCACCCCAATCTTATGTCTTCCAAGTGGGGAAAGTCGACAACATCCGACGACATCCGTCGTAGGTTCAGTGTGATTAATTACGCTTCCAGAAGGTTACACGAATTTTCATAGCGGTGCCATATTTTTGGTTTGGTTTGGTTTGGATGGATTCGCTCCAACAGCATGACAGCACGACAACAGACAAGTCTAGCACACAGGCTCCCTCAGATCGCGTCGAGAATGAACATGCCAGCCCATCGAAACTATTGTGTACCAACCAACCAACGAAACTAGAGATCTGCAGGTTCTGACAGAAACAGCCGACAAATCCCCCTATTGGTGCTGCTGAAAGCTACGCTTTCTCCCCTTCCACGCTTGCCTAGGAATCAACAGTACACCGAGGCGTGAACCTCTACATCTACTTTCCTGACACTAAAACGTAGTTAAAGCCAGGGTCTCAAGTAAGCTAAGGAGCTGTCAACTGCTTTGCAGTTGAAGCTAGGTTACCTAGTTATTGCAGACGAAGTTCTTTCTGGTTGGTTTGGAAAATCAGCGTGCGACACACCCGTCAGTGCCCCAGAAGCGATTGCACAACACTTTTGGGTACTTGAGACTTTCGATGAGTTGGGGGCATTTTAGGTTTGGTTCCGAACCAAATTTCCAAGCCTAGAAGGTTCGGATACACCCAACGATTTGCGTTCGCTTCGCACCCCTCGCTTCTCCCCACTTCAAACCTTTCACCTCGCCAACCAATCACAGCCCAACTTTCAACAGCAACTGCAAAACACTCGTAGTACTTGAGACCCTGGTTTTAAGTACCCATGGTTTACAACGAATGCCGATGGTTGGCGACCACAGGACCGTCATGCCTCCTGACCTGTTAGTGGTTTACGGACCTAACGCCATGACCTAGCGAACCGCTTCGAAATTATCCGCCTGTAAACACGCTCTGTTCGTTTCGCGGCATGGTTTCGTTATCCTCGCAACAGCAGCAGCAGCAGGAGCAATCGTAGAGTCGAGATTAGGCGAGAACGGATATGTTTATACTTGAGTGTCTACCCAAGGACCCGTCCTTCCCTTGAAGTCGTCCTTTCCTGCATTGGTTAGTCCTCCCACTCTCTGTGTACGTAAACAGATTACCACTCTTGAGTCGTGGAAAAAAATAGGCATGGCGCGTCGCACGTTGATTATACTCGCTCTACTCTCACTCCTCCTCGCTCTCGCCCCCTATCCTGCACGCGGCTTCCGCCTTTTCCCGTGGAGACCTCCCCCCCAAGCGAAGCCCGACCCCCACCCAGACATTCCTACTGTCGATAGTGGTTACAAAGCGGATTCGCAAGACGTAGACGACGACGGCGACGACGATGATACACTGTTGTTACCGTCGCAAACCCTCGTGCAAGGCCTCGCCAACTTTCGCCCGCTTCAGCGAGTGCCGGATAGTTTAGAACCCCCGCAACCAGCAAACGGGAATTACCCGATTTCGGTGCAGTTATCATCTGGAGGGAATTCACAGCCTACGAACACTGGCGAAACGGGGAGTGAAGGGAAGATTCAGTCGTTTAGCGACTCGGGCGGTTCTGGTAGTAGCGGCGGTAGCGGAGGAGGTTACAGCGGCAATGACGACACGAGTGACGATAACGTGGAGTTCTTCGAGGTCGTCCGGCCAATCACAAGGCCTCGAGGGGTGAAACCGTGCGTCGTTACGCTGCTTCGCAACCAATCGTTCGACGACACCGTTGGCGAACCACCCGTTGCGAAAAACTATTCCATCCCTGCTTCGTGCGGCTCCGTACGTCCGTTTTAACTTACCTCTTTTCCCGCCATACTAGTAGTTCAATTATTTCCTCAGCTTTTCTCTCCGCGCTCCGCCCCTCATTCCTTCCTATCGCCGCCTCGCTACCTCTCTCTTTCCCGTCCTCGCGCTCAACGAGACTGTTTCCTAAACTCCCCCCCCCCTCCCCCCCCACTCACCCCGACTTCCACTTCTCGCGCTCCTAACCCACTCCACCCCCCCCTGCCCTCCGTCCTTGATCTCCGTTCCCCACTCCCCCCTCCTGTTCCCTCCCCCCCTCCCCCCCCAACCCCGGTCCCCGCTGCGTACCGCGTGGTCGCAAGCGAGTGAAACGTGTTTCATTGCGAATCCTTTTCCTGAGTGGAGCTGTCGTCTATCATTTTTTTAGTCCCTATACTCTCATTTTTTTTTTTTCCTTGATTTTATCATTCATCATTTTTACATTCCACACCCCCCCGTCTCCCTGGTCGACTTTCCGGCGAACCCCTTCCGCGTGGTGTTACCCCTCGCGTGATTTCTGATTGGCTGCGTTTCCGCCAGGCGTGGTCGCTGGTGCTGCTGAGCGTGCGCGTGAACGTAAGCGGGGTGCAGTTCGACCGCGTGCTATCCGTGTTCCTCGGCAACTTCGAAGTCTCCAGATCCATGTAAGTCCACCTTCGAGGGCTCGCGCGGCCAAGCCTCGAGATAACCGATAACCAAACATATTGTATATTGCAATATGATTTCCTGTGAATGAAACACTACAGTAGTTCTTTCTGTATGTCTGTGACATCCCTTCTATATTTCCTCCCAACTTTTCCTTCCCATACTCCCCATTTCAACAAATATGCAGTACGGTGGAGCCTTTGGGCGTGTCGGCATCCTATTCATTTGAAGAAGACATCACGACGTACGCATCCGCGCTTGCAAAGGTGATTCTCAAGTGTCTTTTTTCCTTCTATTTTTACCAAAGTCTCCTCGATCTTCCTCCGAACTTTTCACTCACTGCCTCCTCATTCCCCCCTGATGTGTACTTGTAATTAATTCATCAACAGGAAAAGCAGGCATTCGTTTCCGTCCTCAACAACGTTGTCAATGACACACTAACGGGTAAATACGACGGAATTTACAATCATTTTTCCTTTTTTCCAGCAGGCGCTGATGGTGTTTCAACCAACCCAATGTTGTCCGTTTCTGGTGCAGGTGTTTTCTACGTCAGCATTGATCTCGTCTTCTTCAAGACTTCTCGAATCAACCGAGCCATAGTTCCAGACGTCGTTCTCCCCTTCGCCACTCAACCACCCGGGAAATCCTACCCGGTCCCCTTCACAATCACGGGCGAAGATTCAGCATCCACCCCCTCTTCCTCTTCTGCTTCTCCTCCTTCACTGGAAGCTTCTGTGACGTTTCCCTCGCTGCCCCGCGACATTGTAACGGCGAAATTCGAGCTGATGGTAACCAGGCGAGGCAGCGACGAGTTCTTCTTCATGCTTTCGCCCACTCTACCTTAACCCCGTCCTCGTTGTCGTCGTCCTCCTCCTCCTCCTCCTCCTCCTCCTCCTCCTCCTCCTCCTCCTCCTCCTCCTCCTCCTCCTCCTCCTCCTCCTCCTCCTCCTCCTCCTCCTCCTCCTCCTCCTCCTCCTCTTCCTCCTCCTCCTCCTCGTTCTCCTCATCATCTTCCCCCTTCCGAGAGCTCCTTCTGTTTGTAGACAACCAATTCGCAGGAGCTGTTTTCCCCTTCCCCACCCTCTACCCCTCCGCCTTCGCCCCTCTCCTCTGGGTTCCCCTGGTTGGTATCGGCTGCTTCAGCAACCCCACTTATTCCCTCGACATCACGCCATTTGTCGGCCTGCTAGTGGACGGGCAGCCGCACGAAATTTCGGTCAGCCTGCCCGTGGTCGGCGAGGCTGCCCGGTGGATGGTTTCGGGGGTTCTCCAGCTCTGGGTGGACCCGGTTCGGGATGCTACTACAGGCACGCAGCCATTTATCAATGTGAGCAAACTTGTATATAGGTTCTTCAGCCATGCATGCACCACCACAGAATCTCACTCTTCATTCTTTCTGCGGGTGGCAAAGAAAATCGTTTGTTCCGCTTTTCTCTCCCCCATAGCCCCTCCCCGTCTCGCATCTTATCCTCTCCTTGTGATCCCTAGTTCCTCCTGTCCTTTCCTCCCTTGTTCCCCTCTCGCCTCCTTGCAACATTAACCAGCACCTTCTCTCTCCCTTTCTCACCCTATGCCTCCTCGTCTCCCCCTACTCCCTACCCTCTCTGCTCTGCCCTTCTGCAGGCTCCTGTTCCCGCCATAGTAAACACTTTCATCTCCCCTCCTGCTTCTGATCCCTCGAGTGCATCGGCCAATAATGGCAGCAGCACCAACAACAACAGCAGCAGTAGCAGTAGCACCGGCACTGCTGACAACTCTACACCTCTCGATCCTGCTGCCACAAGCACCGGATTCACTACAAGCACGCTCCGCTCCTATACAATCTCCGGCACTGTATACTCCTCGTCCGGCGCGGTTACCACCGAGGTTACGGGAAGCCTGGGAGCCGAAGCGTCGGTGTATTACCGGAGTGAAGGGCTGGTGGCATGGTCTCATGTAACAAGAAGTTCGGTGGAGGTTACGAGCAAGGACGCAAAGGGGAATGAGCTGATTTCAGTCACTGAGCAGTACCTGTTTCCTGTCAACCTGAAAATGACCTCTCTCGATGGTACGTTATAGTTCCAAGACATCTGAAGGGCTGCTGTTACTTTGAGGGCAACTCCCAGGGTCAATACAGGGTCTGTGTTACAAGCTGGGATGCAAAGGGGAATGAGCTGATTTCAGTCAGTCACGGAGCAGTACTTCTTATCTGTCAACCTTAAGATGACTTATCTGGATGGTACGTTCTAGTGTTGGTCTTCCCTCCTCTCTCCCCTCCTGTCTTTGCGGGCCTCTCTGGCCCCTCAGCCAACAAGTAGATTCATGCTGCACACAGGCTTTGTATTGACTCACATCCACTTCTCTTCCTTTACCAAGGAATACTGATTATGCATTCACCCTTATCCTCTTCCCACTTCCCTCCTCTCTTACCTCCTCTTCCCTCCTCCCTCCCCTCCCCTCGTTCACCACCAGCGAATGTTAAGTCAAGCCTGACACAGACTATGCATTCACTCACACTGCTCCTCCCTTAACTCTTTTCTTCCCTCTCCTCTCTTCCCTCCTCTCATCCCTCCTGCCTTCTCTTCCCCCTCCCCTCAACCAAAACCAGCTATCGTCTTTTTCAAGCTAGACACAGACTATGCATTCAGTGACTCTGCTCCGTCGCTCCCTCATTCCGTATTTCTATTTCTCCGCTCTCTGCCCTCCTCCCTCTCATACCCTCGCTCTCTACCAGCTAACGGCTCTTTCAAGCTAGACACAGACTATGCATTCACACGCGCTGCTTCCTTTACTCGTTTCTTCTCTCTTTTTCCTCCTCTCTTTCCTCCCCTCCTCCCTTCACCAAAACCGCCAGCTAACGGTTCTTTCAAGCTAGACACAGACTAAGCATCCACTCAGTCTGCTTCTTTCTCCCCTCTTCCCTTCCCCCTTTTTCACTCCTCCCTTTTCCTCAACCACCGCCAGCTAACGGCTCGTTCAAGCTAGACACAGACTATGCGTTCAATGACTCAGCTCCTTCCCTCCCTCAGTCCGTATTTATTATTCTCTCCTCTCTTCCCTCCCCCCTCTCGCCCCCTCGCTCTCTACCAGCTAATGGCTATTTCAAGCTAGACGCAGACTATGCGTTCACACACACTGCTCCTTCCTTCATTCGTTTCTTCTCTATTTCCCCCTCCTCTCTTTCCTCCCATCCTCCCTCAACCAAAACCGCCAGCTAACGGTTCGTTCAAGCTAGACACAGACTATGCATTCAACCTGCAGAGGGACAGGTCTGGGAGGAAGGTCGGCCGTCCGATCTCCGAGACCCTTTTAAACCAACGGTTTGGATCTTATATCGAGTATTGCTCAAGCTGCAGTGGTGGTGGTGTTGATAGCGATGGCAGCAGCAATAGCAGTGGCAGTAGCAATAGCAGCACTGGTAGTGGCAGCAGCAGCAGCAGCAGCAGCAGCAGCAGCAGCAGCAGCTTTCAGCTTGCTAGGGTTGGTGAGGGCTCGTTCGGTAGCTCAAATGACACGAGGGCTGGTCGCGACATCGGGTCCAATTCTGCGTCAGGTGGTACAAACGTTACGGGAGTGGTTTCGAATGTTACAGGAGAGGTTACGAATGTTACCAGCTGTAATGTGACGCGAGACGGTGCTTGTCGAAATGGAACCGGGAGTTCTGAAAGAGGGGGGATGGCGGTGGTAGTGGGGGCGGGAGTGGGAGTGTGGTTGGGGTTGGGAGTGGGAGTGGGAGTGGGAGTGGGAGTGGGAGTGGGGGTGGGGGCGGGAGTGGGGTTGGGAGTGGCAGTGGGAGTGGCGATGGGGGTGGGAGTGGGAGTGGCGATGGGGGTGGGAGTGGGAGTGGGGTTGCGGGTAGCAGCAGTGGGAGTGGGAGTGGGGGTGGGGAGTGGGGGCAATGGGGCCAGCAGGAAGAACGGAAGCGAGCCTCGCAATTGGTGGAGCAGCATTTTGCCTTCGCGAGTAATGATAAAAGTGTGGGGTGTTACTCGCGCAACATTGCTGTGGCAGGATTGAAGGTGGTTGCGAATGAAGTGAGCGTGGACTGTGCAGACTTGTAATTCCTTCGAGTATAGTGTATAGATGATTAGTTCTCTGATCATTAGTACTGAGTGGAAATTATTTGTGGAAAGGCTTTGTGCATGTTTAATTTAGGGGGTGGGTGTACCTGTTTGCCGGATCAGCCGTCCGTATGGCCGCCTTCACGGCAACAAATTTCCAAGTACAGTATTCCTGCTCAGTAGCTCTCACGCTGCTGAAGTGACTTGTTTGTGGTGTACCGTACTGTTATGAGTTGTGAATGAAAGAGTGCGCAGAATTCAATAACGCGGAAGTGATTACAACGTCTGAGAACACAACGAGGCCTAGGACTAATATAGCGAAGCTAGCTAGGCCGAGGTCGCGGGGTCGCGAGATGGTTGGGTGCAGGTTCGGGGTTGGAAAACCCGAAGGCGACGCGGTAGTGGCTCGGAAGGCGAGGTCGGCGGACCGAGCCTGGTTTTCCGAAAGTCGGGGTTGTACGCGTACAGTGTGACCCAGTAAGGAATCCGGAAAATTCCTTACACGTACTGTACCTTGTTGCCCTTTGCTCTTGCATGCATCTCTTTCAGTCTATTGACACTTGCCATACTGTAGTTTGTATGGTAAAACCAGAGAACAAGAGTGACCGTGGTACTGTAACACTTTTTCACATGGGATAACAGTATCAATATCAAGCGAATAACCACAAAACAACTCTATACTAGCACACCCGCATTCAAGCATAGCACCAATGGTCCTGTTGTCACAATGCATCACATGGGGCAGTAACGCCTTCCGTAAGTGCCTAAGCTTACCGTATGGCAAAGAGTGATCTGTTCTGTGCTTACAAGCTACTGGTAGAGAGAAAAATCTTAGCCCCACTGCACACAGTACCACCGGGGTCCGGGGCCAATCAATCTCATCTACAAGAAACAGCGGATCCCACTCAACACCCATACTTGTTCGATCCACCCGCACAGCATGATGTGGTACGTCAGCTCAGCATGTTATGGCACGTGTATGCAGCAGGCACGCACACAGCGCACAGCACACACCTCGCCAGTCACACGACAATCTGCTTCGCCTCTAGGGCGGGGCAGTGAAGGGAGCTATTCTGCGGTACTGAAATTACTTTATGGACTGGTGTGGTGTGGTGTGATGTGGTGTGGTGTGGTGTGGTGTGGTGTGGTGTTGTGTGGTGTGGTGTGGTGTGGGGTTGTCTTGAAGCTGACAGAAAGTACTGGTGCGTTGGGCATGGCCTTGCAGTTCAGTCCGCAATCTCAAACCGGCAGATCGGGCACGTGCGGTGGGTCTTGAACCAGGGGGAGATGCAGGCATCGCTGTACGGAGGGTGTGACACAAACGAGGGGACATGGGGAAGGATGGGATTTGTGAGACACCTCAAGAAGCGGCACTTGCGGTGCGTCTTGAACCAGGGCGAGGTGCAAAAAGGGAGGGTGACACAAAAAAGGAAGAGCGGAATGTATGGTGAAAGGGAAGAAACAAGAAGTGTCATTTTGTCAAAAGAACAGGGGGGGAAACCTAAGGCATATTAAACATGCACAAAAAAAGTACATATATATAATGAACATTTTTGGCTCAAACACCTGGTGTTTTTTAGTTTGTCTTAAAACATTTCAACAACACAAGACCTTACATGCAAAGATGCTAAGATCAACTGTATATCAATGGTATTGATGCTGTGAGTGCAAGAAAGGGGTGTCATGCAAAACGGAGGGTGGCACTCACTATACTTGTGTGCAAGGATGGGCTTTCACCGACGCGCGTGACAACAACGATGTATAAACTCCTGATCCCAATCACTGGCACATGTGACAATAACGAGGTGCCTGCCTAACCCCACTCACTGGTACGTGTGCTTGCATGGCAGGGAGGTGAGCAGCTCCCCAGCTACTGCTTCAGACAGGCAGATCTGACAATCCACCCTCTCGTCCCCATGCCCCATCTTGTCCTCATGCCCCCTCTCTCGTCCCCATGCCCATGCGCTCCCTTCCCCATGCCTCCCCCTCAATAATGGCAGGAAGCAGTGCTGCAAGGGTCCTCAGTGGTGCAAGGATAAGGAAGGAGGAACTCACTGGTACGTGTGCTTGCAGGGCAGAGACGTCAGCAGCTCGCCTGCCACGGCTTCAGACAGGCAGATCTGACAATCCACCCTCTCGTCCCCATGGCCCATCTTGCGCCGATCTAGCTTCCACATCTCCTGCTGCTTCAACCCACTGTGGGGGAACATGGAAGGGGGCAGGGTGAAGGCTTGTATTGATGGGGGTTGAGGGAGCAACAGCTAAACCGTCTCGTCCTCATGGCACATCTTGCGCCGATCTAGCTTCCACATCTCCTGCTGCTTCAGCCCGCTGCAAGGGAGACAAAAACGGAATAATGGGAGCCGAAAAAAGAGGGTCGATGGGGGTTGAGGGAGCAACAGATAAACCATCTCGTCCCCATGTGCCATCTTGCACCGGTCTAGCTTCCACATCTCCTGCTGCTTCAACCCACTGTGGGGGAACGGGAGAGGGGAAGGGGGAGAGGGGAAGGGGAGAGGCGAAGGGGGAGAGGTGAATGGTTGACTCGAAGAGGGTTAGAAGAGAACTAAATAAGCCCTCTCGTCCCCATGGCCCATCTTGCGCCGATCTAGCTTCCACATCTCCTGCTGCTTCAGCCCACTGAGGGGGAGACCAGTGAAAGAATAACCGGGGGAGAGAAAGAGGATGATGGGGGTTGAGGGACAAAAGGGTAACCATCTCGTCCTCCCAACTTCCAGAGCTCCCAAAACGATAAGTCAAAGCCAACCACTCACCATCTGACGTTATTCCGATCCAATTCAAGCAGCTGCTCGTACGTCCACGCCTCCTCGTCCTCAAACTGCAACATCTGCGGCACCATCAGACTTCTTGCTCACCATCAGCCTCACCAGGATGTATATTCTTACCGTCTGACATTATTCCTATCGAGCTCCAGCAGCTGTTCGTAAGTCCACGCCTCCTCGTCCTCAAACAACAGCATCTGCGGCACCATCAGCCTTCTCGCTCCCCCATGCAGCCCTCCCCCTCCCAGCGCCCCCCCTCCCCCGCCTTGCAGCGCGCCAGCCAGTCCGTCCATGAGAATGGCCTGCATTGCTGCTTCAATCACTCCCGAGTCCTCCTCGCTCATCTCCCCCTGCCACCAGAAATCATCCGGTGCTTCAGACGAGGGGGCTGGGAAGGGGGGTGGGGAGGGGACGGGGAGGGAAGGGGGAAGGGGACGGGAAAGAGCAGGGGAAAATACATGAGAATGGGCTGAAGTCTTTCCCCCTCCGCCCCCCTCCTCACAACCCCTCCCCCGCCTTGCAGCGCGCCTGCCAGTCCATCCATGAGAATGGCCTGCATGGCTGCTTCAATCACTCCCGAGTCCTCCTCGCTCATCTCCCCCTGCCACCAGAAATCGTCTGGTGCTTCCGCTGACGGAGCTGGGATATGGGACAGCGAGACGGACGGGGAAGGGAGGGGGGAGGGGACAAGGGAGGAGGAGGAAGGGGACAAGGAAAGGGAAGGGAGAATACATGAGGCCTGCATGGCTGCTTCAATCACTCCGGAGTCCTCCACCCTCATCTCCCCCTGCCACCAGAAATTATCAGGGGCCTCAGACGATAGGGCTGGTAGGTGGGGTTCAGAGCAAGATATTGCATGCACGGAAAGGGAAAGGAGAAAGGCAAGGGGAGAGGGAGAGGAACCGATGCGATGGGGGAGAGGGTGGGCACTGCGAAGCGAATGAACGAAGGAGAGGACAACGGTATTTGAATTTGATCAAGACGAGGGGGAGAAGGGGATGGGAAGAAGGAGGGGGTGGATAGGAGGGGGTGGAGAAGGGGGGATGGGCAGGAGGAGGAGATGGAGAGGGGGGGATGGGCAGGAGAAGGGAATGGAGCGGAGGGGATGGGCAGGAGAAGGGAATGGAGCGGAGGGGCGAAAGGGACGGAGGGCCTCACCATTCCTTCTGGCCCGGCGCGACCGCAACCACCTTGGCAGACGAGCAGATGATAAACCCATGCCTCTCTCCCTCTCCCTCTCCCTATCCCTCTCCCTTTCCCTCTCGCGCTCCCTCTCCCGCTCCCGGTCCCGCTCCCGCTCCCTCTCCCGTTCTCCAATCATCTCCCTCTCCCCATCCCTCTCCCTCTCCTCTCTCTCTCGGCTCCTCTCCCTGTCTCGAAACAGCACTAGCGGCGAATCCGTCACTGTAGCAGCCACTGTAGCACGGGCCGGGGCGGCAGGGCTTGGACTGGAGTGAGCAGTGGCCGGCCGGGTGGCAACAGCGGGCGGTGGCCCGTCGTCCCCATCGTCCTGATCCGGCAGAGGCGGCAGCACAGGGAGATTCTGAAGCGTCCGGAACGGCAAGGAGTTGGAGTAGGTTAGGTGCGGTTGAGAGGAGGGGTGGAGGCGGGGGGAGTTGGGGGAAGGGGAGGAGGAGGGGGAGGTTCGATTGGACATGGCATGGTGCAGAGGGGAGTTGGTGGGATGGAGGATATTAGCAGATTGAAGCACAGGAGAGCTGGAGGGGTGGAGAGCGTTTGGGGTGGAGGGATGGCCGTTGGGGGATTGGAGGAGGGGGTGTTGTGGGGACGGGTATGGGAACACGGGGATGGCACCTCCCCCGGTTTGAAGCTCCCTGAAAGGCTGGCGGAAGGGAAATAGCACCGCCTGCTGCTGCTGCTGCTGCTGCTGCTCAACTAAGTTCTGATGATGGTGATGATGGTTTTGATTCGAATTCAGCTGCTGCTGCTGTTGCTGCTGCTGCTGCTGCTGCTGAAGTTGGTGGTTGTACTGCTGCCGATAGTGCTGATACTGTTGGAGGGGATTCGACTGTGTCTGCAGGCCACTCGGAGACTCACTCCCGTTCACACTGCCACTTAAACCCCCACCCACACCACCACTAAAACTCCCACCGAACCTGTGGTTCGGGCTAAACCCCCGGCTCGGACTAAATCGGCTCGGGCTATATCCGCGGCTAGGGCTGTATCCGCTGCTGAAACTATGCCCCCCACTGACCATATAATTCCGATATGCAACCTGCCCCTGCCCCTGCCCCTGCCCCTGCCCCTGCCCATGCGCCTGTTGCCCCTGTCCCTGCGCCTGGGACCCCTGCCCCTGCCTCTCTTCCTGTTCCTGCTCCTGCCTTGGCTCCTGCTCCTGTTGTCCCTGCCGCCCCTGCCCCTGTCGCTCCAACCCCTGCCCCAGAGGAGGGGAGGGTGCCTGGAAGCGGTGAGATGCAGGCATGGATGACGTGGTGCTGAGCTGGCGGTCGCGGCGCACGCGACCAATCACGTTCAAGGCGGAGAGCCACCTGCGCACTGTTGGATGATGTGGGTGGCATGACGTCATTCGGATGACATGGCGCCATTAGCATGACGTCATTAGGATGGTGTGTCATTATGAGGATGACATGGCATCATTCGGATGACATGGGATCGTTCCATGGAATGAAACATTTCAAATAAGAACATCATAAACAGAATAGGATGGAATAATGACACGAAGTTGCTCTTTAAGGAATTAGCTTAACCATGCTAGTTGCAGCAGTGTACCTCTGGAAGATGATCTGCGGTCTGATGCGGTGAGGTGCGGTGGAGACGCTGGAGAGCCACGACTGAAAGCAGAGAGTGCGAAAGGGAAGAACGAACTATCAGCATAGAGCAATGCCTTTCGTAAACCGGCTGTAGCAAACTTCGTAACCCTCTCAGCTTAAAAACCCTTCAGGAAACGACTTACGTTGTGCCTCTGACAGACATCTGACGGAATCTGTCAAGGGGAACGTCCACAAATCCTCCTCCTGACGCCTCTTCCGCTGCTGCTAGAGCCGCCGCCGCGGCAGCCGCAGCCGCCGCAGCAGCAGCCACGGCAGCGCTTCCGCCAGCTCCCATTGGAGAATCTCCCCCTGCGGACGCGCTGCTGTTCCGTCCGCCCCACACGCGCGCAGCCCCGCGCGCCCGCGCGCCCGCGGGCGTCAAGGGGGACGAATCCGCGCCTCCGCCCGCCCGTTCCCCCGCCCTTCCTCTGCGCGAAAACCCCCGCCTCCTCTGCCGTACGCTGCTAGATCCTCTCACGGGCGCAGTTTCGCCGGAAGCCGCGTTAGTGGCGGCATCGTTATAATCAAAGCGCCACGGTGACATCCCAAACGACAAAGCGCGCCGCCCTAATCCTGGGGGACGCCGCCTCGCCGGAGAGAGACTGTCGTCATCATAAGCGAATCTTGCTACAGATTCGCTCCTCCTAGATTCGCTCGTAACCCCAGCTGTGCCCAACGTCCCTCTCCCCGCGACCTCCCCGCGCCGCCTCCCTCCCACTGTCCCCGTTAAAGGGCCCGAGCCCACATGCGTTATAGGTGAGCTGAAAGAAGTGTCGGTGTCAGGACTCGAACCCGAGTCGTGGCGGCGCAAGGACGTGCTTCCGGCGGTCCCCGCGTCGCTGGCGGACGAAACCGCGCTGGCGGAAGAAAGCGCGCTGGCGGAACTTTGTTGGGTAAGGCCGCGCCATCTGCGGGAGAGAAACCCCGCAGATGCCATGCTGCGGAACAGGGCGGTAGATGGTAGAGGGAAGGGCGGAAGCGGATAAGGGGAAAGCAAAACAACCATCGCGAAAGACAGACTGACGACGGGAGAAACGGAGAGCGAAGAAAGGCACACACAGTGATGCGAAACAAGTTTACCGACAGGCGTTCTGCGCGCAGGGACAAAGGAAGGCGATCTCTATCGCGAAATGACTTTTGAGTCGACTCAAAAGTCACCTAGTTACAAGTTTACCGACAGGCGTTCTGCGCGCAGGGACAAAGGAGGGCGACCTCTATCCAGAGACTACAAGCTCACAGAACTGTGACTCTCAGGAGCTTAAGACGAGCTTACTTACACAGCGGCGGCGCGGCGCCTGCCGGCGCCTAAGTAGGAGGTAACGGTAAAGAAGACGACGCCGTCCCAGAGAGATTCGAAAACAAGCCGGCCCGCTGTTCAAGGCGCCTCGAGAAGTGACGAAGCAGGAGACGCACGACGCGGAGTCAGTATACAGGGAGAATTTCGAGAAGACTATAAAGCTCCTCAAATTCTAGGCTCGGTTGCAGGTGACGGCGACGCGGAAGGAGCACGGCGTCTCCGCCTCCTCGTCTCCTGTGCGACGAGTCCCTCATGCAACGATTCCCTCATGCGACGAGTCCTTCGTGCGACGATTCCTTCATGTGTCCATCCCTCTCATGCACTCCTGAACCGCTTTCCTCTTGAACCTCGCTTCGGTACACGACTCCTCGCCTCCTCGCCTCCCGCGCAGCGACGTTCCACAAATGCAAGCCTCGAATTCCTTCGCTTACAATCTGAAACTCATTCTACGTCTGCACACGTTTAAAGTGGTATCGAATCCACGTTTCAAGGCTGCCGCGCGAATCCTGTGTTGGTCAATCCCCAGGGGGTTAGTCAAGTTACTAGGCACACGGACTCTATGACGGGACTCTAGCGGGTTACCTAACACTCGACCATGAATGGCGAATCCATTATGTAGACTGGATATTCCTAAGTCGGTGTAAAGCCATTATTCTCGAGACGTATGTACAGACGAGAGACGTAACGAATGAGCGCTGTAAAACACGAACGAATCTATCTCCGTGAAAAAGGCTGATGTGACACGTCAAATCCAAGACACAATCGCCCGGTTCCAAAACATGCAAGGTAACGTGCCTTCCGCAAATCCCGTTCAAGGTCAAGGCGGCGCCAGCGGTGACATGCCAGCCGAACCAACAACCCTCTCACTTCACCACAAAAAGTGGTCGTTTCGCTCCGAGCTTTCACCTCCTCGCTTCCATTTCAACCCTTGGAGATTGCCCACGTGCTGCTCCCACCGCTGCCATACGAGCAGCCCCCTCGAAGACATCGAGCAGGCACCAATAGTGCAAGGGAATCCGAGAGTGGGGCACAGATGTGCCTCGCTACAACCACACTGAAGCACACTGTATCGTATTATTGCGTAAACAACCGTGTTGAAACCCCTTGGGGCTTGGCATTCTGTACAGGGCAACATGAGAACCTCGGTAGTTGCGGGACGAGTTCTCTGGTTCGGTAGGGACCTCAAGTTGGGCGACGGGCTGAAAATTCACTACAGGCATGGATCCAGCCTGGACCTTTGGTCCGCTTGATTTGGATGGCTCGGGTACGGAAAGAAACAGGTCGGGGAGTTGCTTGAAAATTTTGGGTGTGGTACAGGTGTGGGAATGACTGGACCAGTATGGGTGTGGCGCAGTCGTTTAGTTTGTGATAGGGTTGAGTCTGGCGAAGAGCGGCGAGAAAAGCTTAGTCGAGCTAAAGACGGGGAGGTTTATGGGCGGTACCGAGTATTTCATGCGACACTCTGGTGTACGCAGCTTAGTAGTTCCGACGGTCGCAAGACAGCCGACATCAAGTGACGGCGATCTCTGACATGTCGCCCGACGTCGTTGTTGTGGCTGAGGCTATCGGTTCGGGAAGAGACAGGTTCGACAAACCACACAAACCAGGATCATACTGTAGTGCAAAGCCCCTGGCATGTGTGGCTTGGCAGGTAAAGCCGAGCCAAAGGACACAATGTACCACTTGCTGATTTGAACGATTGTGATTGGCTCATATCTATACACACCTCAAGGCGATGATGGCGTTACAAACTTCACGTTATTGGAAACTACTCAATACGATAAACGTGGCAAAGATGCACTGAAACTATACAAAACTACTATCCAATATAAGAAACAAATATAGCACCAACGAAATGCACAATTCTTGTCAAGCCTAGAATACTCCTTGGAGCTTCCACATAATAGAACAAACCGATGTCCAAAGAACCAGGTTCACAATGGCAGAAATGCCTCCAATCTTGAACAAGTCGGGAAGACTAACATAACCAGCTGCAACAATATCAACCAACAAGAAAGGGACAAACATCAGTGCATGAGAGGAAAAAAACATCTGACCACAAAACAATCCGCACCCGTCAATCACATGCAACCACAAAACAACCATCACAACTCACCTCCATAATACAGCGCTGCCTGCCCGCTGCTATAATGCGTAATCGCGCCAAACAAATTCGTATTCAACGCCAGCGCAAACGCACCAACCTCCCCAGGAACACCAGCAGCAAGCTGCATAGCAAGGAACGCCGCATACAGCGCCCCCACATGAGCCGTCTGGCTGGCAAAAAGGTAGTGAGCGAGGAAGTAGAGAACTTGTAGCTGGAAGAAACTGGAAACCCAAGTTAGCTCTGCTGGAGCGTCTACGGGTGGTAGGGTGGCAGCAGTGGTGGTGATGGCGGTAGTTACTGGTTCCCCTGCTGCTGCCACTGCTGCTCCTGCTGCTCCTGCTGCTGCTACAACCCCCCCGCTCCCACTCCCGCTGCTGCTGTTGTAATTTCTCCAACCATCTCCCCCAAATCCCCCCCCAGCATCCCCACCACTCCCCCCATCTCCTCCCCCAGCATCCCCCCCGTTGCCATATCCCCTGCCAGAATCCCCCCGGGACCATCCCAAGCCCGCCCGCAACCCCATCAGCCATCCAGCCCACCACACCCATGTGGGTAAGCTGGGCAGACATGGCAATGAGAGCGGCGAACCACATGAGGGTGTCCCAGGCTGATCGCTCTGCGAGGCAGTCGGACCACGAGACAACCCCCGAAAGCAGGAGGAGGGAAAGTGCTGACATGGCCGTTACCACACTGGGGATGCCGAGTGATTCTCTGGATTGGGGGAGGGAGAACGGGTTGGGAACAGAGGGAGAACGGGTTGGGAACAGAGGGGAAAACAGGAAGAGGGGCAGTGAGCAACCACCCCCATGTGGGTAAGCTGGGCGGACATGGCGATTAGAGCGGCGAACCACATGAGGGTGTCCCAGGCTGATCGCTCAGAGAGGCAATCGCTCCATGAAACAACCCCCGAAAGCAGTAGGAGGGAGAGCGCTGACATGGCGGTTACCACACTGGGGATGCCGAGTGATTCGCTGGATTGGCGAGAGGGGAGGGGGCAGTGGGGGAGGGAAGCAGAGGAAGCATGAGACGACGCCTGAGAGGAGCAGGAGAGAGAGCGCTGACATGGCGGTTACCACACTGGGGATGCCCAGTGATTCTCTGAATTTGGGAGGGAGGGTAACGGAGAGAAAGAGAGCAGATTAGCAGATTAGCAGTGGATAGTGAGTTGGCGAAACTGCTGGCATGGCGGTTACCACAATGGGTGGGAATGCCTAGCGACTCGCTGAATTGGGAGGGGAGGGAGGAGGGAGAGTGGAATAGCAAGCGGATAACGAGTTGGGAGAAAGAGAGGAACACTTGTTATCCGCTTGAACATGGTGGTTAGAAGAAGTGTTTTGAGACGTCTCAAACATGGTGGTTACCATGTTACCACACTTGGAGTACCCAGCGACTCCCTGGCTGCCACGCTGAAAACAGCGCACACCTATACCATCGTCACCGCAACACCCACACACAAAGGTGACTTTTGAGTCGACTCAAAAGATACCCAGCGACTCCCTGGCTGCCACGCTGAAAACAGCGCACACTTTTGAGACGTCTCAAAAGCAGCGCACATCTATACCATCGTCACCGCAACACCCACACGCACACACAAACTCATACTCGCCTCCCACACACACACACATTACACATCTCACTCACCCCATGATCCACATGGTAATTGCGAGTCCCATGGTGCCAATCATGATCATCTCCTTCCCGCTCACCGCCCCCATCTCCTCAAGCCTCTTCTTTGCAAGCCCCGGCGCTTCAGGCGTTTCTTTAACCTCAGGAGCAAACACCTTGAACATGAGCATGGGGGTGACTACCAAACCTATGGCCTAGACACAGACTCCAGTGTGCAACACACCATTATCGCCAACACACACCAACTCACCCCATGATCCACATGGTAATCGCGAGTCCCATGGTGCCAATCATGATCATCTCCTTCCCGCTCACCGCCCCCATCTCCTCAAGCCTCTTCTTTGCAAGCCCCGGCGCCTCTGGCGTTTCTTTGACCTCAGGAGCAAACACCTTGAACATGAGCATGGGGGTGACTACCAGTCCCAGCATGCCTGGCAGCACGGCCATGTGCATCCACGTGGAGAAGGCGTTGGGAATAGCCACGCCCATCTCCTGGGCTAGCTTCATGCAGAGAAGGTTCTGGCCGGCTCCTGCCCAACAGGAGAAGGGGGCGAGATTGGAAAAAAGGTGGACAATTGGGAGGGGAGACAAACAAGCAAACGCGTTGAGCATGAGCATGGGGGTGACTCCGAGTCCCAGCATGCCTGGTACAACGGCCATGTGCATCCACGTGGAGAAGGCGTTTAGGATCGCCACTCCCATTTCTTGTGCTAGCTTCATGCACAGCAGGTTCTGCCCCGCGCCTGAGAGAAAGGTGAAGGGGAAGAGGAGGGAAGAACAGTGAGGAACATTGCGCTGGTGTGGGCGGAGGTTTGCAATTGAGTCATGACGAGGAAGGCGCCGAGCTTTGTAAGTCAATCCAAACAATGGATTCAGGCCACAAAAAGCCTTCTTACCGGTGAGGAGGAGTTGAGAAGAACAGGTTTGCGCCAGAGGGCTTTCCTGTGAGAAACATGGCACTGCTGTGAGCAGAGGCCTGAAGCTGAGTCATAACAAGGAACGCGCCGATCTTCTTGCTGCTGGGGTCGTTGGGGCGCCTTCTTGCAGCGAACCTTCTTACACGTAGAACACATGGCACGGCTGTGGGGGCCTTACCAGTGAGGAACATGGCGCTGCTGTGAGCAGAGGCCTGCAGTTGCGTCATAACAAGGAACGCGCCGAGCTTCTTGCTGCTGGGGTCATTCGGGCGGCTGTCGAAGCGCTTGGAGAGAGAGTCGATGATGGGGAGGAACACCCCCCCTGCTCGCGCCGTGGTGCTGGGCATGGCTGGGGCTAGCAGGGCCTCACTGGCTGGTGGTTGGTGCGGGGGTTGGTGTGGGGGTTGGTGTGGGGGTTGGTGTGGGGGTGGGAGGAGAAAGGGGAGAAACGGAGGTGGGGACATGGGGATGGGGGAACGGGGGAGAGCATAGGGTATGAGACAGCTCAAAGCGCATGGAGAGAGTCGATGATGGGAAGGCAGAGCGTACACAACCACACCATATTCCACCGTACTCCACCGTACTCCACCGTACTCCACCGTAACCGTAATCCTGCTAGCCCGTAGCTGGGTCCGAGCGTGCTGCTGCCGAACCATTTCACGAATAGAGTGGCAATGCGGTCGCCCAGGCCCGTGGTCACGAACAGCAGGCGTACACACCTGAAACCGAACTCCACCACTCTGCACCTCGTGACACCATGACGAACCTGCATGCACCCTAGCATACCTGCCAGCCCGTAACTGAGGCCCAGGGTGCTGCTGCCAAACCACTTGACAAAGAGCGTGGCAATGCGATCGCCCAGCCCCGTGGTGACGAACAGAAAACACACACATTTGGGAACCGAATTTCACCGTTCCACACCTCGTGACACCATAACATACCTGCCAGCCCGTAGCTGAGACCCAGCGTGCTGCTGCCGAACCACTTGACGAACAGAGTGGCAATGCGGTCGCCAAGCCCCGTGGTGACGAATCCGCGTGCAAAGAAGAACGAGATGACGATCAGCCAGATGACCTCGTTGGTCATGGCGCTGTAGGGGAGGGGAGATGGGGGTACAGGGTAGGGGGAGAGCGAAGCGGAAGGGGGGGGGGGGGGGGGGGGGGGGGGGGGGGGGGTGGTGGTTGAGGGGTGTGAGCCAACGGCAATGCGATCGCCCAGGCCCGTGGTGACGAATCCGCGTGCAAAGAAGAACGAGATGACGATCAGCCAGATCACCTCGTTGGTCATTGCGCTGAAGAGGGGGGAAAGGGTCCATAAATGGGGCAAGTGGGAGAGGGAAGGGTTGGGGTGGGTGAGTGAGTGGCCACACACGGTCGCCCAGGCCCGTGGTGACGAATCCGCGAGCGAAGAAGAAGGAAATGACGATCAGCCAGATCACCTCGTTGGTCATGGCGCTGTAGGGGAGGGGAGATGGGGGGGGTTGGAAGGGGTTGGGAAAGGTTGGGGAGGGAGAGGAGGTGTCAGCCGCGAGCGTTGGTCATGGCGCTGAGGGGAGGGAAGGGGTGGGGGGTTGGGGGAAGGAGGGGGAGGTGGGAGGCGAGGAGGGGGAGGTGGGGGTGAGGAGGGAGAGGTGGGGGGCGAGGAGGGGATGGAGAGGTGGGGGGAAGACGACTTGGTTCATCATGGCGCTGATGGGAGGGTAGGGTGGTGGAGGGGGGAGCGGAAGTGGGGAAATCGGGGGGGTTGGGGTGTGAGTGAATGGGAGTGCGGTCGCCGAGCGAAGAGGAATGAAAAGGAGATGAGACAAAATGTACCTCATTTGTCATGGCACTGAGGGGGAATGGGGGCGAGATGGGATTGACAATAAGGGGGAATGGGGGCGAGGTGGGATTGACAATAAGGGGGGAACAGAGCTTTGGGTTGTGTGAGTACCCCTTGCGTCAGAGAAAGTGAGAGTGCATGTGATTATAGCGAAGTGAAGAAGATTATTGAAAGGCCTTGTCACAGCCTCACAGCACTTCCTCACCTAATGACATCAGAGAGAGAGAGAGAGAGAGAGAGAGAGAGAGAGAGAGAGAGAGAGAGGAGAGAGAGAGAGAGAGAGAGAGAGCCAGCCCCACAGCACTTCATCACCTACCCCTCCCCGGGAGTACACGACTTCCTCCGCAGCTGTGCCGAGCTCGCGGGCAAGCGGCGGTTCAACGCAGCGCCAAAATCGAGGGAGGTGGCCAGGCTGCTCACGGAATACCGGCAGCGCTGGAGCGTCACACTCCAGCGCGCCCAGGCCAATGCCCTCCGCGACAAGACCCACGAGGCCTTCGCCGCGGACGAGCTCGGCCTGCAGGGACCGTTTGGCTGCCTAGGGGAGGAGCAGCTGTACCAACTGCTGGAAGACCCTACCGGCCAATAGGGTCGTGGGGAGAAGGGGCAGGCGATGGAGAAGTTGTAGTACTTACCTGTTTGTTGCTTGTTGAGTCTTGTTTGTTTGTTTAGATTAGCTTACGCTTAGTACCTCTGTGTGTTCTGCCTTGCTGATTAATACGAAGGACCATTCGAGAGAGAGAGAGAGAGAGAGAGAGAGAGAGAGAGAGAGAGAGAGAGAGAGAGAGAGAGAGAGAGAGAGAGAGAGAGAGAGAGAGAGAGAGAGAGAGAGTGCAAAGTGATAATAGCGAAGGAGATTCTTCAGTCGACTACGAAACAATTACGAGGCGCGTGAAAGCTTTTCAACGCCTCCTTACCTAATGGCGTCAGAGAAAGAGAGAGTGCCTGTGATTATAGCGAAGGAGAGGCAAACGAAGGCCCACGCGCCCACGGGAAGCGGCCTGTTAGAGCGGGGCGAGGAGATGAAACAGCGAATTATGAGATGAAACGGCGAATTAGGAGGAGATGAAACGGCATTGGGCGGTGGGTTCGGGCACCGGGAAGAGTGGGGGAAACGAGAGGGGGAAGGCGGGAGTGCGGAGATGAGGACTAGCGGACATAACGACGTACGGCGTGACTTGTCCCCGTTATAAGCCGCGCCGTTCCTCACTCACCCGAGAATCAGCCCCGTTATAGTGGTGAGGAACACGGCCAGCAGCTGCCACGCTTGGTCCGTCAACCCCTCAGGAACTGCGGGGGGGGGGGAAGGAAGGGGGGGTGGGGGAGGAAGAGGGGGAGGAAAGGAGGGAGGGCGTCGTTATAGTGGTGAGGAAAACGACCAGCAGCTGCCACGCTTGGTCCGTTAGCCCCTCGGGTACTGTCGCGCGCGGAGAGGAGGGGGGATGTGGGTGAGAGGGGGGGAAGAGGAGGGGGAAGCAGATTGGGGAGTGGGGCGGGGGAAGGGAGGTGGAAAGGGGAGGGGGTAAGAGGGGGAAAAGCGGAGGGGGGGGAAGGGAGGGGGGAAGGGAGGGGGGAATGGAGGGGGGGAAGGGTAGGGGATGAAGGGAGGGGGAAAGGGGGTGAGAACGGGGAGGAAGGTCTGGCATGCTTTCAAAGTCGACTCTGCGGAAGCCACGTTGAGTCCGCCGAGCCCTCTGGCACCGCGGCACGTGCATTCGAGCGGAAGGAGGAAGGGGGAGAGGGGGGGGAGGTTGAAGGGGAGAAGGGGGAGGGGAGTGGGGCGAGGAGCACACCTGGAATATAAGCCCACCTGCAATTAGAGTGTACCTGGAATTAAAGCCCACGTCGCGAGCCCCACGCCGACAGACGCGGCGAACGGCAGCAACTTAACGCCGTCCCACGCAGACCCCGAGTCGCGACTCGAGTCGGCATCAACATCGCGCTCCTCATCTGCCGGCGACATCATGGTCGCCGTCGTCGCCACCGCCGCCGGTGCCGGCGGCGACCGCTGAGCCGGCCGCGGCCCGGTCCCTGCCGCAGCCGCCGCCGCCACCCCATTTCTGTGGTCGCGATGATGATTGGGAGAACCGTGAAAGTCATTCGCTGTTCTTGGTGTTTTTAACGAGGATGATTGTAGCGGGGAAGCTGATAACGAGGACGAGGTGGCGGAGGACACGCAGGCCTCTGATGGTAAGCTTCGGAGGGCGAGGTTGAAAGCGAGCGCTTCGGCGCTGAACGAGCTTTCCTGGAGCAGAGAGCGATGATTGGCGCCGGAAGGTGCGGCGTGAGTCACGGCGCGAAGCGCGGCGCCTCCCGCGGTCGACCGGTGGCCGGGAGAAGATTGCGGCGCGGCTGACACTCGCCGGTGATTGGGAGGGGAGGGGAATGACACCGGCCCGGTTCGGCGCCGAAGCGGCACGGCGGTTGTCTTTAACGCGGTTCGGCAGCCATAGTGCGGCTTGAGGCGAGACTTGGGTGTGGGCGGAGTGATTTTGCGGCGGGTTAAGATGGGCGCGAGAGACGGCGGGTGTCGCGGCGAGGAATTTCCGTGCTGAGGTTTTCCACAATTCTGTCTCCCAAGGTTTGTCGAATTGCTCGGGTTGCCGAGTTTGCTAGGGATTTTTGCGCAGATTAGACTTGTCGGGGCAAACGCGTTGGTTTGGAGCACTCCCGCCCATGACGGAAGTGCGGCTGTCATAATTTAGCGAGGTCGACGGAAAAATAGGAGTCTACGAACGACCACGCGTTTCTAAAAAATCCCTACGTCGTATATCTAATGCGCTCCGGTGAAGGTGGTAACTCTAGCGACTAGCAAACTCCAGACGGACAAGAGTGATGGTGGCTGCACAAGTTTACGAGTGTAAGATTCTAGAAACACGGATGTGTGGCGTCTTGTTTGATTGCTATCTATGGCGAACGAGGGGTGGATGGTGGTGGTGAGAGAGCGCGGGGGGGAAGGGGGGTGGGGGCGAAGGTGGAGCGGGATGAGCGGGAACGAGACAGAGCAGAAATCAGCGCGGGGTGAGTGAGCAGAATGGTCAGCGCGGCGCGGAGTGAGTGTCATGGAGGAGACTAGAGAGGAGCGAGAGGGGAGCGTACTCACACCAGTTGGGGCAAGACAGCTATCGTCGCATTGCGGAAGGGAGGAAGCGGAGCGTTTGCGCGTTTGATCTAGTGGTGGTGTGGCGCCCTTCCGCGACAGCTGGGAGGGATCACAATTTGCCCAAGGAGCCGCCGAAACTCGTTGCCGAAGAGTTGACGGCGTTCGGTAACGTTGTCGTCATCCAATGGAAAGCAGAAACACCAGTTTTTCCTGCCCGCGTTATCCATCACGACGAACCACTAAGCGAGGCGCCAGCAACCCTTGGCCAACGCTGATTGGTGGTAATTTGTTTTGTTGTAAATCAGTGTGCGGAGCGTGGTGGGCTGGGTTCCATTCAATCCAATTGACCACTTTCCATTCGCTCTCGCCCCCTCATAATATTTTCTTTCCTCACTTCTGGCCTGCCCTGACCAATCCCCGTCAGCGATCAAGGCGCAAAAGAACGAAGCACTGCCAAGAAGAGCACGTGCGCGTCCCGCCAGCGTTGCGTCATTCTTCGAAATGATATGTTGGATGCGCCAAAGGTGTGGCTCAGACCGCATCATCCTAAAGGCTGCTCCAGCTCACGAACTCATGGTGGGGAAGGGCGATGAGGAGTGGACGCCTTCGATCTCAACACATCATGGAACTGCGCCTGCATGGACGGCGGAGATGAGTCACGTGAGTCACAGATCAACCAACCAGAACAAGCGGGAATTGGGCGCACCATTGCGATTGGCCTCGTCGCGTTACGATATTTACGTGCACAAGTTGAAGCGATATAGACATTCTCGCTCTTCGTCAAGGAACAAAATTATACCCATTTGATTTGTCTACCTAAAAGTGCTATACTCCAAACTTTGGACCTTTTCTTTTTAAAGAGCCTGGTTTGATAGTGCCTGTTCAACGTTTACTTCGACTTTTATTCAACCATAAGTTACATTGCATGGTGTATACTGCTTGTAAAATCTATTAATCGTGCCATCAAATTGATTTTCCATGTTTCAAACTCTCACACGGAGAAATATATGATTGGACGGGTTAATATTTTATTGCTCAAAAGATATGTTTGAGCTTGTAATTATTGCAAACATAACATTCACAGTATGACTAGATGGAGTCAATAAAGCTAAACCAATCACAGCAAATGAGAACAACCTAATGACTTCTTATATTGGCTATTTCGCAAGCTGTACAGCGGATTAGAACCAGTATTGCCCCGATCTCCTTGTCAGATGCGTAGGGCGTTATAGGGTTCAGCAGTTCCCGGCCAGGGTAAAGCAAGCATTACCACCTCGTCCGTTCGTGTACCGCTCCTTAATATCCCCTAATTTTGATCTGCGCATTCGCCGTCGCTAGCGTCAGTTGTTTGCAATCTCATCGACGAGACATCGCTGATTTGAAAGCTTCTAAAGCGGAAAGATGAAGCTCGTCAGGTAGAAATCACCGATTCATTCTAATGGCTGTTGATTCATTCCAATGGCTGTTGTTTCATTCCAAATCGTACGCTTCCAAGGCGTCGGCTTGCTGTTTTCTGACAATCTGGTTGCTCCTGAACTTGTGCAGGTTTCTTATGAAGCTCAACAATGAGACGGTGTCCATAGAGCTAAAGAATGGCACGATTGTACATGGGACCATTCTCGGTAAGGCACTTAAAATCGCATCTTGCCTTCCCATCGCTGAACTCAATCAGCTACGCATTTTCCCAGACCAACCAACTCATCCGTTCTTTTACAATATAGGTTTGAACCCCTCATTGCTAGCCGTGTGATATTCGATTCCTCGTCTAAAACTCCCCCATTTTCCCTGATTTTCCTCCTTGCGCTCTGCTGGATTTTTCCGCTCTTTCCGTTTGGCGGATCTTCTTGAACCCGCAAATAGTCGTCGCTCTAAGATGCTGGCAGCTTGACAATTGACAATTGTACGTAGGTGCAGAGGTAACACGATCTTCTCATCACGCAGCTCATTTCTGTCTCCTCATTTTGTCCTCAATCTTTTTCCCGTTTTCCCCGTTTCGCTGCTGTGTCTCCCTCCCCACCTGCTCCCTTCTCCCACGCCCGCACTCCCCCACCCCTCCTTCCCTCCCCCTTTTCTCCACTCCCCTCCCTCCCTTCCCCTCCTCCCCGCCTTTCTCCCCCCACTCCTCCCAATCACTATGCTTATTTCGTGGATCTTTCCGCTAAAATACATCAGGGGTGGACATCAGTATGAACACCCACCTAAAAACAGTGAAGCTTACAGTCAAGGGCAAAAACCCAGTAGCCCTGGATCATTTGAGTGTACGGGGGCATACAATCCGATACTTCATTCTGCCAGACAGCTTGAATCTTGACACGCTATTGGTGGATGATGCGCCCCGACGAAAGGCAAAGAAACAACCAGCAGGTATGTGCATCCATGGTCGGGGGCATGTGTTATTCATTTATTATGTTTGTGATGCTGTGTGATGAGCAAAGAAACAAACAATCTGATTTCTTTTGTTTTATGATTGATTTTGCAGGGCGGGGTGGAGCTCTGGGAAGAGGCAGGGGACGAGGAAGGGGCAGGGGTCGCGGCCGTGGCCGTGGCTGATATCCCTTGGGCATGCAGTCTTCAAGAATTTAACAGTCAAACCAAACCTGCATGCAGTCTCCACGAACATAACACGTTAGTGTACACATTAATCTCATGTCATAGGTGGGAAGGTTTTTAGTAATGATAAGCTCGGCTGATAGGTGTTGAAAACCGTTGTATCATCAAACCGGCTGCAGGTTGATTTGTGTGTGCCAGACCCGATATCAGCATTTTCCAAGCAAGCGTCTCGGCACTCCCAAGATCCACAGCAATTGTCCCAGCCTTTGTCGCTTCTTTTCCTCGCTCACCTCGCCTGCCTCGCATAAAAGCTGGAAACGAACTCGCTGCACTGCACTCTGCACACGCCCTGAAATCAATTTCGCGCTGTCGTTTGCCGCCGCTTTACACTAGTCTACCATTCGCGTTTTCTCACGGTTGTCAACTCCCTCCCCCCACTGCGCGCGTCACGAATCCCTCCCGACGGTCTGCATGACCTCGCCTCTCGAACCACAGATGGCCCAGTTTCTGGTCTCGCATTGCGCAGGCTTGAATGTAGGGTTTGCTGGGAGCTTCTTGCTTCGGCTTACGGCCTTGTTAGTATTCCTAGAGATCCATAGCTGGTTGTTTTATCGAGTTAAACAAAGCTATAGGCGGATCGAGCAAGTTCTGCGAGTTGTATGGCTGCCTAGTAACCGATTTTGGTTCAGGACCCAACCCGACGGAGTATATTCCGTCCCGTCAGCAGCTGAATCCGTCCGGCCACCCTGACTGACTCTCGTAGGTGCTCTTGCCTCATTCCGGGGCTCTTCCCCTAAATTCCGTGTTACTCGAGCCAAATTCGCTACTATCACGCTTCTCGTTTTCCCGAGCATCCGTCAACTCGTCAGTCCTACTTGAGAGCACCGCTCGCGTCGTATTTTTAGGGTTTCGTTCCAAGATCCCCGCGCGCTGACTATGCCAAGTTAGAATCTCGTATAGTTAGCCTCGATAACGCGTTTAGCGCCGCGTCGCTCCCTGTCACCTCGTTCGCCGCAAAATCGTCTATTTCCGCGTCGCTCCACGCGTCATTGTACCCCCTCGGTCTTTCCTCCGTGTTTCTTTCACGTTCCCTTCATCCGGCCAGCCCTGTGCTTGTATCGGAAGAGCTTTTCGGATCCTTTGGTTGTTGCTCCGATAGTATTGACAGCACTTACGAAATTTCGGACCTGTTGAAGCGCAGCAGATGTAGTTTAGGGTCGCGACGTTGTTACCTTCGTGCAACCGTTGTTTCATTCATGTTACCGGTTGCTTCCGTCATTCTATCGTTTATTCCTTCTTGTTAGGCTTGATTCCTTCATCCTACCGTTGTTTCCTTCGTGTAACCATTGATACCTTCCTTGATGTTACCGTTGTTTCCTTCATGTTACCAATGCTTCCTATCTGCCACGATGTAGAAGTGACCGTCAATGGCTGTCGTTTCCTAGCCGTCAATGGCTGTCGTTTCGTAGCCATCAATGACTGTCTAACTTCTCAAACCCGTTGTTTGCCCTCTCAGCTCTCACTGTCCCACCTCACTGCTTCAACCCATGTCTTTCCCCCATTCCCAGTTATCAGCTATCATAAACGAGTTACCAGGTCTACACTCTGCATACACCAAATCATCTCTTTCCTCCTCTCTATCCTCCTCGCTTTCCTCCTCTCTTTCCTCCTCCCTTTCCTCCCCTCACCTCTCTCATGCATAGGTCATGAGCTGTCAGGACGGATCAGGCAAACCGGCACCCGCCGAATCCCAGACTCCTGTGACGACAGCTGTCGGCACACGATTGGCTGGTTCCATTGGCCGGCCAAGCATTGTCACGGGGGGTGTAGCAGGCAGTGCTGTTGTTGTTGGTGGTGATGGGCTAGATAGCGCTGCTGCTGCTGCTGCTGCTGGCGCTGCTGGTGGTAGTGGTGGGCTAGGTAATGCTGCCGCCCCTGCTGTTGGTGAAGGTGCTTCTGCTGCTGCCGGTAGTGGCGGGCTATATAATGCTGTTGTCGCTGGTGTTGGTGGGGGTGCTGCCGGTGCTGCCGGTAGTGGTGAGCTAGGTAATGCTGCCGTCCATGGTGTTGGTGGGGGTGCTTCTGTTGCTGCTGATGGAGGTTTGTTGAGCTTTCTTTGCAACACTGCCCTGGTAGCTGCTGCTCCTGCTGCTGCCACTGCCGCTGTCGCTGTCGCTGCCACTGCCACTGCCACTGCCACTGCCACTGCCACTGCCAGTGCAGTTGCCACTGCCTCTAATGTAGCTGCTGACTCAGTTAATGGTGGTGGTGCGAGTGATGATACAGCAGCCATATCAGTTAGCCATGCTACCAGAGTTCTGCTACCATGCTATCAGCTAGCTGCAGTGCCTGCGGTTAGGGCTCCTCCACCTCCTCCTGCTGCCACTGCCGCTGCTGCCACAACTGCTGCTCCAGCGATTGGTGGTGAGAGTGATGGCACCGCAGCCGCATCTGCTACTCATGCTACTACCAGGGTTCTGCTACCATGCTATCAGCTAGCTGCAGTGCCTGCGGTTAGGGCTCCTCTGCCTCCTTCTCCTGCTGCCGCCCCTGCTGCTGCTGCTGCTGCTGCTGCCGCCCCTGCTGCTGCTGCTGCTGCTGCTGCTGCTGCTGCTGCTGCTGCTGCTGCTGCTCCTGCTCCTGCTGACACAACGGCTGCTACAGCCTTCTCTCCTGTGCGAATGGGAGGAACAAGGCCCTGCATATCAAGGGCTGTCCTTGAGGGAGCGGCACGAGATGATATGGCAACTGATGTGGTTGACACATCAGTTGAAACGACCATTGATTCAGCAGCTGACGTGGCAGCGAAATTGGATTTTCTTGCAGGTGATGTGGCAATGAAACCAAGCGCTGATGCTGGAGCAAAAACAGTGGCTGACGTGGCTTACAACTCAAGAGCTGTTACTGAACCCGAAGCAGTTGGTGACGTGGCAGCCAAATCAAGAGCTGATACTGCAGTTGAAGTGGCAGATGAAAGAGCTGGTCAAGGGTCTCACATGACGACACGTGTCGGGGTTCACTCCGACAGCATGGCAGCTGAAGCAGCACCTTATGTGGCTCCCAATTCAAGAGCCGATACAGCAGCTGAATTGGCAGACAAAAATAGCGTTCAAACGAATCACAAGACGACACGTGTCGGGGTTCACTCCGACAGCACAGCAGCTGAAGCAGAGGCGGACAAGAGAAGTTTGGTGGCCTCTAATAAGGCGACACGTGTCAATGGTAACACTGACGTGGCAGCTGAAGCAGAGGCGGACAAGAGGAGCCGCAAGTTGAGGAAGAAGAAGCGGCTGGTACGTGTCTGTGTGTGAGAGAGCTGGTTCCTTGATGTTCTCTTGATCTGATATGCTCCTCACCTCTCCTTTTCATCACTTCGTTCATTCTTCTTGGCATTTTCCTCCTGCTCCGCCTCCTCTCCTCATCCTGCTCCTCCTCGTCCTCCTCCTCCTCCTCCTCCTCCCCAGAAAAGCGCTTTGGAATGAGGCGAGGCACCAAATTATAATATCCTCTGCCCTTCTTCTCTTCTTTCCCTCCCATGCCCTGTCAGGCCGATGACATGGCAGGCGAGGAGTTTTTTTTCCTGCCCAGGAAAGCTCCAACCAGGCGTCCTAAAAAGGCCGTGCCCGAACCACTTCCCGAGCCTGCAACCAGACCTGCCGGTGAACCTGCTACCGAGCCTGTGACCGAACCTGGTCCTGGACCTGGTACAGAGGCAAAGCATGTGCTTCTATCGGAATTGGCTACAGCAGCAGGGCGTATGCAGTCAGGACTTGACGAAGCAGGGGTCATGAGAGCAGCAGTTGTGGAAACGCAGTCACAGAAGCAGGCAGAGTTGAGAGAAGAATCAGAAGCGCATCCAGGAGCTTTTGAGTCGACTTATACGGCACCGTGGAATCAGGATGCGGTGAAAGAAGAATCAGAAGCTTGTGCGAGAACTGCCAGTGTGATTGACTGCATTCAGCAGCACCAGAATTACCATCAGGATGAGCAGCACTGGCGGCAGCATGAGCAGCAAAATCACCAGCAGCAGCAGCAGCAGCAGCAGCAGCAGTGGGGGCAGAAGCTGAGTCTGACGCAGCCTGATAATATTCCCTGGGAGCTTCGGGAGAGCAAGCCGACCAGTAGAAATGCGCCACTTGGCGCACTTGGTACCAATGGCGTGAGATCGTTGAACCATGATTCGTTGTTGGCAGAAGGGGTGCGATTAGGGTACTATAAGGAAGAGGCTATTACAGAGGGGACCGAACGAGGTGATGGAATGAGGGATGAGGAGGGGGGTGGTGAAGGAGAAGAGAAGATGGCTCGTGGTGATGGTGGTGTTGTTGCTGGTGCTGCTCATCCGGAGCACAGTTGCTTGCCAGGAGCAGATGTTGTGGGGGCTGGGAGGCGTGGTGGTGGATCGGGTGGTGAGGAGGAGGGGCACGGAGTGGGAGACGAGAAGGCGGTATGTGGTGGTGGTGGGGGTGGTGGTGTTGGTGTTGGTGGTGCTGTTGCTGCTCTTATGGAGCAAAACTGCCTGCCAGTGCCAGGGGTTGAGAGTCGAAAAGGGAGCAAGGGGAAGGGGAAAGCGGGGGGAAAAGGGAAGGAGGGAGGGACGGCTGAAAAGCATTGTAAAGGGGCCAAAGCAAAGGCAGGAGGCAAGGCAAAAGCAGGAGGAGGGTTAAGCGGGGAAGGATTGGAAAAGGGAGCTGCAAAACCCAACAAGTCTAAGTCTGTAAAAGTTGCCAAGGCTGCCGGTTCGGCCAAGGCTGCAGGTTCGGCCAAGGCAACGGCCAAGGCTGCAGGTTCGGCCAAGGCAACGGCCAAGGCTGTAGGTACAGCCAAGGCCCGAAGGAAACGTGAGGAAGCAGGAGGGCAAGCAGGTGGGGGTGGGAAGAAGGCGAAGGGGACGGGAGGGAAGAGGAAGGGGATTGCAGCTGTGATGCGTGAGGCTGACGGTGCTGAGGGTGTTGGGAATGAGGGTGGTGCTTCTGAGTCAGGTGCTGCAGGTGGTTCAGGTGTTTCTGGGTCAGGTGCTGCAGGTGGTTCAGGTGTTTCTGGGTCAGGTTCAGGTGGCCTGATGGTTGGGATCCCGTCTGTTCCGCCCCTTTCCCCCTTAGCGCCCCCTTCCGCCTCTCCCCTCCCCCCTTCCCCTCACGCACTTCCCCCTCCCCCATCTCCCCCGCCTCCTCCTCCCCTTCCCCCGCCCCCGCCCCTGCCCAAGCCGTGCTTCGACTTCCTCCTCCCCAGCAGCAGCATCGGGGATCTCATTACAGTCTGGGACTTCTGCTGCCGATTCTCCCCCGCCCTCCGCCTCTCCCCCTTCTCGCTCTCCTCTCTGGAGCTTTCTCTTGCGTTTGAGGGGGAGGGTGGAGGTGGAGGGGGCCGCGGAATGTGGGGAAGACTGGGGGAGGAAAAGGGCGGAAATAAATCTGCCAGGGGGAAAGCCGAGGGGATGGATGGGAATGATGGTGATGGGCAGAGGGGGGAGGCGGGGGAAGAGCAGATTGAGCTGCAGGGGGGAGAGAGAGGGGATGAGCAAGAGGGGGAGAAGGTGGGAGAGCAATGGGAAAAGCAAGTGGAAGAGCAGAAGGCAGAGCAGGGGGGTGAGAAAGGGCAACGGCAGCTGTTGAAAGGGCAAGAAACGGGGCTGGGGGATGGGGATGAGAGAGAGGAGAGGGTAGAAGGGGAGAAACTGGAAGAAGAGGATTTAAAAGAGGAAGAAACAAGTGAGGAAGCATTGGAAGAGGAATTGCTGAAAGAGGAAGTGCTGAAAGAGGAAGGGTCGAAAGAGGAAGGGTTGAAGGAGGAAGAGTCAAAAGAGAAAGGGTTGAAGGAGGAAAAGTCAAAAGAGAAAGGGTTGAATGAGGAAGAGTCAAAAGAAAAAGGGTTGAAAGAGGAAGAGTCAAAAGAGAAAGGGTTGAAAGAGGAAGAATCTAGAGAGCAGGCATTGGAATGGGAGGGATTGAAAGGGGAAGGGAAGGCATTGAAAGAGGAGGAAAGGGAGGGGCCGGAAAGAGGTTGGGATTGGGTGGCAGGGTGGGGAAAGGGCCGAGGGCTGAGAGGCAGGCGGGATGTAGGAGGAAAGGACGGGGGTGCGAGCGAGAGAGGGGAGGAAGGAATAAGGAAAGAAATAGTTAACGGGAGAGGGAACGGCAGGAGGGGCAGAAGAGGGAGTGAGGGAGGGGGAAGGCGTGGAGAGGTTGTGTTACCACCACTGTTGGGGGAGGTGCATACGGCATTGCTGCGAGCAGCTCTGAGCCATAAGAGTTTCGAAGAGGAGTTCAAGAGACAGCGGCAGGGGAAGAAGGAGGTAGGTGGTGCCGTGGTGGTGGTATGTGTGATGTGATGCATGCCTTGAGAACAAATCTTGAGAAATTGCAAAAGTCGAAGAAATCCTACACAGGCCTCTCATGTGCCGGTCCACACTTGGCTTGTGAACCTGTCTGCAAGGTCCAAGTGCCTATGTGGAAAAAAAAAAAGCTCTGATCAAGCTCTTCTTTTCCTACTTCCCCCCCGCCTTCAGGTGTCGCCCCACACGTGGTTGGAGGACATAGCAGCATGGGCCAACACCCCTTCGGCGCACTCCAGACTGCTTTCCCAGGCGTCTCAGAGCTGCGTCAAGGGTCCGGGTTTCAGGGGGCCCATCAGTCCCGTTACAGTGCATGGCAGACTGCGGTTAGAGTCACCCCAGGCCCAGGACCGTGTCAAGGACTCTGCCAGAAACTCTTCAGAGCACGGGAGCTTGCAGCCACGCAGGCTGATTCTCAACGGCATGCATCCATCCCAGGAACGTAGATCCAACGGTCCGCAGGTTGCGGTTGCAGATGCCTGTTCATCTGACGGTGGGAAGCTGCTGAGCGTGGCCGAGTGTTTGGGCCGTGGTGAGAGAGCCTGTGATTGTGCTAATGCTGGTGATGGTGGTGATGCTACTGCTGCTCCTGATACTGATTCTGTTGATGCGGATGGTGCTGCTACTGCTGCTGCTGCTTCTGATAGTATACATCCTAGAAACTCCCTGAATCCTTTTCCTCTTCCAAACAGCATTTTGCCGAGCCACTATTCCAGGCTCGGCGCTGAAGCAAAGTTGCTCTTGCTTCGGGAGCTGGTGAACGCTGCACTAGAGGGGGACATTCTTCGGGCAGCTCTTGAAAAAAAGCTTGCAGCTATGGACGAGGTGGCCGGGCAGAAGAAAGTTTTGGCGGAGGAGGAACGGGCGTGCAGAGAGAAAGCAGCATTGCGGGAGAGAGTGAGAAAGAGGGAGAGAGAAGAGAGGGAGAAGGAGAGGGAGGAACGGGAGGAGAGGGCGAGGAAGGAAGAGGAAGAGAGAATTTGGAGGGAGGAGATGGAGAGGAGGTGGAGGTGGGGAGGGAGGCAGCAGAGATCTCGCAGTAGCATTCTTGATAAGCTTCCATGTAAAGTGGAATCTTCAGGAGGTGTCACATTGTGTATATGTGTTGATGATGCTGGTGCGGGCGGTAATGCTGGTGTAACGATCAACACCAGTGTCGACACTGGTGTCGAAACACGTGTCGACACAAGTGTCAGTCCCAGTGGCGTCTCTCCCTGCATTCAGCCTTCCCTTGAAGATTGCTGGGGCAAGGATGAGCCATCCAGTAGAGGTGCTGCTGCTGCTACTGCTGCTGCTGCTGGTGGCGGTAGTGCCGTTGCTGAGCACGCAAAGAATGAGTCTACTATTGATGAACCATCCACCAGGGATGATGGTGGGGCTGCTGCTACAGGTAGGATAGGTGGCATCACAAGTGCTACACTTGCTACAGCTGCTTCTGATCCTGCTACAGCTGCTACAGCTGCTACAGCTGCTTCTGATCCTGCTACAGCTGCTACAGCTGCTGCAGCTGCGACTGATGGAAACACAGCTGCTACACCTGTCACTGATGCTGCTACTACAGGAGATATGGACGGGATTGCAGTTGCTGCGGCTGCCACAGCTGCCACAGATGGGGATACAACTGCTACAACTGCTACAGCTGCCACTGCTGCTGCTACAGTTGCCTCATATGCTATTACTGAGGGTGCAGCTGCTACATCTGCCATTGATGGTGCTAAGACTGTTGCAGCTGCTACTGATGCTACACCTGCTGAAGCCATGGGAGCAGAATCATTATCTCTCCCCTCATTGGCTGCTGGCAGGGGCAGGAAACGAGGGCTGTCCTGGCCGGCCAGTAGCAGGAGGACACGTGGCAGTTGCAGAAGACAGTCCGTAGGAGGGACGTCTGATGTGAGGGAGGGGGAAGGGGAGGAGGGGAGGGAGGAGAGAAGGGGGGGGGGAGCGAGGAGGGGAGGGCGGAGGGGAGTGAGGAGGGGAGCAAGGAGGGCGGAGGTGGGGAAGGGATGGATAAGCAGATGAGTGGAAGGAAAAAAGGAAGGAGTAGAGGAAAGGGCAGTTTCGGAAGTGAGGGAGTGAGTGAGGATGGGGATAAGGAGGAGGGAGAAGGGGAAGAGCGAGAGAGGCGAGAGTGGGAGCGGCAGTGGGAGGAGAAGGAGAGGAGGTGGAGACGAGAGGAGGAGGAGGAGGCAGCGGAAAGGCAGCAATTGCAGAAGAAGGTATGTGTTGCAGTGCAGCAAACAGACCTTTTGACCTGCATTAGCAGCAAGCTGTTACGAATTCCCACCCGTCCCCACCATCCAGGTTGGGTGTGACCACTTAACACCTTCCCTCCACACTCTTACACGTCCTCTCCTAACACCCCCCTCCCCCTTTCCCCCCACTCGTCCCCCACCAGTCTCGAGACCTGGATAAAGAGGCAGAGAAGGGCATCGGTTCGAGCGGTGCCTGTGGGGTGTGACGAAGGGCCGGCAGTACCAGTGCCCAACCCATGATTAAGCCCCTCACTGTTCCCCTCCCTCTCCCCCCTCTGCAACCCCCACCAGTCTCGAGACCTGGATAAAGAGGCAGAGAGAGCATCGGTTCGAGCGGTGCCGGTGGGGTGTGACAGGGAGGGCAGGCAGCACTGGTGGTTTGGGCGGGAGGCGAGGTTGTTTGTGGAAGGGGAGGGGGGAAGGCGATGGGGATACTACAGCAGTGTTGACGAGGTCAGTACGGGGGTAGGAAAGTGTGCAGCACCGCAAAGCTCCGCGTAGCACCGCAGAGCACCACAATCTACCGCACAGCAGGGGGTGGCTCGTGCAGTTCCTGTGGGGTGTGGCCGGGAGGGCAGGCAGCACTCAGGTTTGGTTTGGGCGGGAGGCGAGATTGTTTGTGGAAGGGGAGGGTGGGAGGCAATGGGGATACTACAGCAGTGTTGACGAGGTGAGAGGGGGTTACTAGAGCTCCTGATGCTTTGCACAGTACCACACAGTACTGCAACAACACCGCACAGCAGCACACTGCAAATGGTGGCCTGTGCTGTGTTGGTGGGGTGTGATCGGGAGGGCAGGCAGCACTGGTGGTTTGGGCGGAGGCGAGATTGTGTGGAAGGGGAGGGGGGGAGGCGATGGGGATACTACAGCAGTGTTGACGAGGTGAGAGAGAGGGGCTTGTTAGAGCACCGCACAGCACCACATTAATGGAGGGAGGGGGAAGGCGATGGGCTTTCTACAGCACTGCCTGAACGAGTTGAGAAGCTTTTTAGAGCACCGCACAGCACCTCACAGCATTGCACATCACCTCATTCACCGCGTTGCACATTCTCTCCCCTCACCCTCTCCTTCGCCCTCCCCTCCTCCCTCCGCCCTGCTGGTCTCTCTGGACCATCGCTTTCCATGTGAAAGGCGCTTGCACAGCAGATCCTTAGATCTCCACTCCCTCCCCTCCCATTCCTGCCAACACAGTTTGACGCCCTGCTGAGCTCTCTGGAACCCCCCTTTCCAAGCGAAAGGCGCCTCCATTCCCAGCTGACCGCACAGCACCGCACAGCACCACAAAGCACATTCCCTAACCTCCACTCTCTCCCCCGCCCACCTCGCCTGTCCGTCAACAGTTCGACGCGCTGCTTAGCTCTCTGGACCATCGCCTTCCATGCGAAAGGCGCCTGCATGCCCAGCTGACCACACAGCAGGACTGCATCAGGTAGGTTGTGATTTTCCAGGTTCGGGGTGACTATAGAGTGGACTTGAATGCCACCTCGTTACAATGGCACGCCCAGCTGACTGCTCAGGAGGAAGGTAGGGAGTGAGTGTCAGCTTCGGGGTGAGTGTCGGGTATTGTAGTTAGGTATAGTGGTGAGTAATCTGTTAAAGATTGGTGAGCATCCACATTAGCTTTAACCTACCTGCATCACTCTGCCCTTTCTTCTTACCTGCCCCGCTTTCGTTCCCCCCTCCCTCCCTCTTTCATTCCCCTCCTCTCTCACACCCTCCATTACTTTGAAAATCCGCCCTGTTCTTTCATTCATGAGCTTAGACCTCTGCCTCTGCAGCTTGCAGCCCCTGCTGCTCCCCCCTCCACATTTTCCCTCCCTTCAGCTCAGCTCATCTCGACCCTCCCTCTCTCCCACCCTCTCCCTCGCTCCCCCTTTCCCTCTTTCCTTCAGATCCGCCCTCCTCTCAGGGACCAGGGCTCTGGCTCGCCAGCTGGCAGCAGCTGCTGCCTTCTCCTCCTCCCCGCCCTCCTCAGTTCCCACTGCTGGAAAGGGCGCTGCTGCAAGTGGTGCTGCTGATGGTGCTGGGGGTGGTGTTGGTGCTTCTGGTAATCTTAGGCGATCGACCCGTGTTCGTGCCATGTCATCAACTGCACCTGGTTCCACGTCAGCAGCAGCATCGTCCACGTCAGCAGGATTGGCCACGGCAGACGAATCAGGGGAGAAGGCAGGAACTGGGCGGAATGGGTCTGTGGGTGGCGGCACAATATCCCCTTCAAAGAAGCATTCACGGCTGTCTATGGAGCAACAGCAAGTCCTGTTTCCACCGCAGCTGCGTTATGTGAATACATTGGCATTGACGTGATGAAGATGTTCAGCACTCCCAGTCTTCCATGTACTATACACCTCTGCAAACTAAAAAGTTGAATGAGGGTGATCCCACAGCGTCACAAAACACAATGGCGCAATATTTCTTATACTCCCGATACACGAATACCAGGTGAAGATTCAGGAGCTGAATTCAAGAGACTAATGCTGTTGATTGTATCTACGGTAGGTCCACTTCGAGAGAAATTAGTACTTGAATCAAGTCATCTGGTAACGGAGCAACAATCTCAAGATACCCTTCATTCCTCCCCGCACTACTCTCCAGGTTAGACAGGGAAAATTCCCCTTGGGGCGCCGACTGAAGGGAAGATTCGCCTTCAAGTGCAGGCAAGGAGAGTTCAGGCAAGAGGGGGAATTCTGTTTCTGGTGCATCAACGAGGGGGGGTTTGGCTTCTCGTGCGTTAAAATCGAAGAATTCTACTTCAGGTGTGTGGACGGGAGGGGATTCAGCTTGCAGCGCGTGCAGGGGCAGCAGCAGGCGGGCTGCATGGAGGAAGAGGCGGGAGGGGGGTAGGCGGTGGTTGGTGCGGAAGTGGGCGTTGGTGCGACCCTTGCCATGCAGTGAGTCTCCTATGACCTGATGGGAGGGGGCAATCACACACAACAGGAAGGTGGGGGGAATGGGAAGGGAAAAGGAAACCACACATGAGGCGGGCAGGCGGTGGTTGGTGCGGAAGTGGGCGTTGGTGCGGCCCTTGCCATGCACTGAGTCTCTTATCGCCTGATGGGGGAGTGGAGGAGGAATCACACAGGAAGGAGGGGGGATTACGCAGGAAGACGGGCCACAGACAGTGAGTGCACATCGCAGGGGGAAGGAGAGTGGCTGATACACATGCATGCCTGTAGGTATAAGCTTTTACCTCCACCGCTCACATGGAAAGCGAGGTGGTTGAGGTGCCAGCGAATCTGGTGAGTGCGTCTTGTTAATCTTCACGCAATTGAAGAAGTGTTTTGAGACGGCTCAAAACACTTGTTCAATCACGTGTGCGTCTTGTTGGTCTTCACGCGGAGAGCAGCGGTGACATCTGAGGGCTTGCAGGGTGCAAGAAGCGCACCTAGGTGTTTCCATGCGTGGTTACACATGGTTGAAAAACATCTACGTGCATGCATCACAGGAAACCCACTTGGAAGGCGAGGTGGTTGAGGTGCCGACGTATCTGGTGTCTGCGACCCGTTGATATTCGCACAGACAGCAGCGCACATCGTTGCTGCGGAATTTCCAGGAGCTTTCTGAACTCAGAGTGAGCTGGCTTGACCGCGCCGTTATCATCTCTCAGCGGCCTGTCACACGTGAAGGCGGCTGGAGGGGAGCCTCGCACGAGCACCAGGTACCTGGGAGGGAGAGATGGGGGAGGAAAGGGGATGGGACACATATGACAGCTTGAGTGGGGAGGGAAAGGGGATGGGGGAGCCTCGCACGAGCACCAGGTAGCTGAGAGGGAGTGATGAGGGGAGGGAAGGAGGGGATGAGAAGGACGGGGAGATGGAACGCTGGTCCCATCCGCCCGCCACTCACTCCTTGACAGCAGCAGGGTGTGCCATGGCCTCTCGCACTCGCCTGCACGCCTCTGGTGTCTGCCCAAACACGAGTTCCCCACCCATCCACTTACCCACCCTCCCATCCGTCCACCCATCCACTTACCCACCCTCCCATCCATCCACCCATCCACCCACCACTCACTCCTTAACAGCAGCAGGGTGTGCCATGGCCGATCGCACTCGCCTGCACGCCTCTGGTGTCTGCCCAAACACGAGTTCCCCACCCATCCACTTACCCACCCTCCCACCCATCCACCCATCCACCCACCACTCACTCCTTGACAGCAGCAGGGTGTGCCATGGCCGATCGCACTCGCCTCCACGCCTCTGGTGTCTGCCCAAACACGAGTTCCCCACCCATCCACTTACCCACCCTCCCACCCATCCACCCATCCACCCACCACTCACTCCTTGACAGCAGCAGGGTGTGCCATGGCCGATCGCACTCGCCTGCACGCCTCTGGTGTCTGCCCAAACACGAGTTCCCCACCCATCCACTTACCCACCCTCCCACCCATCCACCCATCCACCCACCACTCACTCCTTGACAGCAGCAGGGTGTGCCATGGCCTCTCGCACTCGCCTGCACGCCTCTGGTGTCTGCCCAAACACGAGTTCCCCACCCATCCACTTACCCACCCTCCCACCCATCCACCCATCCACCCACCACTCACTCCTTGACAGCAGCAGGGTGTGCCATGGCCGATCGCACTCGCCTGCACGCCTCTGGTGTCTGCCCAAACACGAGTTCCCCACCCATCCACTTACCCACCCTCCCACCCATCCACCCATCCACCCACCACTCACTCCTTGACAGCAGCAGGGTGAGCCATGGCCTCTCGCACTCGCCTGCACGCCTCTGCTGTGCGCCCAAACACGAGCACCCCACTGGCTGGTCGGTCGATCCTATGTGCTGGGAAGAGAAGGCTGCCTGACGACGCGTTGCAGATAACAGACGAAAGGGAGGGATGGAAGAGAGGAAAGGGAGTGAGGTAGGAAGCATCAGTGCCACCTCTACTGTCCGCCCAAACACGAGCACCCCACTGGCGGGTCGGTCGATCCTATGCTCTGGGAAGAGAGGGCGGTCTGTGACGCATGCAGGGGGAAAGGGGGAGCATGGGGGAGCAATGGAATAGAAGGATGAGACAGAAGAGGGGGAAGGGATTTAAGGATAGGAAGGAGGCAACAGTGCTGTCCGCCCAAACACAAGCACCCCACTGGCTGGTCGGTCGATCCTATGCTCTGGGAAGAGAGGAGAACTGTGATGCATGGAGAGGGGAGGGGCACACAAGGGGGTCAAGGGGTGAGCAGGCAAGGGTGTCAGGCAGGCAAGTGGGGTGGGAAAGCAAGAGTGTCACTCCTTGGTGTTTTGAGACGCCTCCCACGAACCTAACCCAATGCCCTCACTCCCGTTTCAAAGTCAACTACCCAACCATCGCCCACGTACCTAACCTAGCTTCCTTTCCAAAGCAACCATCCTTCTACTTCTACCTAAACAGTCGCTGCTATGTAGAGACATGGCTCCTATATGGGGCTGCATCGGACTCCTCTTCGAAAATATTTACCCATCCATCGCCCGTCTCCCACGTACCCATCCCCAGCTGCCGCTCCACCATACCCTTCATGAAGGCCCGTTGCGCTCGCCTCTCCAGCTGCTCCACATATTGTTGAGTCGACTCAATAATAGGCACAGCGCCCTTGTAGAGAACATGCTCCCGCCCATTCCCCACGTACCCATCCCCAGCTGCCGCTCCCCACCATATCCTTCACAAAGGCGCGCTGTGCTTTCGCCTCCTGTGCTTGCTCCTCTATGCAATGCATGTGTTTCCACCCCACCCGCAGCTCACCACTCACCCACCCACCCACATACCCAGCCCCAGCTGTCGTTCCACCATATCTGTCACGAAGCCTCCCTGTGCTCGCTCCTGCTCTAAAGGCATGTATTCATCCACCCATCACTCATACTCCCAACTCTCACCTCCTTTCCACCCCACCCATTGCTCATCACACTCACGTACCTAACCCCAGCTGTCGCTCCACCATATCCTTCACGAAGGCTCCCCGCGCTCGCTCCTCCCGCGTGGCTTCGCGAGACGAGTGTACCATGATTCCTGGTGGTTTGTTGACGGCGATTAGGGTTTCATTTTCAAATACCACCTGGATGGGTGGACCGTCCGAACCACATCTGCCAGACGTATCCCCAGGTTCGGCAGGTAGCTTCGGTGAGGTTTCTCGAGCCGAATCATTTGGCACACAAGAGGCGGAACCCCTCGTTTTATTGGACACCAGGCTCGGAAGAGGTGTGAGGCTCGCGGGTGGGAGGGCTGTAGCTTCCGAACCAGCACGGATGTAGGTTCGGATGCGAACCGAATAAGGCCGATGGGCGTGGAAGGAGGTCGCCCGACACGACGAGAAGAGCGACGAGCCTACGCGCACCGCTCTTAAGACCGCCATTGGTTCACGTGCATTTCGAGTCGATCACGCTGGGTCTCACCGCTCGCAGCGCTTAGCGGGCTGCCGCTTTGGTGTACCGTAGATATGCTGTTTGAAAGCGTTTAAACCCGTTTTCGATTAGTATCGTATCCTAGCATGGCGCGCACGGGATGCAACTGGACGAGGCGCGAGACGGAGAAGTCGCTGTGTTACGTCACCTTCCGTATATTTCGCTAGAATAAGAGCTGCCTGACTGAAGGCAGTGGGTAAGCCAGGAAGAGAGGAATCTGCGACTCGACATTACCAAGGGAAGGGGCCATTCCCACTTCAGAACGCGCTTCTAGGGCCTAGCACATTTACCAACATTTATGTGACGTCTCGTTACCACAGGCGATTGCTGTTACCATGGATTCGATTCGAATTTCCAGTCGATTCGAATCCTGTTACCACAGATGAGCCAATTCGTCGGCACAACCATTGGTGGCAGGGTTTGTCTGACACGAAGTTGACGGAAATCAGCGATCGCTCGTGACTGAGTTAGCGAACGCGATGTGTCATTTTGCGAAGCTCGGCAATTTCCGTGCACGGCATTTTTGTGTCGCTGAACCTGACGGGTTACAAAACTCCTGCTAGTGTAATTCACACATCGACACTCACCGACCTTGTGACATACGCCCTAGCTCTCCGCATACGTTTTTCTCCGCTTTTTCTCAGACCAGGCGAGAGTGTCTGCTTGCTTCGTCCATTCGCGCTTGTGTAATGCAGCCGATTGCTGCCGTCGCGAGCCGTCCGTAGACTCTACGGATCGGAAGCTTTCCTCATTTTCTGGGCGCGTGGAGCAATGTCGACTCCATCGCCACTCCCGACTCGAAGCGCCATCTCACTTTACACTTCATCCCCGACAGTAGCCGCCTCGCTGCTCCCGTTATTGTCCCGCTTACCCGCTCTAGCAAAGACACGTTGCTTATTAGTTACACGCAGGACCAATTATCCGGGTATTTCCACAGTCACCCACCGATCAATTCAACCAACTAATTACACAGCAATTCGCCGCAGAACGGCAGCCATGGCCTCGGCTGCTGTCACGGCAACCACTGAAGAAGGGAATTTTGAGGGTGATTTACCCTCTCGGAACGTACCCGTTCAGATTTCCGGGCTCAAAGAGCTGGTTGAAACGGGGAAGTACGAGGTAGGGATGCTCCAAGCTTAGGAATCTAGCTTGAAGCTTCAAGGCCGTATGTCTCCCTGACTTTCATTGAGGTCGTTTTTGAGGCGCCTCAAAAACGACCTCAATGTCTCCCTGACTCACCAATCCTCCCTCCCGGCTTCGAATCCCTCGCTTCTGTTCCATTCGTCCCATCCCGCTCCTGCCCCTCCTCCTTCTCCCCTCCCTCCCTTTACTCCCCTGCCACCTCCCTTCCCCAAGGCGTGCATTCTGGACCGGTTTGGTATGCTAAACGAAGGCATACCGCTGTGCTATGCCACCACTTCCCTTTTGTTCTTTGAGAATTCTCAACAAACACACGCTCGAAAATATCACCCTCCCATGGGAAGTTGAACGAAGGCATACTGCCGTGCTATGATGCCACCACTCCCCTTTAGCCGCTGTCCTCATTCCCTTTCAACCACCCCCCACCCCACCCTCCTCCTCCTCCCCTTTACCGCTCTCCCCCTCTGCTGACCCATCCCCAAGGCCTGGATTCTGGACCAGTTTGGCGTGCTGCACGACGGCAAGAAGGCGTATCCCCAGGCAATCGAAGCATGTGAGTGGGTCTCACAACTCATCATGACCCGTTTCGTTTGCTCTCAGCTTCCCGGTAAGGGGGATCCTGTATTGAGTATTGGGTGGTGGTGCGTTCCCTCTCTCCCTTCCTTGCACGCCCCTCCCTCCGAGTTCCCTTTTTCTTGCATCCATTTGGGAGAATTATTGAAAGTTCAACAAGAATACTTCTCAAGCAGTCCTGCATTGAGAATACTTTTCTCCCTCAGACCACGCAGACAACCATTCACTTATCTCTAATCACTATCCCCATCCTTATCCGTCCCGGCCAATCACAGTGCGCCAGCTGGCAGCGTCGGGCGCCAAGGTGGTGCTTCTCAGCAACTCGTCTCGCAGGGTGGAGGTGGCTTCCAAGAAGCTTCCCACTCTGGGTTTCGACCCGTCTCTCTTCTGTGGAATCGTGACGAGTGGGGAGATCACACACCGACACCTGATGGAGTGAGTGTGAACAAGGAAGACCACACACGGGAGTGAGGGAGTGAGTGAGTGGCCCGGTCGCACCCCCCCGCATTAACATGGTGGAAGAAAACTTTGTAACGTTTGACCAAATCACAGAAACGTTTTCAGCCTGTTTTACTTTTCGAAGCTATTGAACAAGACCCAGGAGGAGATGGCCGCACTGGTTTGGGATCTTGTCTGATGCGTCGTGGCACGGATGGAGGTGCGTTTTCCGCCTCTTTCCCTTCCCTAACCGTATCTCCTCGCCCTTCTCCTCTCCTCACCCAACCTCCAGTCCCTCTGTTGACCCATTCAAGACTCTCCAATTAAAGTGCCTGCATTTCACCTGAGCTTCTAGGAGAACTGCGTTTCCCCTCACCCTGTTTTTCCTCTCCTCTCCTTTCCCCACCCTCCAGTCGCTCCCTTGTCCCTGTCTTCCAGACCCTCGGATCAAAGTGCCTGCATTTTACCTGGGCTCCGATGGGGGCTGCATCCCCCCTCACCTCCCTTTTCCCCCCCACTCTTTCCTAACTCTTTCTCCTCCCCACTCTCTCCCCCCCTCAACCCACCTCTCCAGTCGCTCCATTGACCCTTTCTTCCAGACTCTCGGATCAAAGTGTCTGCACTTCACCTGGGCTGCTAAGGGTGCTGCATCTACCCTCGCCCCTCTTCCCCCACTTTCTCCTCCCCTCTCTCCCCTCTCTCCTACCCCCCACACCCTCCAGTCGCTCCCTGGACCCATTGTTTCAGACTCTCGGATTAAAGTGCCTGCACTTCACCTGGGCTGCCAGGGGGGCTGTTTCGCTGGAGGTACGCCTATGGGCATGCATGGGAGTGTGTCAGGGTGAGATGCAGACACCCTTTGGGAACCATGCTAATCAGAGAAGGGATACCCCTTGACTTCATGCCAACAAAGCGCCTTCACTTCACCTGGGCTGCTGGGCTATCACGGAATGTGTTTTTGCTTTAGGGGAGGCAGAGGAGGAGGCACCGGGAGCAGGGTCGCGTTCGAGATACCACACGGGCTCTAGTAATGCTACCGGTGGGACTGGCACAAGTAGCAGAATTTATTTTGCGCACGCAGCACAGATGCAGATCAAGCGCAGTAGCTGCCTCAGCACTCACTTTCACCTCCCTCCCGCCCTGCCTTCCTTCTTCTTGCCCTCCCTCACTCATGCCATCCTCCTGGTAACAGGGGTTGGGTCTTCAGGTGGTTGAAACGCCAGAAGAAGCGGATCTTATTCTCGCGCACGGCACAGAGGCAGTGGGGGTCGCAGAAGCAGACAAACCCGCCCGCCCGGCCTCGCTGGATGAGCTGGCGGGGCTGATGCGCCGGGCGGCGGAGGAGGGGCGACGGAGAGGCAGGATGATCCCGATGGTCGTGGCAAATCCTGATATAGTCACGGTGGAGGCTCGGGCTTTAAGGGTCATGCCCGGGACTCTGGCTCGGGAGTACGAGGCAATGGGAGGTCTGGTCAAGTGCATGGGGAAACCGGACCCTGTGAGTGATGTAATTTCTTTCTCTCCGATTAGCCCAGATAATATCTATCATGGTGGAACAATGTTCTGAGTTGGCTAAACTGGATTACACCTGGAGGGGAGGCGGAGAGGCAAGATGATCCCGATGGTCGTGGTAAATCCTGATATAGTCACGGTGGAGGCTCGGGTTTTAAGAGTCATGCCTGGGACTCTGGCTCGGGAGTATGAGCAGATGGGGGGTGTAGTCAAGTGCATGGGGAAACCGGATCCTGTGAGTTCAAGCTTTCCTGAAGGTCATGGGCTGATGAGGGTAGAGGTCAAGTGCATGGGGAAACATGACCCTGTGAGTGGTTCCACGTTTTTCCTTCAGATTAAAGCAGGCACCCTGCATGACTTTGTTTTTCTTTTCATCCAAAGGTGCCTGCTTGAACCCATCCCTCAGTCGCGAATTCTTTTAACCTTACTCCCGCTCCTGCTTGCTCCTTCATCCCTCACAGATTTCTTTCCGAGCAGCCCAGCAGCTGACCGGGATCCGTCTCGACCGCACAATCATGGTCGGCGACTCGCTGCACCACGACATTCTAGGGGCCGCATCTTTGGGCATTGACTGCGTGTTTGTGGCCGGGGGGATACACGCTGATCAACTAGGGGTGCCGCCACCACTAGCAGCAGCTGCACCAGGGGAGGAGGAAGGGGAAGAGGGAAATGTGCACAGTAGAGTGGAGATGGAGGGAGGGGGAGGAGTGGATGTGGGAAAGTTGTCAGAGCTGCTAGAAGAAACGGGTGCTGAGCCTTCGTACGTGCTGCCTTATTTCCAGTGGCAGTAACATGCATGCTTGATTGGCAACTGGCATATGTTAGGCATTACCAGTAAAAGGATCTGTGGCACTAGAGATGGAGAGGCATCCTGGTGTATCTCGTGGAGAAAAAATAAATGAAAATGTGAAAGAAATGCAGGAAAAATGAGCCAAACAGGCCACAAAGCACTCTAAACTGTAAAGAAAGAAGAATCAAGGCACTGATACGCATTCAACAATAATTATGGATATGAAACATTCACCGTCGAATTCAAGCATTTGCGCAGCTGCTCTTGGCTTATCCTAGGAGACGTCTTCAAGCAAAGAAAGCTGAGCTTCCTGAGACTCTTCAACCCGCTAATCCCGTGCGTTGTAAAGCCCGAACAATCATCTAGAGTCAATTTTTGCAGCGCGGTGAACCGCACTACATACCCTAATGCGTAGTCCGTTAATCTGAAGCAACACCGCAGGTGTAGCTCTTGTAATGACCGCGCCAGGTATTGATCACTGTAGTAATACTCCTGCCCTGGAGGCTTATAGCGAGACAGCTTCTCTATGCCTTTATCGGAGATGGCATGGCATGCATCTGCTTCTAGGAGCACCAATCGCAAGCCGGCAATTAGTGCAAACCCATCATCTGTAACGGCTTGGCACCCCTTGAGGTGTAGACGTTTGAGTGTAGTTATGTGCATTAGGAGCGTAAGACCCCTGTCTGTGAGTTTCACACAGGCAGACTTGGTAGATGAGAGGGAGGAGGCAGATGAAGTGCGGATGGCAGATGGAGACGAAATGTTGGATGAAAGGAGAGGCTTGGCAGATGGGAGGGAGGAGGAGGCAGAAGATTTTTTCAGAGATGCAGGTTGATAGCTGGCAAAGGGGGGCCGAGATGTGGACGTACCAGCTGTAGCAGTAGCAGCTGTAGCAGCTGTAGCAGCTGTAGCAGCTGTAGCAGCTGTAGCGGATGTGATTGTGGCTGATGCAAAAGCAGCGGCTGGTGGGACTGTATCTGACGTGACTGTATCGCAGCCCCAGAGCCAAAGCTCCTTGAGAGACCGCAGGTGAGACAGGTGCAGCAGCGAGGCGCTCATGTCGTGACGAATGGTGCAACCCACGCAGCCGCCCAGGGACAGAATCTCAAAAGATTTGATTTTCCCCAGGTGATGCAGGCCGATACTGCTGATGCTGCATCCGTGTAACCACAATTCTTGTAGTGTAGTTACTGTAGAAAGGTGACCTAAATGCTCCTCCCGTATGTGAGTGTGAGATATGAACAGTGATTTGAGAGAGGGGCACTTGGAAAGATGCGCTATAACAGGACCAGAGAGGCCTGTACAGAGGATGAGGCTGAGTCGCTGCAGCGAATGGAACGACGACAGGTGGCAAAGAGAGTCATCCTTGATCCCCGTGCATCCCGCCATGTGGAGCTCTTTCAGGTTCTCGGTCAGGCTGTCAATCTGAAGCACACCTGCCCCGGGCAGAAGAAAATTTCCGGTGATGGCCTTGCAAGCTGATTTGGAACCCTCCCGCCCGAAAACGAGTTTGGCGATGGTGGGGAGGATAGAAGGGTGGAGAATGGAAAGGGCGCGGATGAAGAGGGATATGTCGCGGTCTGAAACGGTGGGGTAGGGTGTGAAGTCGAGGCAGGCTTGTTGCAGGGCGGTGGGGAATGACTGGAGCATCAGATGGGCTGTTGCCTGTTGGTAGAGGGAGAGTGGGCAGAGGGCGTGTGGTAAAGAGGGGGAAAGGGAGGGAGAGGGGGATGGGGGAGTTTGGTGGGAGGGAGGTTTTGAGAGGAAGGAGGTTGAGGGTGGGAGGTGGGGGGTGGGAGATGGTGACAAGCAGACTGGAATGGAAAAGTCGTGAACCGAGACAGTACGGAAAGCATGTGAAAATCAACAACATAAATTGCCCGTGCGAAGAGCAACCTTTTTAGTAGTTGAGAGCACAGAAAGACTGCAACAACTAGGGCTCAATGGATCAGGGAATGGGTGGAGGTTTGTTTTGAGAATTCTCAAAACAAATCTACAGCAACTAGGGCTCAATGGATCAGGGAATGGGTGGAGGTTTGTTTTGAGAATTCTCAAAACAAATCTACAGCAACTAGGGCTCAATGGATCAGGGAATGGGTGGAGGAAGCAGAGTGGGTAGGAGGAGGAACGGGTAGGGAATGGGAGCGGTCGGTTCCTGAGGCGCCTCAAGAAAAGAGTAGGGCTCAATCGATGGATTGGAGAATGTGTGGGGAAAGCGGAGCGGGTATGAACGGCAATTACCTTCTCGTTCTCGTGTATCTGGCTTCTCTGCGTGTTCACTTCGGCTTCTAGCTTCAGACTGCTGTCACACACACTCCCCAGCTTCCCTTTCAAGTGACCCACTTCTGCTGCTGCAATAAGCTCCCCCTGCTGCTCTTGCTGCTGCTCTTGCTGCTGCTCTTGCTGCTGTTCATGCAACTGCTCATGTCTCTGGCTGCTGTTACGAGTAACTCTATCTGCTATTCCCTTCAGGTCTTCCGCTTGCTTCTGCTGCCTCTGCTGCTCCTGCATCCTCGTTACAACATCCTCCACTAACACTAACCGAACCTTGTTTCCAATGCTTCCCGCAACTGCCGTAGCTGCAGCCGCCGCAGCAGCAGCAATAACTGCTTCTCCCCCTCCGCCTCCGCCTCCTCCCCGTAAGTCCTCAGATCCTTCCTCGAACCATTTTGGTGGAGGTGCATTGCTCGCCTTGTTGCACACACACGTGATGCTCTGTGGAGGCACGAGGGAGGGACAGAAGAGAGCATGGATGTGGCTGATGAGTCACCACACAAGTCGCTTCTAGAAGCACGGCTTGCCTTTCTTGTTGCACGTTATGCTCTGTGCGATGACTAGTATTGAGGCGCCTCAGAACTGTGACTGATTGAGTCACCACAGAAGTCGCTTTTAGAAGCACGGCTTGTCTTGCTTCTTGCACGTTATGCTCCGCACGATGACCAGGGAGGAACAGACGAGAGCATGGATGTGGCTGATTAACCTCAGAAGTCACTGTACGGTTTAGGGTGATATCTGATGTAAGCATGGATGTGACCTGCCTTGTTGCGTTCTCTCGTTCTGATGCGAGGCCACCAGGGGGCATAGGTGCATAATGAGTCGTGTTTTAAGTCGACTCAAACACAACTCATTCTGCCGCGTGGCGACCAGGGGGCATAGGTGCATAGAGAGAAACAGGGAGGCCCAGGTGTATGTTGAGTCGAGTCAAAGTAACTATCCTGGGCTCACCTTGAGCATGTCGTGCAGCCGTTGCAACTGCTCGTCCACCTCCGCCTGCCACGGGCCACAGCAACAAAAAGGCACCAACCAATTTCCTCGGAATAAAAGATACATCCAAACAGTCAGCCTGGTGTAGGAAGGGCGGAGGACTGCGGGGTAACAGAGAGTGAAACATATGGACTGCACCTCTTGAAACATTTCGAGAGGGAGAAGGATGAAGAAAAGGGAGAAGGCTCAAGCGCTAGCCACATGCACTGGTCATAAGCACCATCTGCAATCATGACTCACAAGCACACCACTAACGACCACTACTCACAAGCACTTCGCCAACCGCCTTCTCGTGCTCCAAAATCGCACGCTTTTCCGCATCTGAGGGCCAGGCCACGGGATTCCCACCATCACAATCCTTTCCCCCGCTGCTCTGACCCCCCGCACCAATGCTACAATCCCTTGCAACCTCGAGATTCATTCTCCCAATGCCAACGGGTTTCGCCAGGCCATCTGGGCTCTGGAAAGGCTTGGGTTTCTCAGGATCCCCTGGCCTCTCAGGTTTCTCATGCTTGGAACAATCTTCTTCCGGGTTTCGGGAAGTTTCCAGAAAAGTAACGGTCTGAAGGGCCAGCATGGCTTGCTGGTGAGAGTGCATCGCCTGATCAACAAGACGGCCGATGGCTCTAACTCGAACTCGAGCATCGCGCAACGAGTGGCTGAAACGGCAACGGAGAGCATGAAACGGAAAAGAAAAAAGGCACTCCTTTGGATTGGTAATGACGAGATAAGGATGATTATTGTAACGAGTTCCAGGCGTAGGAATACAAACAAAACGACTTGAGTCATACCGTGACGACATTTTCGCCTCATTCCTGGTGATATCCTGGGTGCTTCAACAGATGAAAGTCTTAGTCAGCCCTAGTCAGTCCTGCTAGCATTTGACGTGAATTTGTTACCTTAAGATACCGCTTATCACTACTGGAAGTAATATTACACAAACGCGTATTAATGGGACCCGTAACGTTTGCAAGATGATATGTCTTAGATAGATAATTGATGGTGCGAGAATCCGCGTGACGCTGAAGAACGGCGCTGTCAGAGACAAGGCAAACGCAGCCGTGAAGGGGATATTACAGTAGGCAGCGTTAGCGAATCGTCCGCTCAGGAATTCAGAAGCTGCCTGATGTGAAACAAACGACACTCGATCCTGCCATCCTGCCTGGTGCTAGAACGGAGAGAGCGGGAAACGAGAAGCGCTGGAAATGACCAATACCAAGAATGTCTAAGGGACGCTAAGGGAAGAAGAGTCGGTTTAATTAAGACTAGATTCGGTTCTGAAAGAGGAAAACTCGGCGCTGAAGAAGGAAGACTCGGTGCTGAGGGGAGAGGACTTTTCTGACAAAATAGTCGGACCAGAGAGGAATCGTGAAGAGTCAGAAATGAGGTTTCAGGATGGGCCACAACAATTTCAAGGGAGTGCAAAGCGGCGGCTAACTTGTGGAAAAGAGCCGACCATTGTGGTCGTTCGCGATAAGGCCAGCTTACTCTGGATAGCTCTGCAGCGATGGATGCAATCCCATCTTATAACTGTTATTTAGGTACCAGAGCACAGATGGGAAGATTAGGGATGTGATGTGTTCCAACGCTTGTCATGTGCCATTTCATAGAGAAAAATGTCAAATTTTGGAATTATGAATCATGTTATCAAGTATATCTTGGTTAAATCGTTCTAATGTTGCATATATACAGTTCTAAGGATCTTTTGTTGATCTTAAAATCATATTATACTATTGTATATGGGCTATCAATGAGCACATTTCCAGCTTTTGGACGTCAGTGTTCTCAGTGTGCTCGCAATAGCGAGGATTTACCGCCAGCAGCCAAGGTTCCAATGTGGTGCACGTGCTGCCGAGCCTTCTCATGGCATCGCCCTCCTAGCACATAGCTCAGGTTCGGTAAGTACCTTTCAGTTTGGTTCGGGGTGGTTGTTGTACTGACCACCACTGTTCAAAGGGGTGCTAGGTTTCGTTTGTGCTCAGCTGAGCCGCGTTGACGTCAGTGGCATTTCACCACGCACACATTGATTGGCTGCAGCTTCGGATCTGACGAGGAAGTGTCAATCGAGGTCCGCCAAGGCACGAGTCGAGGGCTACTGCGACTTGGAACATAACCAATAGGTTCGGCAAAGCTTCCGTGTACATTATCTTTCCAGGCCAGTTCATGAATCCGTGCACTGCCACCCATCCCTTCCTCTAGCATGCCAAGGGAGGTGGAGTCGAGCCGCTTGTTGCGTTGCCGGGACGGAAAATTCGAACCGCATCGAGCGTGAAGGGGTTTCTCGTTGCTGCCGACTTCCTGCTGCCCGAAACAAAAGTGAGGTGAGGAGGAGGATTGGTGCCGTGTACATTTTCTTTGCCCGAAATAAATCGTTTGCCATGGGCCGAGATGCAAGCAGCAACTAGCGTGGAAGTTTTTCGGTACTCGCAAAAACGGACCTGGCTGAAATGTGGGCGCGAACGTTGTTGCTCTTCCTTACCTCTCATGGCATTCTTGTTTGCTCCTTCTGAATTGTTGAGTGGGGATCAGGGCTATTGCTAGGATTTTTGCTAGCTCGGACGATCCGGGCCCCTGTGAAAAAGACCCTGTAAAATCCGAGCCAGCGGGAAAAAAACCTTGACGAATCCGGGTTCGAGCCAGAAAAGGCCTGAAAACATGCATTACCAGAATTTCGCGGGAAACTCACAGTGGGTTGCGCGAGGGCTGGGGAGATTGGAGATGGAGTGGCTCTGGAGGGGTGAGCGAGATACTTTTTGTAGACTTAGAAAAAAATACGATGAGGAAGAGTACATAGGGAGAACAGGGCAATCAGACACTCTCTCCTTATTGGCCTTCTAAGCCATGTCGACGTAGAACGGGGCAATCAGACACATGGAGGCCAACAAGGAGAGAGTGGTTAGGAAATTCACTAAAATTGGCCCAACGTGTGTTTAGAGGGAGACCGAGAGGAATGCAAGGCAGGTCGGGGAGAACATGTCTGCTAAAATTATACGGGTCCCCTTGAGAACTCCCCGGAGAGATCCGAGCTGACTCAAAAATCACCCTTCAGTTTTATGGGCTGTTCCGGAAAAAACCTTGTGAAAATCAGGGCTCCTAGAAAAAACACCCTATAATTTCAGTCAAAACAGGGTAATTGCCCTGATAACTTAGGCCCTGGTGGGGATGGATGCTGGCCGAGATCTGACAAGCAATTCCTTTTCAACTTGCGCGCAAGCCTCATTTCTCTACCTCTCATTCAATATCGCACGGAAATGAGTTCGCACCGCAGATGTACAGAAGAAAACCCCCTAGCGTTGTCGGTGCACCGGCGTCCACGTGAGGCAAATGCACTATCCTGTCCACTCGATCTATTCCGTCCGTACGATCCAGCTGGCATGCAGCGCACCGTGGGCCGAACTAGGCCTAGTATTTCTGGTTCCAAGCGCTCCGCTTACGAAAATTCTAGAAAATCTCTTGCCGTCCCTCACAGACGCCTTCAGTTACTACCACAGCCGCCCTTCGGCCTGCCTTGTGTTGTACAGTACACACTGTACTCGAAGTCGTACGGTGCGAGCCTCCCGTCCTCCACACCGCGACAGCCACAGAAGGAAGAACTGTATCACCGAGCCTACCCACACGATACGGTACTACGTCCGGGACAGCGGCCCCGATCGAGGATTATTCGGTAAACCTCGTTCTTTATGAACCACCTCGGGGCGCCTCGCCGATCGATAATCACATCCGGGCGTCCGACCGTCGCGCTACTGACCGTCGCTCTGTACTGTCCACAGAGCTAGTCGATGCTTGTTCTCCTGCGTCGCACCTTGGGGGCGAGTGCCTGGAAACTGTTGGCACACACACAGAACGGCGAACCCGGTGGCGGTTGGAACACCTTGGCTCAAGCTGACCCTGTCGGACAGTGATTCAGCCCATGTATATACATTCCGGCAGACAAGCTGATTTTTGAGAAATTTGAGAATTCTCAAAAGCCAATTTGGTAGAAGCGACCTCAAGTTCCCGAGACGGGTTTCCTTAGACAGGCATGACGAGGACTGCAGACCCTCCAACTATTATCAGCATCAGTAGCAGTGGTACCAAGTCCAGCATGACGTCGATTCCTCGCGTGGTATTGCGGTCGTTTCGCGGCGCGCGTCAGCGACTCGTGAAAGCGCGCCTCGACCTTGTTCTCCTTCCCCTGTCGCTAATGTTCGCGTTGCTTCTCGCCGTCGCCTCCGGCGACCCCGTCAATCGCGGCGGGCCTCTCAGCGCCGGTTTCCTCGGCGTGCAACGGTCGGCGGAAACGTGGCGAGTGCCGCAACAGTTGTTCGAACTGCGAAACCTGACGCGAGCCGTCGCGGTGTTACGCGAACAGTACACGGCGGCGGCGACTCGCAAAGGCGACACGGCTGGTGTGCGTCAAAGCGGGGCGACGACGGGGGGAGCAGGGGGAAGCGGAAATGGCGGAAGAGAAACAGCTGCTCTTGGAGCGAACGGCGCGAGCGAAAGTTACACTAGGGCTGGGGTTACCGCTTTCGCAAATGTCGTACCGAAGGATGAAACGGACCCGAACGCCCCGTATACAGTGTTCGAAGTGGCGAGACCGATTGTACGGCCGCAAGGAGCCGAGGAGTGTACAGTAACTCTGTTCACGGACGAACCTTTCGCATCTACGATTGGTAACCCGCCGACGCAAACTTCGTACACCCCCGACCCGAACTGCGCCTCGGTGAGTAAGGCGGTAAAACTTGTTAGCTGGGACAAAATTCAGAAAATTCGGCGATGCGATTGATTGCGACGAGGCAGGGAAGGGAAGAGAGGAAAGAAAACGGGGGGAGGGGAGAAAAATATGCGCGGTATGAGCGGAGAGAACGGGGAGGGTGTGGGCGGGGTATTGTAGCGGGAGATAACAATGCGCGTAAACTCTTGGTTGGGATGGGAAGATCAAGGGATGCATGGTGAGGGGTGGATGCAGTTTCTAGAATTCGCACCATTGGCGCTTGGCTTGGGCTCCAAAGCTCGGAGATCCGAGGCAAGAGTAGCGGGTGAAGGGTTGAATGAGGTCCAGACTGACGGTTTCTACCTTTATGCCACGTGTCGCAGGCGGATTGGTCGCTCGCTGTGCTGGCGGTGGGCGTGAAGGTGAAAGGCACGCAGTTTGACCGTCGCATGGTCATTTTCTTTGGCGGTTTCGAGGTTTCCAGATCAATGTGAGTACTCTCTGATTGAGAGAACTAATGTGATTACTAATGTGAGTGCAGCTGAGTGTCAATACGTCACGTTTGAGTGTACGATGCATGCACCTCGGAAGACGGTGTTGTGAGCCTGCTCTTAGTGCGTCTGAGTCTCTGATTTCCCTCTTTATCATTCTTCCTATCTCAACCAGCCTTCCTTCCCCCATCCCCCCCTATCCTCTCCCATCTCCCCCCCCCATCGCCCCCCATAGCCACCCCATCTCACCCTATTACCTTGTCCGCCCTATTGCGTGACTCGTTAACAGCACTGCAGAGCCATTGGGAACGGAGGTTCACTACTCGTTTGAGCGAGACGTGACCAATTATGCACCGATGCTTAAAACTGTGAGTTCTAAACAGCCACATCCTCTTGTTTTCCTCATCTCATCCTCTTCACTCCCTTCTCATCCTTGCCACCCCTCTTCCTATTCCGCTTTCCTCTTCTCTTTTTCCTCCCTTCCCTTCTCCTCTCCTCTTCCTCTCCTTTCCCCCCAGCTTATCTCCTACCTCTTCTCTTGAATTGCTTCTGCTCAACCTCACCCAACACCTAGTACCATCCCGTGCACCATGCCATGCCATCCCATCCCATCCCATCCCATCCCATGTTATGCCATGTCAGGCCTCCACTGTCTATGTGATTCTAGAGAACGTCGTTGACGGCGAGTACACCGGCATTTTCAACGTCACCATCTCATGCAACTCTCTCCCTCCTTTCCCCCTGTTCTCCCCTCTCCTTCCCTTCACCCCTGCAGGCCTCCACTGTCTATGCGATTCTAGAGAACGTCGTTGACGGCGAATACACCGGCATTTTCAACGTCACCATTTTTCTAACCACCTACAACCCCTCACCCTTCTTGTCCCCCCCTCCACCGTTCCTCCAGGCCTCCACTGTCTATGTGATTCTAGAGAATGTTGTTGACGGCGAATACACTGGGATTTTCAACGTCACCATCTCCCTCACAACGTACAAAGGAACACCCCCCACCACACCCCCGTCCCTCCTCCTCTCCTTCTCCAACACCTCTCCCTCTTCCTCCCCTTACATCCTTTCCGGAGCCTCAGCCACTACTCGTAGTGCTATACAATCACTCTCCGGCCTTCCGACAAATGTGATTAAAGCGAAGGTGGAGCTTACTATATCAATGCACGCGGACGACGAGTTTTATTACCTCTATTTCCCAAATAAGTTCTACAATAGCCTTCCTAGTTCCTTAAAGCCCAAATTCAAACCCGAAGGCGGTCCTTTTCGCGAGCTAAATCTCTTCATCGACGACCGATTTGCCGGGGCAATTTACCCTTTCGTTCCGCTTTACACCGGTGCGTTCAACCCGCTGCTCTGGTCACCTGCAGTGGGAATCGGAAATTTCGGCTTCCCGACAGTTACCCTCGACGTGACCCCGTTTGCAGGGGTTTTATCCGACGGGCAGCCGCACGAAATTAGGGTTTCGGTGGTGAATGCAAAGCCTGGAGCCGCGTGGTATGTGACTGGGATCGTGCACGTATGGGTGGACACCGGAGTGACGTCTACTGCTGGGCCCCCACCCACCATCAAGGTTGCTCCCAGCAGGAGGAAAGAGAGAGTGAAGCTGTTTGAGAGTCCACTGGTGAAAGCGCTGCGGCTGATGGGAGTCCGGATCAGCATCGACGGGAAATACAGCACCGTTGCTGCGCGTGACTACTCCATCTCAGGTTAGTGTGGGTGTGGTATTGCTACACTGACACAGGGTGCTGCGTAGGGTGATAGGGTGATAGGGTGGGGTGCGCAGCACGAGGGTGCGGCTCAGCATTCACAGCAAGTAACAGCACTGCAGCTGCATGTGAATACTCCCATCCCATCTCAGGTGAGGAGCGTGTATAGTGGAACAACATGCGCATCAAGATGCAACAGTGCGACGCCTTTCTGTTCCTGATGCACTCCACTTCACACCCCGCGCTTTACAATCACACCCCTCTTTACTATCACACCAGGGACGGTAACCACAGCAGATTGCCCGGTAACCGCTCTGATCGGTGAAACCCGACGAAAGGGAACATCACACGCATTCACACTTGTGCTTGCTGCTCACTTCCATTCCCCCCTCTACAATCACATCCCCCTGTTTCAATCACACCAGGCACGGTAACCACAGCTGGTGGCCCGGTTACCACTCTGGTTACATCCTCCCTATCCGTGGATGCAGCAGCGATGGTGCAGGGAGGGGGGGCCGCAATCACGTGGTGGAACAACGTGGGGGTTAAGAGGACTGTGACCGCCACACATGGAACGACCAAGGCTGTGCTGTCCTCCCAGACAGACACCTTCTCGTTCCCACTCCGCATCAAGCAGACGTCCTCTGACTGTGAGTCTTGGGGGTGTCTCAAGTGGGGTACTCACAATCACAACCGGTGGTGAGGCGTGCGTGGGGGGCCGCAATCACGTGGTGGAACAACGTGGGGGTTACGAGGACTGTGACCGCCACACACGCAACGACCAGGGCTGTGCTGTCTTCCCAGACTGATACGTTCTCGTTCCCACTCCGCATCAAGCAAACATCGTCTGACTGTGAGTCTTGGGGTTGTCTCAAATGGGGCCATCACAATCACAAGTGCTCCTCCAAATGATGTGCTGCTGGCAAGAAATGGGCGCTTGATTGTGCACGTTTTGCCCTGCTCTTTGTTTTCTTTTTATTTTAATTTATATATATTTATTTATATATAATATTTCCCCCAAACCACCCTTATTCCGTGTTACGCAGCCTATGGATCCGGCAAGTTTGACATTGACAGCGGATACAACCACAAGACCGTGAAATTTCCATCTACACCATCCTCATCAGCATCAGTATCACCATCGGTGGGATCTGCATCGGCATTACCAACATCATCTACGCCGTTATCCTCCTCCGCACCTACTGCAACCAGCTTGCAGAACTCGCGGAAAGATTCGTTCAGCGTACAGGTGGATTCGAAAGGTAATGTTATCGGTTCGTCCACTTCCGGTAGCCAGAAGTATGCGTATAAGTGCAGCCCGGGAAGTAGCGGGTGCTACTCGAGACAAATTAAGACGAGGCCGATTGAGGTGCTTCACAACAAAGAATTGACTAGCTGCTGATGAGTATGGAGTGTACATGTAAGCTTGTGTATAAGAGTAAAAGGACCTTGCAGATATACATGTGCAAGGTCGTTGTGGTGTACCAATACTACGTACTACATTATATGCCAATGTGATCGTTTACATTATATTCCAAGATAGCCCATTTCCTCCTCAATCACCACCTTAATTCCTCCTCTTCTAGCTCCTCCAGTTGCTCCACTTATCACTTCCACCTCCTCCTTCAAGAACATGCTCATAAGCTGCCCAGACGACAGGTACTATGCGTACACAAATCCCCCACCAGCCAAAGAACCCTTTCCTTTGAAATTGCCTGGACATTTGCCCACACATACACCATATTAATAACTCCCCTTCTAGTTGCTCCACTTCTCGCGCTCCACCTCCCACTTGTTTGGGAACATGCCCATGAGCCGCCCAGACGACTGCTGGTACGCGTACATGAATCCCCCCATCAGCCCGAGGATACCCGCACAGTACATGCTGGGACCCCTTAGGTTGGCGCTCCCACCTGATGCGGTGGGGGTAAGGGAGGCATGAGAGGAGTGAAGGAGGAAATAGAGAGACGCATGTGACTGCTGGTACACATACATGAAAGTCCCCCATCAGTCCTACACAGTGGGACAGGAGAGACGTGAGAAGAGGGTAGAGGCAGAGGAGAATAGGGATGATATGTGGCTACTGCTACACATACGAAGCCCCCCGTCAGCCCTAGGATACTAGCACAGTACATGCTGGGACCCTTCAAGCGGGCGTTTCTGCGGTCCACCTGATGCAGAGGGACAAAGGGGGGACTAAAAAGAAGGGCAGGGGAACTCGAGACATCGTCAGAAAATCGGACAAACAGGCAAAGATGTTGGAGAAGGAGAATCCTGGCAGAGCCGTTGACATTCGTTACAATCTGGTCCCTACATTGATCAGATGGGTCATGCTGGATAATATTTTTTAAAGCGCCTCAAAAGCAAAATCATGAACAGGGATCGTGCATTGTGGTTGTTCCTAAGCAGTCGCGTACATGCGAGGATTTCGGACGCGCCTCGATACGAGGTGCCAAACGACTCGTTCATAATGGTGACTCAGGAAACGAAACACCTTCAGAAAGATCTTAAAACCGGGGTCTCAAGTTTCCCGAAGTTGCCTCATCCTTCCTACCTTTGGTTGGGTTACAAGGTCCAACCAAGCTTCCTACCTTTGGTTTTGTCACAAAGTCCAACCAACCTTCCTACCTATGAAACCTGTGGACCCTGGGTTTCAAGGCGAGTTGTAGTCCTTGCGAGTGAATATTGACAATTCTCAAAATTCACTCGCAAGGACTCAAGAAACGAAACACCTTCAGAAAGATCTTGAGGCGCTGACACGGAAACGAATGTGAGATCCCACATGAGTCGACTCAAAAGCAAATCTTGAGGCGCTGACGCGTATGCAACAGCGGCCGTCGTCTACGTCCGCGACGTACCTGCGAGGTAGCCGAACGGTAACGACACGGCAATTTTTGAGGCGCGTAAAAAACCGGCCTCCGTCTATGTCGTCGACGTACCTGCGAGGTAGCCGAACGGCAGCGACACGGCGGTGAACGTGGCGACGTTCTTGTAGTCGCTGAACGTGAAGTTACCAACCGTGCGACCGAACGACGGCGTGCGATCGATCACCGGGAACTTGGGCTCGTCCAGAAAGATCCCCATCGCGTCGTCTAGTGTCGCTGGTGTCGCCTGGTGTCGCTGCGTCGCTGATCGCCTTCGTCAAAAGGATAGCGTGAAGGAGGGCTGTCGAGGGTACGTGAAACGTGTAGGGGTGAAAACGTCACGAGCAGATTCGTCCCAGTGGATTGGCGGATTTGGTGGTGGATTTGACGGTAACAGCTTTCGGCGGTAGTTGGACGGAACTCGACGGAGATGAATGCGGCAGCAGAGAGGGGGACGAAAACAGAAGCCCAGAAAGGAAGGCGGTCGAGTCGCGAAACCGTTGCACCCTCCTAATCTGCGATCCAAGGAGGCTGGAAGACGTAAGTGGCTCCTCTGTCCTACTCTAACCAATGTGAGACTTCCCTCCAAATTCGAATTAGGGTTATACTATCGGGGGGGAGTATGGGGTGCTTGTGCGTACAACGCATTACAAACACCGCATTTTATTAATCCTGGCTGCATCGCAAAATTTTGCGAACTCAGATTCTAACAACTGAGAAATGTCAAAGCAGGAGAGGTTTACAGGTAGAAAATGCTAGCATGTGGCTCATGCTCAGTACAAGGAAAACATGGAATGAGCATGTCAATACATACACAACCCAGCAGCATTCTGCAACCTTCAGTTGCTTCGTTCAGTCCCAAAACTGGTCAATGGTCATAGAAGCAACACCTGTGACAAACTCATTCTATCTACCAGTCACAAGTCATGCCACATGATGATCACTCCTGGCGATGTAGTTTTAGCCAGCAGACATTAACTGCCAAACATCTCTTGGATTCGATACAGTCCGCACTGCACTTAAAACCATCGATCCTAATGGTGGTTACGAGGCAGCGGTAACCGCCATGCCAATCTTCATCTCATTGTTACCAGTCTCCCGCTCCGCCTGCTTCCCCTGCTGTGCTTGCTGCAGCTGCTGCGACATCCCAACTTGAGAATCGGTGGCATAACTCGGCTTATTCACACTCGCATTCCCATCATTACCACCCTCCCTCACACCTCCATCCCTACCCATCATATCCACATCAGCTGATCCATCCTTTGCTCTAGCTGGTTGCATCTGCTGCTGTGCTGGCTGCACCTGAGATTGCACCTGAAATGGAACCTGTGCTTGCTGTGTCGGTTGCTGCTGCTGCTGCTGCTGCTGCCGTGGCAGTTGGTTAGAGTTCGTCTGCTGCTGCATTGCTGCTGCATGCCCTGCTGCCAGTCCCTGCTGTGGCCCTGCCCTTGCCTCAATCCCACCCTGCTGCTGCTGCTGTTGCTGTAGCAGGGGCGATGTCTCCACACCTTCATCCTTGGCTATCTGCTGTCTGTTAGTCTCTTGGGGAAAAGGGTTCTGCTTCACATGCCCATGCCCATACCCATGCCCATGCGCGTGTGCCATGCCTTGCGCCACGACCCCTTGCTGACCCTGCCCCCCTTGCCCCTGTCCCATCTGCCCCTGATTACCCTGTCCCTGCCCCTGCCCCTGTCCCCCCTGACCCTGCCCCCCCTGCCCCTGCCCTCCCCCCATGGGTGGCAGGGGCGGAGGGGGAAGCTCAGGGGCGGGGATGGGGGTGAGCTGGGGGGAGAGGGCGGTGGGGGCGGGGTTGGCGAGGGGGGCTCGTACGTAGAGCTGGCCGTGTAGGGTTACCACTGCTGACGTTTGATTCGCATTGATGGCTGCTGGGAGCAGAATCACCTGCGGGGGGAGAGGAAGGGCAGGTGAAGAGAAGAAGGCGGGAGGGAAAGAGGGGGCTCGCACATAGAGCTGGCCGTGTAGGGTTACCACTGCTGACGTCTGATTCGCATTGATGGCTGCAGGGAGCAGAATCACCTGCAGGGAGAGGAGTGGGGCGAGGGAGGGGGTCAGATGGATTTGCACATAGAGCTGGCCGTGTAGGGTTACCACTGCTGACGCCTGATTCGCATTGATGGGGTAAAACTAAGGCCTCACCTTCTTGAAGGGAGTGACTCCCCACGGGTTGTCCGGCTGCTCTGGCTCCCCTGCAATAACCAGCTTGCCTGCCGGCTCACACTGCACTCGCACCTGAGAGAAAAGAGAAGGGGTGAGAGAGCAGGGGTGAAATGCGATGGAAGGGTGTGTGTGCGTGCGTAAGGATTGCTCTGGCTCCCCTGCAATGACCAGCTTGCCTGCCGGCTCACACTGCACTCGCACCTGTTGAGGCAAAAGAGGGGGTGAGGAGGGGTAAAGTGCGATAGATATAGATTATGAAAGGGTTGCTCCGGCTCCCCTGCGATTCCCAGCTTGCCTGCCGGCTCACACTGCATGCGCGCGTGAGAGAGAGCACAGAAGGGGTGAGAGGGGGCGACGTACGGTAAATTCTTCAAGAAATATAAACAAACAACAGCACCAGCAGCCCACACTACACCCCCACCTAAAGGAGACAGAGAGTGTGTGTGGGTGTTACGTTAAAGCAGCAAACACCATCTGTGTGTATCTGTAGCGCACCGTCTGGAGAAATACCACTATGCGAAGCAGCAGCGACACTCGGCTCACCTCTTCCCGCAGCAGGCCTGGGACAAGAGCGTAGATCTCAAAGCAGACTAGCTGGGAAGGGTCAAGTCGTGAGCTGGGACAACCATAATGTGAGCTGACCACTTTCCTACTCACCTTGCCTCTCTACCTACTCACCTCGTCTCTCTACCTACTCCACTCACCTCTTCCCGCAGCAGGCCTGGGACAAGAGCGTAGATCTCAAAGCAGTCAGGCTGAGATAGTGGGGGGCCGGGTGCGAAAGGGCAAAACGCGAAATGCCAGAGTTAGGAAAACAGGAATGAGAGCGCAGGCCTCAAATAGCCTCAAGCTCAAAGCAGTTCAGTTGGAGAGCGGGTGGGGGCAACGGAAAGAGATAATCGCCAAAGTGGGTCCTAATCTTTTGCCTCCCAACCCCAGAATAACCCAAGGGGTGGGGGCAAAGATCTGAAAAAAAGAGAGCCTAAAACAGACCCAATTCCGCCCATTTTGAAATCTAAACCCATCAGTACCAATCGCCGATTTTTGAGGCGCCTAAAGAATCCAAATCCATGCGTACCGATCGGCGGACGTTGATTCGAACCCAATCGGCCGGGAGACCCAAGTCGTTCACCACTGCCACTGCCCCATCATCCATTGCTGCTGCTCCCACTCCTCCCCCTCTAACCCGTACCAACCCATCCCATCCCAGCCCATCCCGACCCATCCCATTCCCAACCCATCCGTACCGATCGCCGCACGTTGATTCGAACCCAGTCAGCTGGCAGACCCAGGTCGTTCACCACTGCCACTGCCCCATCATCCATCGCTGCTGCACCCACTCCTCCTCCTCCTCCTCCTCCCACTCCACCCCCCACTCCCCCCCCTACTCCTCCCCCTATCCCTCCCCCTGGTCCTCCCACAACCCCTGCTCCCCCTCCTCCCACTCCCCCACGCCCTGCCCCTCCCTCCCCTGCATTCCGCCGCCCCCCCTCTCTCCCCGCAGTTCCACCTCCCCCAGGTGTACCTCCCCCGCTCCCAGGGGGCCTGCCTCTGGGGCGGGGCGCATCTGCTGCCCTGGTCGCCGCCCCAGGTGTTCCTTCAGGTGTTTCTTCTGTTGGTTGCAGGGAGGAGGGTGGGAGGGAAGTGGGGTGGAGAGGGGAGGAGTGGAGGGGGGGAAGGGGGGGGTGGGGGGGTTTGGGAGAGTTGCAGCGAGTGTAGAGAGTGGAGATTAGGCGAGCGGAGGAGAGTAAGTGATGAGACATCTCAGTTGTTTAACTTACATCTCAATGCAAGAGGAAACAAATCACGTACGTGCATCGCATCCAACGGACGAGGCATGAATCGGCATGAACCCATACCATGGACTCACCATGCTAAAGATTCGAATTCATAACTAGTGATACGACGAGTCACCCTCACTCTCACTCCTCACCTCCATCTTGGTTCCGCCTGTGCCGCTTTGGGCCCGATCCTGGGGTGCCGCGCTCCTGGGTAGAATAGAAGATGTGAACAGCAGGGAGAAAAGGGAGAGTAAAGGAAGAGACGAGGAGAGACCTTGGGACTCCCAAGTTGAAAGCGTCCGTGGGATCCCCATGATGCTGCATGGTGTTCTTGAAAATTCTAAAATACACCATGCAATCCCCATCAACAGCCCCAATCAAAACCTCAAAACCACGTCTTTTGAAACTGCCCTGATTTCAAAGCACTCACCTTGGGAGTATCCGTGTGGTCCCCGTCAGCAGCCCCGGTCTTGGCTGCAGCCAATCGCTTGGCTCCACGTGGCCCGCTGCCCCCCTGCTGCCATCAAAGCAGCAGAACAACCGGGTAGAAGCAACAGAACATAGGGGATACCCAGGGTAATGAGAACATACGGTTACCCAGTGGGAAGAGTGAAGCGTGTCTTTCAATCTCAACCATTCTCAACCACTCTCAATCACTCTCAACCGTGGTGCTTGTCGTCTGTCCGCGGGGTGATGGCTAGAGTGCCTTCTAGAAAGGGATTCCACTCTTGCGCCCACCACTACCCCGTACTCACTACCCCGTACTCACTACCCCGTACTCACTACCCCGTACTCACTACCCCGTACTCACTACCCCGTACTCACTACCCCGTACTCACTACCCCGTACTCACTACCCCGTACTCACTACCCCGTACTCACTACCCCGTACTCACTACCCCTACCCCCCCGTACTCACTACCCCGTACTCACTACCCCGTACTCACTACCCCGTACTCACTACCCCGTACTCACTACCCCGTACTCACTACCCCGTACTCACTACCCCGTACTCACTACCCCGTACTCACTACCCCGTACTCACTACCCCGTACTCACTACCCCGTACTCACTACCCCGTACTCACTACCCCGTACTCACTACCCCCTACCCCGTACTCACTACCCCGTACTCACTACCCCGTACTCACTACCCCGTACTCACTACCCCGTACTCACTACCCCGTACTCACTACCCCGTACTCACTACCCCGTACCACTACCCCGTACCCACTACCCCGTACCCACTACCCCGTACCCACTACCCCGTACCCACTACCCCGTACCCACTACCCCGTACCCACTACCCCATGCCCATTACCCATCCCCACCCCACCCTGCCATCTTACTCCATCACACACCCACACCACACCCCCACGCCCCCACAGCAGAACCACCCACCTCCTTGTGGTGCTTGCCGTCACTCTTCGGGGTGATGGCGAGAATGCCTTCCAGCAAGGGGTCCAACTCTCGGCCCACTACCCCGTTACCTTGCTCACCACCCCATGCGATCTCACTCCATCTCAACCCATCACAACCCCACAGCACCACGCACCTCCTGGTGGTGCTTGCTGTCTGTCTTGGGGGTGATGGCGAGAGTGCCCTCCAGCGAGGGATCCACGCCCACGTGCTTCTCGTACTCCAGTAGCGCCTGGAGGGGGTTGGTAGGGGTTGAAAGGGGTTGAGAGGAGTTTCCCTCCAGCGAGGGATCCACGCCCACGTGCTTCTCGTACTCCAGTAGCGCCTGGAGGGGGTTGGTAGGGGTTGAAAGGGGTTGAGAGGAGTTTCCCTCCAGCGAGGGATCCACGCCCACGTGCTTCTCGTACTCCAGTAGCGCCTGGAGGGGGTTGGTAGGGGTTGAAAGGGGTTGAGAGGAGTTTCCCTCCAGCGAGGGATCCACGCCCACGTGCTTCTCGTACTCCAGTAGCGCCTGGAGGGGGTTGGTAGGGGTTGAAAGGGGTTGAGAGGAGTTTCCCTCCAGCGAGGGATCCACGCCCACGTGCTTCTCGTACTCCAGTAGCGCCTGGAGGGGGTTGGTAGGGGTTGAAAGGGGTTGAGAGGAGTTTCCCTCCAGCGAGGGATCCACGCCCACGTGCTTCTCGTACTCCAGTAGCGCCTGGAGGGGGTTGGTAGGGGTTGAAAGGGGTTGAGAGGAGTTTCCCTCCAGCGAGGGATCCACGCCCACGTGCTTCTCGTACTCCAGTAGCGCCTGGAGGGGGTTGGTAGGGGTTGAAAGGGGTTGAGAGGAGTTTCCCTCCAGCGAGGGATCCACGCCCACGTGCTTCTCGTACTCCAGTAGCGCCTGGAGGGGGTTGGTAGGGGTTGAAAGGGGTTGAGAGGAGTTTCCCTCCAGCGAGGGATCCACGCCCACGTGCTTCTCGTACTCCAGTAGCGCCTGGAGGGGGTTGGTAGGGGTTGAAAGGGGTTGAGAGGAGTTTCCCTCCAGCGAGGGATCCACGCCCACGTGCTTCTCGTACTCCAGTAGCGCCTGGAGGGGGTTGGTAGGGGTTGAAAGGGGTTGAGAGGAGTTTCCCTCCAGCGAGGGATCCACGCCCACGTGCTTCTCGTACTCCAGTAGCGCCTGGAGGGGGTTGGTAGGGGTTGAAAGGGGTTGAGAGGAGTTTCCCTCCAGCGAGGGATCCACGCCCACGTGCTTCTCGTACTCCAGTAGCGCCTGGAGGGGGTTGGTAGGGGTTGAAAGGGGTTGAGAGGAGTTTCCCTCCAGCGAGGGATCCACGCCCACGTGCTTCTCGTACTCCAGTAGCGCCTGGAGGGGGTTGGTAGGGGTTGAAAGGGGTTGAGAGGAGTTTCCCTCCAGCGAGGGATCCACGCCCACGTGCTTCTCGTACTCCAGTAGCGCCTGGAGGGGGTTGGTAGGGGTTGAAAGGGGTTGAGAGGAGTTTCCCTCCAGCGAGGGATCCACGCCCACGTGCTTCTCGTACTCCAGTAGCGCCTGGAGGGGGTTGGTAGGGGTTGAAAGGGGTTGAGAGGAGTTTCCCTCCAGCGAGGGATCCACGCCCACGTGCTTCTCGTACTCCAGTAGCGCCTGGAGGGGGTTGGTAGGGGTTGAAAGGGGTTGAGAGGAGTTTCCCTCCAGCGAGGGATCCACGCCCACGTGCTTCTCGTACTCCAGTAGCGCCTGGAGGGGGTTGGTAGGGGTTGAAAGGGGTTGAGAGGAGTTTCCCTCCAGCGAGGGATCCACGCCCACGTGCTTCTCGTACTCCAGTAGCGCCTGGAGGGGGTTGGTAGGGGTTGAAAGGGGTTGAGAGGAGTTTCCCTCCAGCGAGGGATCCACGCCCACGTGCTTCTCGTACTCCAGTAGCGCCTGGAGGGGGTTGGTAGGGGTTGAAAGGGGTTGAGAGGAGTTTCCCTCCAGCGAGGGATCCACGCCCACGTGCTTCTCGTACTCCAGTAGCGCCTGGAGGGGGTTGGTAGGGGTTGAAAGGGGTTGAGAGGAGTTTCCCTCCAGCGAGGGATCCACGCCCACGTGCTTCTCGTACTCCAGTAGCGCCTGGAGGGGGTTGGTAGGGGTTGAAAGGGGTTGAGAGGAGTTTCCCTCCAGCGAGGGATCCACGCCCACGTGCTTCTCGTACTCCAGTAGCGCCTGGAGGGGGTTGGTAGGGGTTGAAAGGGGTTGAGAGGAGTTTCCCTCCAGCGAGGGATCCACGCCCACGTGCTTCTCGTACTCCAGTAGCGCCTGGAGGGGGTTGGTAGGGGTTGAAAGGGGTTGAGAGGAGTTTCCCTCCAGCGAGGGATCCACGCCCACGTGCTTCTCGTACTCCAGTAGCGCCTGGAGGGGGTTGGTAGGGGTTGAAAGGGGTTGAGAGGAGTTTCCCTCCAGCGAGGGATCCACGCCCACGTGCTTCTCGTACTCCAGTAGCGCCTGGAGGGGGTTGGTAGGGGTTGAAAGGGGTTGAGAGGAGTTTCCCTCCAGCGAGGGATCCACGCCCACGTGCTTCTCGTACTCCAGTAGCGCCTGGAGGGGGTTGGTAGGGGTTGAAAGGGGTTGAGAGGAGTTTCCCTCCAGCGAGGGATCCACGCCCACGTGCTTCTCGTACTCCAGTAGCGCCTGGAGGGGGTTGGTAGGGGTTGAAAGGGGTTGAGAGGAGTTTCCCTCCAGCGAGGGATCCACGCCCACGTGCTTCTCGTACTCCAGTAGCGCCTGGAGGGGGATCAAACGGGGTTGAGAGTGGTTCAGAGAGGTGCCCTCCAGCAAGGGATCCATACGTGCCTCTCTTACTCCAGTAGCGCCTGGAGGGGAGGGGAAGGGCAGTGAAAGTGATGGAAAAAAAGGGGAAAGGAGTGAGAGGGGGGAAAGAGAGGAGCGTGCATGACCTGAGCGCAAAGCACGGAAACAGAGAGTACGAGACAAAGACCACCAACCTGCCCGAACCCTTTAGCCAAGAAGCAGTGGAGGATCATACCTTCTCGTAGAAGCCCCGGAAGGACCAGGAGAGCGTCGTGCATGACCTGAACGCAGGGAAGGGAAGCAAAAAACGCAAAGCAGGGAAAGGAATGGAAGCGTAGAACACAGAGTATGGAACACGGAACACGACACGACTCGGCATGGAACGATTAAAATTGATTGATCGAGTGAGTGAGTGAGTGAGTGAACGAGGATTGACTGGCTTCTGTAAGGTGCCTGTGAGTGAGAAGCTAAACTAACTACCATGCCAGAAGATACAAGTTAGGAGTTGGAGATATGTGAGGCAGCTTGTAAAGCTCCTTGAACCGTTTCTTGTTTTTTATATTGTCCAAAAAACAGATGGAGGCACTTGGGGAAAAAGGGCGTACTTGGGAGGGTCGAACTGGTCCCCAACAACGCGCCAGAGCTTGCCACTTGTCACCTGATGGTTTGGTTTCGAGAGTGACGCAGTCAAGAGACAGGAAAGAACAAGGATGGATTTGAAAGGATGTCGTTGTAACATCTCATTGATAAGGAGAAGTAACTTGATTACGAAACCTTGTCAAAGTGAAGTGTTGAAACGTCTGATACAGAGCATGTAATTGAAACGGAGGAATAAAGTTGTTACCTTGTCAAAGCCACCGAAAGAGCAGACGACTTGCCAGAGCCTGCCAAAAAAAGGAGATCAGGCGGATGGAATAGGAGGAAGGGGGGCCGAGGGGGAGGAGGGGGCGGAGGGGAAGGAGGGGGAAATGAGGGGAGGGGGAGGGTGGGGGAAGAGGGAGGGGGAGGGGAGAGGAAGAGTGCGGAACAGGACGGAGGAATGGAAGATGAGGAACAAAAGTTTCACCTGCGGAAAGCTGGCATGGAGGGGGCCCAACATGGTAACCGAATGTTAAGATGCCTCACAAGTAACAAGGTAACGCCAGAGAGAAATGCGAACCGATAGAATTACAAATGGAAGCCACGACGATCCAGCTGCTGCTGCTGCAAGTCACGAGAAATACCTAAACTAACGGTTCTCCGAAGCTCGTATTGTTTCATGAAACGAAGGATTTTACTGCGCGCGATTTGGAAAGAGAGGAAACGAGCGTGAGGGTAGTAGGTTGTGGGGGAGGAGGGGGGGGGGGGGAGGTGAGGGAGAGTGTCGCACCCCGTTTCCATACCCTAGCACGACGCCTTACCCTCCGCGAGAATAGGTATAGACCCAGTTTAGCATGGTGATTAACTCACTTCAACAGGTCGACTTCCACGCCATAGAACTTCGGAACCTTAAACTCCTGATGGCGCGACTCGAAGAACGCCTGAAGCTCCTTAACGAACGCCTTCGTATCCGCGCCGCGACCCGGCGGCGTCGTCTGTTGCGGAGTAGTCTCCATCCCCGACGAGCCGCTTACTCCGCCGATTAGAGCCGTCGGCGGGCCAGGCGTGCTCGGACCGCTTCCTTCGACACCAGTTTGACCAGCGAGCGTGCTTCCGGAAATTCCGGGACCGCCGATTGGATTCTTCCCGATTCCGTGACCAACGGACCCGGGGGTAGAACCCGGAGTAGCCTCTAGTTGCGAGGGTATACTCGAAGTGTGGATTCTAGATGGATCTCGGGGGGCCTCGAAGCCGCGCGCAACGGGCGGCGGAAGTTGCGGAAGATTTGTCGCGGCGCCGGACGGCTTTTGAGCCGAGTCAAACGGCACCTGAGCATTCGGCGGTACGCCAGATCCGTTTTCCGGACGGGCGACGGCTTCTTTGCCGTCCTCCATATTAGCTCCTTCAGCACCGCACTAACGAATCAGATCGTTGGTACCGCTAGTATGCGAAGAAGAGACACTAACTAGTGTATTAGCTTCGCAGGAAACGGACTTACGAAGGATGCCCTAGCTTCGCCGTTCAAGCTAACTCTTGCTGACGTTCTTCCGAACTACTTGACACGGTCACGAGAAGCTCAGCCTACAGCCGCAAACGAAGAGATTGGAAACGAAACCCGCGAGAAGAAGAGAAGAGAAACTAGCGGCTCTTGGAGCAGAGAAGGGACGACAAGATGAACCACACACCAAATCCACAAGAAACAGCGCCATTCCTCCTCCAGCCCTAATTTATCGTGCGAGCTCGAGATTTTCCTCCCCCGATTTCTCCCCCGCCCTGCCAGCAACAGATCCCCAATTCCCCGCAATTCTCCCACCCAACACATGGCGGCGGGTGAGGTGGAATCGGGTTCGTCAGAGTTCGTCAGGGGGAGGAATGTGTACACATTGATAACTCCAGGAATGTGTACCAGGAATGTGTAACTGGTAGCAGGTTCAAACATGTCGCAGCTCCACGTTGAGAAACCTGTTTTTTCGCAGAATGAGTTAACGGTTGCCAGCCACATGGAGTACCCACTTTCACAAAACTGTCTCTGTTGATTCCTCCTGTGCAGCAAAGGGTGAAATACTATCGAGATTCCAATGACTAACTACAGTAAAACTCCACGTGATAACAAATGTGGCACTCAAATCATTGACAGTATTACTCTCATAACTCTAAAAAGCAAGTATACTTCACTCAGCATCCACACGTCTCCTTCCTGGATAACTGAGGGGGGACTGTAAAGGCACTGTTTCAGTTGCTTACCTGTAAATTCTGACATAATCCACCAGAGTCAGTGCCGTATCCGGTATTACCTACGCTTGGGACCGGTGAAAGTGAATGTTCTTCCACTCCCAAGCTCCATCAGCACTCTTCCGCCTCTCCCATACTCTCGTCTCATTGAATGCTTTGCTTTCCACCTTTCCTGAAGCATCAGTCGTTTGAACGAGACGTGTGTAGGAAACAACCCCAGCATTGCCAACAATGGCAACGTGGGGTGCGACCATGGTTGACTTTGATGAAGCATTCCCAGTGCTGCGATCAAAATAGTATTTGTGAAACTCCAGGCCCTTGACCAATCCACCTGCGAGCCAGAGAGTAAAACATCAGAAACCACGCAAAAGTGCACTGGACATAGGCATCCTTGCGTGGAGATTTGACATACCTTTTGCTTCTGGTTCAAAGGCAGAAAGGTGTTCATCTGAGAGGTTGGAGTATGTCTTGTAGTCTCCAGTGTCAATGGCATTCAGCAAGGCCTTTGTGTTGTCAAGCAAATCACCCTGCGTGAATGAAAGACTGTCAGCATAGCATAGAACATACTGACGAAAGAAGTCTCATCACAGAAGACGAAGCTGCTGCATACCTCACGGAACTTGGTAAAAAGAGGAGAAACCGCTTGAAACACTTCGTCGGGGGAACGGGTGGCATCAACCTGCATGGAAGTCAGTGGAATCATGGTAGGTTGCATTGCAACGGCAGAATTGCACGGAATCAGTCATTCCAAACCACGGAGCCACGGAGAACAAAAAGGTGATGCAACAACAAGCACTTGATTGGGCGAACTCAAAAGTTGCCTAGAAGAGGGCATTAGTGTCCGAAGCAGAATACTTCAAGACAATTGTCACTGACCTTTCGCACTTTGCCACGCAAATCATAATGATTCACGACTGGAATACTCTGATCCAAGAAAACCCGAAATCTCTTTTTGATCGTATCCATGTTATCGTCAATCCGTCCCTGCAGACGATGATAAGTCAAAATTAGTGCGTGTAATGAGTCTTTCGGGTTCGCAAGGTAAACAGCTTGCTAAACTCACCTGGTTTCTTCCAAGAAGACGCTTGACCATTACGTCCTCAGGGCAATCAAAGAAGAGAATAAACTCAGGATCGATGCCAGTCTGCAAGCAACAAGGAGCTGTCAGATTCCGAAAGAGTACACTCAGACAACAACCAACTATGCAGTTTTTGTTTACCTGCTTTTCAAAGACGGTCCTATTGTCGTTGTTCCGAGGAAACCCATCAATGAGAAACTTATTATTCCCACTCTCCTTCATTGCTTTCTGAAGCAGACCAACAGTGACCTCGGCTGGAACAATCTTCCCATCCTTGATCATGTTCTGAATCATGTTTCTGCAGCAGCAGAGGAATGTACACCTCAGAGGCGATACAACCTATGCACGGCAGACGCGACGCGAACTCGCGGGGGGAGTGGGGGCTGTGGGGGGAAATTAAATTCTTACCCGTGAGAAGATCCAGACTTAATTTCGGCGCGTAGAAGATCGCCAGCGCTCAAATGGGTGAATCCGTATTCCTCGACAATCTTGGCGCATTGAGTTCCCTTGCCACTCCCAGGACCGCCTGTATGTGCAACCAGCACCGTGAGATCTCGGAATGGAATGAAACTCGGCATCGTCAATGGTTTACAGATCATGACGTGAAAAACGTACCAAGTACGAAGACGATCTGCGGTTTGAACGATCCATGTGAACCACTGGCATCAGACTTCCCCGCACTACTTTCCTGCACGGACGTCAGAGAAGACTTCAAATTACCGGCTACCACGAAGGCGACGAAGACGGAAAGCAATATGACGGCAAGTACCTCTGACGAGGCTTCCGAAAGGGCGATTGATTCGGAAGTGCTGACGAATGTCGGAAGAGTGGCGATTCCACCTGCTGCCAGAAGCCATCCCAGACGACGCCATTTCTGCCGACAGAAACAAATATGAATTTAGAACACTGCCTACAAGTACACCACTTCACAAAAGAGGCCTGAAAGATTAAGATATGATGAATCACTCACGTTGGCCTCTGGGGAAGCGACCCCTACAGATTCCGCGGTTCCAGCTGCGCCTGAATGTCTCTGAACCGGGCACGGCACCGCGTCTGCCTGCAATGCATAATACGAGCGACTAAGGTATCGCCTTTGAATGGGGGACGTGATCAGCTATCTACTTCGCCTGATACTCACAAGCACACGCGGAGAGAACAGTGACGGAAGGCGACCACGCTTCTTCAGGATCTCAGTAACAACATTTCTGGCAGCCATCTTGCTTGGTGGACGAAGATCAGAATCTGGTCTAGCCACAAAACGAGTAGAGAAGCATGAGAAAACGTGGTCGCAGGTAGACCGTCAGCACCAACCACATAGACAGATCGCTGACGTGCTTGGAAATTCAAAGTTTATGAGAATATATAAAAGGCTTGTGCCTCCACATGGCATGTCGATGTAGTATAATGGTCAGTATCTCCGCCTGTCACGCGGAAGATCCGGGTTCGATCCCCGGCATCGGCGTTTTGGTTACAACTCCCCATTTGACCTAGAGCTTATTGCAATACAACCTCCTTTCATTTCTACATCCGTAATTATTTTGCTACGTCTTTTTTCTATTCGTTAGAACGAATGGCTTCATCGCTACACAACGACCGTTTAGCCCCGTGCGCAGCTACCACCTCCGCCGCCTGCTGCGCGTGCCATGGCGCCTCCGCTCCCCCGATGCACCAATCGCTGGAGGAAATGGACTTTGAACGAGGCCTCGGGGGTGCCGCGCAACGAGGCGACGTTGCGCGTGTCCGCGACTTGCTCAGTCGGGGCGCTTGCGCTGACGGATGCTTGCCACGTGGCATGGACGGGAGAGATTCCGACAGCGGGCTACCAAACGGGCACACGCCTCTGATCTACGCCGCGCGTGCAGGACACGTGGAGATCTGCGATTTGTTGCTGAAAGTGAGTGGAAATTAACCCTAGCCAAAATGAACATGAAATTTGACATTATTGGGCCACAGAACAGGAAAGAGCTGGTCACAACTTGCACATTTGATTGGTCACAGACGAAGTTGCTCTTGCAAACGCTCCGTCCCTTCCTCCCTGCAGCATGGGGGCGTCAATGGGAGCACGGACGAGAGCCGCGGGCGTCATTGCTCTGCACCGCACTGCACCGCGCTGCAGAAACGCGGCATGCGGGGTTGCCTGGTCACAATTTGCACATCGAAGTGCAGTCTGGGGCACTCCCCTCCCTCGTCTTATCTGCAGCACGGGACATTAGAGGGAGCACGGACGAGAGCAGGGGGCCCACCGCTTTGCACCGGACTGCATGGGCGGGGCATGAAAGAGTTCGCTGGTTTCATATGAAGTTGCAGTTGTAAGATCTTCTTCCCTTCCTCTCCCCTCCGCAGCATGGGGCGTCAGTGGGAGCAAGGACGAGAGCAGGGGGCGCCACTGCTCTGCACCGCGCTGCAGGGGCGGGGCATGAGGGGGTGGTGCGTCTGCTGCTGACACGTGGTGCTGACGTGGCAGCTGTTGATGCTGATGGCTTGACTGCTGCAGACAAAGCCAGTGAGTGGGAGTGGGAGAGGAAGGGTCGTTCAGGAAGGGAGGGGGAGGGGAGGAGGTAGGGGGCGAAGGAGGGGGCGAGGGAAGGGGAGTGTGTGAGGCAGAGGCCAGCTGCTGATGCCAATGGCTGCTGATACCAGATACTGCAGAGGCAAAGCTGGTGAGTGGGAAAGGGAGGGCGAGGAAGGATTCTTGAAGCTCTTACACGTATTTCCTTTTCTCGTCGCCTATTTTTGCCTGTGCGCCCACACCCTGAATCAACAGCCCCAATGCTGCCGTATCACACCTTGCTCGTGTTCCTGCACCATGCTTGATTGAGGCGCCTAAAAAAATTACGCCCATGTGGCCACGTCCAGCCATGACAATCCAATGCTGCCATATTGCACCGTGCTGGTGTGCGTGTTGCATGTTTTAAGAAGGCACTTACATATTTCCATGCCCATGTGCCCGCACTCTGGCATGACAACTCCGATGCTGCCATATTGCACATTGCTCGTGAGCCTGTTGCATGTTTTAAGGGCGCCTAAAAAAACTCCAAGCCCATGTGACCACATGACTGCTCCCATTCTGCCACAGTGCACCTTGCTCGTGTGCCCGTGGCATGGTATGCACGGTACCACACATCCTTCTGAGACGTCTCAGAAGTGAGCAAAAAAGTGATGCAGAATGCCAGAATCTCATTTTGAGCCGTCAAGAGCGACCAGGTTACCAGAGCTTCAGTTCCTGGGACTTCTCAAACTATTATTTTCCCATGTTGCTCTGCTGACATCGCATCTTGCCCTTTGCTCTTGACCTATCGGTGTGTGTATCCTATGTGACGCAATGCATTGTTGTGCCAACCCTCCAATGTACCATGCACGATGCAGGGTGTCAGAATCACGTGGGCATTCTAGCACTGCTCTCCTCACACCAGCCCAAGCTCCCCTGATTGCTGAGGGCTCTCCAAACATCAATACAGATATGTGTTAACTCACTGATAAATTCTGTACACAAACATATAGAAGCCATATAAAGGAGGAAGGGTTGCGCTATTGTTAATAACAAGGTGCAAAGCTGAACAGGGAGCAGCAGCAGCAGCCTTGATATCTCCCATCCGTCTCATCCATTCAAACGTCGTATCTGCCCCATATCCTATCCCATGCATCTCATCCATTCACACCATCTCAACTGTTCCGTATTTAACATCCATCCACGCCATGCACCTCATCCACCACACACCATCTTACGCTTACCTACGGTATCAGTTTCACATCCTGCTCACCTCATACCATCTTCCCCCAGATGCAAGCACATGCCTATGATAAGCACACGCGGTTTTTAATGGCATGTGGCGCTTATATCCGGTCCTCGATTATAAGCGCCACTGAAAATGCTTGCGTGCTATAAGCGCCCCCTTGTTTTTTTTTTTTTTTAATCTTAAAACTGAAAATGGTGTGAGAATACTGTAATGAAACTCACTTTAGATCCTGACAATTTTAATTTCGATTCCCTTCGGCCTCGCTCGGCTCACTGCCTGCGCGTTCAGTCAGAATGAGCTGTGATGGGCAGTACACTCATCTATCTTAGGGTACATTCCTGAAGCGCGTCACAAAGGCCTCGCGTCCAGGGCCCAAAATATCAGGGTAAAATGCCCTGATTACCCTGGGGGCCGGCCGTTTTTTCAGAGTTACCCTTTCAAAATCAGGCTTCCAAGATTTTTTCCCTTACGCAAAAAGAGTATGTTTTTTTTTTACACTGATAGCGATTTCGGCTACCCTGGCTGTATCAGGGTGCGCTGTACATTATACTGATACAGAATCCTCTGTAGCGAGGATTTTCGTTGCGAAATGGGAAAACCGATCCAATCGCCCACAGGATTTGAACCCGCAACCTTGAGATCTGAATCTGCACATATAACCAACTGAGACACACAACAATAGTTTCGTATTGATTGTAGACTGACAAAACACCCCCTTAATCGAGCCACACCACTGCCAGCTGAGCAGAGTTGCGCTTCAAGGACAGCTTCGTGCTACTTTATTGTTACTGTAGAAATTACTAGTAGTGAAAACAGACTAGATATAGAATTACCCTGCCGAAATCAGTGTAATGGTAGATTTACCCTGCTGCCAACAGGGTACGGAAAATTTTACCCTAGGGGTCTGTTCAAGGAGGGGCTGTTACCCTGATTTGTAAGGGTAGGCCAAAACCAATTTTGGGCCCTGCTCGCGTCTCAATCGAAGAGATGCAGTGCGGTGGAATTGTTCGACACTTAGGTGTAATGCGGTGCAGACTGGTACAGCGGTTTTATAACGCGATCGTGACATTTGTGTCCAGAGCGGAATGTACCCTTATCTATCCCATATCCCATTCACCGCATCATACACCATCTTATACGCCCCTTATCCATGCACCTCATCCATCCACACACACCAAATCCCATACTCCAAGGCTTCCACCCATTCACACCTCCACCTTTCCTTCTTAAAGCCCGCAGCCCAAGTTGCGAGGCACGCGTGTCAACCTCTTAAAACTTGATGTCGATAAGTCTAATGCAGAGTTTTGCGAAAAGGGGTTTCAGTGAGTACGAAATGATTTGATTAGTTGAAATCGGCCAACGAGATGAGTAGAACAAGAAACGAGTCAAAACTTGAACACAGTGCTCCACCATGTTGGGGCTTTCAAGGAGTGAGCCCACCCACCAATGGGAAAAGCAGGGACCAGCTGGGCGTGGCGGAAAAAAAAAAAAAAAAATCTGACGCGATTATGACGAAGTCGAAACTCCCGTCACAACCCACAATAACAGATCTGTCATCATATTTTAAAAGCTTGAACAACTTGGGCTGCGAGTTTTATTGTTACCATTTGAAAATATCCCTATTATCATTGGAAATTGAAGATTTGAAGACAAATCCCCTTGGAATGTGAGTTTGTGTCAGAATAGTACCTCAGCTAGAGTAGCTTAGGAGCATCCTTAGTAGCCATAGCTTTAGGGTTTAGAGCAAGGCAAGGATGTGACGAGAGAGTTGGGCAAAAGAGGTGGCACTATAGATTTGGTACAAGTTATATGCAAGCATGCGGGTGCACCACCAAACAAGAACATAGAACTACACTAAGTCTACACTATAGGCAGTTACAGAATAATGAATACAACTACATTTTAACACACCCCCTAACTGCCTGCAGTGAAGAACGATGTGCAGAAACACCCCCGGAAGTGGTGCACCAAGCGCAGCGGAAGACGGCAGAGAGGAATGCGAGAAGGAGGCGAAATAGAGAGGGGAGAGGAGAAGAATGAGGAGAGGAGGTGGGGGGAGCCACGCGGCGAGCCCCTCTTACGAACCCCCATTTTACAAAGGGGGGGGTGAGAGAGGGATGAGGAGAGGAGGTGGGGGAGCCACGCGGCGAGCCCCTCTTACGAACCCCCTTTTTTTTACAAAGGGGGGGGGGTGAGAGAGGGAGGAGAGGAGGTGGGGGAGCCACGCGGCGAGCCTCGCTTACGAACCCCCTAATTCCACGCCCCCTTTCAGCCACCCCCCCTCAACCTCACCCCCGTTGTCAACCGCCCCCTGCAACCTCACGCCTTCCCCCCACCCTTCCTCGAAAGCCCTCCCCACCCACGGTGGTCCCTGCTCAAGCCTTCACACGGCGGCCAGAAGCCTGCCACCACCTCACCCTTCCCCCCACAGCAGCACGTGCGGCAGTGGGAGAGAGAGGGGAAGGCGAGCGGCAGCGGCAGTAGCTCCTCTCGTCACTCCCACCACTCCACCCTCTCCACCCTCCCCTCCCACAGTAGCAGGTGCGGCCGTGAAAGAGAGAAGAGGAGGGTGGTGCTGTTGGTGCCACCTTCCCCTTACACCTCCTCCCCCTCCCTCCAAACTGCTGCACACGCAGTAGGGAGAGGGAAAAGAAGGGAGGGGGGGCGAGGTGCGCGATCTGGTGGGGCAGGCGTAGGCGGGCAGGGCGCACGAGGCGCCGGGCAGGAGGCGCACGAGGCGCGCGCGTCGGTTCCGCCCCGGGCGTCCGCGCTGGCGCTCGGCGCTGGCGTCTGCGCGCGTAGGGCGCTGGCATCCGCGCTGGCGCTCGGCGCTCTCGTCCGCGCTGGCGCTCGGCGCGGGCGTCCGCGTCGGGCGCTGCACCAGGTGCGATGGGGCGGCGACGAGAGCATGCTCGCCATCCCGCCTGTCACGACGGTCGCGACAGTTGTATCTAAAGGCGTGACGGGGGGCTTGACGAGCGCCATGAGAGATAACAAAGTCGGTGGGCCCATTAGGTCTTAGGAACGTAACTGCTCTGTTACCATGTCAGAATAGTACCTCAGCTAGAGTAGCTTAGGAGCATCCTTAGTAGCCATAGCTTTAGGGTTTAGAGCAAGGCAAGGATGTGACGAGAGAGTTGGGCAAAAGAGGTGGCACTATAGATTTGGTACAAGTTATATGCAAGCATGTGGGTGCACCACCAAACAAGAACATAGAACTACACTAAGTCTACACTACAGGCAGTTACAGAATAATGAATACAACTACATTTTAACAGTTTGAGGGTACATTCCGCTGTGGACAGCGTCCCAATCGATGTGTCCTCATCGATTCTACCGCACTGCATCTTATTACACCGAATTACACCCTAGTTTCAAAATTTTCGCTTCTCTGGTTTAGTTCGGTTCGGAGCGGTACACCCGATTGGGACATGTACGATTGGGATGGAGTACCCACTTTCACAAAACCGGATATGTCCACAGCGGAATGTACCCTTAGGCACGAGCTTGAAATTTTTTACCAGGAAAACATTTTTCAGTTGCAGGGGGGATATAACCCGTCAGAAATATCTGTCTATGTATTAGTTCTACCATATGTGTATTATGGTATTAATTATATATGTACAAATATATTACTTCTGTATTGCCTAAGCAGCAGGTGTACCCGTTTTCACAACGCTTGAAAAGGCACGACCAGCTTTGGCGGCAACTGGGAGGGGTGATGCGAAGCGGCTCGTCACGTCAACATTTGCGCTGCGGAGAGTGGTGCCTCAGGCCAATCAACGCATCCACGTGAGAGCTTCGTGCATTTCATCACATTTCGTTCTGCTGCCCATCACTGTACAAAAGTGTAAATCGTTTGTTTGATGCCCTTGGTATTTTTTTCCTGCCCAGAGAGTGTCGTGCATCGTATCGTTTGTGAGGAGGTCGCCCCGAGGAAGTCTCCCAGCCAATCACATCAGCATTCTCCAATCTGTATGACCTGCCCAGCTGTTTCCAGAAACTGTTGTTTTTGTCCCACAGTCAGCAATTTTCCTCCCGAAACGTATTGGTCAGGTAACATCTCAGCCAAAGCGAAACATCTCCATGTTCTGTCAGCAATCACGGAACAGCGAACGTCGCTTCGAGAGCTAGCTCAACTTACAGTACAGTAGTCTCACTGAGACGCATTCTCAACTTACAGTAGTCGAGTGGCACTCAACTTACAGACGCATGATGGCGCGGTAGTAGTAGTAGTAGAATAAACAGACAATATTTTCGCAGTACGCCGCTGCACAGAGGAAGAAAGTTCATTGCATCGCATGCACGGCATTGCACCGCGCACTGATTGCAACTGACAGTTGGGCGCCAAGGACACGGAGGCGAAAAACTTTTGGTGTGCGAGGATAGACGGAGAAAAGTGGGACGGGAATTCCCGGAAATATACTGGAATCGTAGCTCCGAAGGTGACGAACGCGACGGCCAGGATGGGGGAGACGGATCGCGAGGAGCGGCACGTAGCGTGGCGGCGATTGGTGGAGCAGGCGATGGAGGGTGGCGAGCTGGACATTGAGAAGTTTCTGGAGAAGATGCGTCGACGATTGGACAGGTGAAAATCGCCACATTTTTTTTTTGTTTTAACAATTTATTTTTATTAAGATCCGGGACAGAACATTTAGACGAAAAGCTTCTGAGGAGATGACGCATTTGACAGGACAGGTGCGACTCTCTGGTCAAGTGGAGATTGCATTTTTCTTTTGTTTGTTGCTGTCTCTCTCTTTTTTAATCATTTATTTTCTTTACTCAACTTTTTTTTCTCCAATTCTCAAGAATTTCTGCAATACTTTAACTGTTTTTTTTTTTTTCAATAAATTCTGAGAATTTATTCCATAAAATATGTCAGAAGCTCAGCAAGTTTTTTCTCCCATCTTTCTGCCCATCTCCCTCCATCTCCCCCAGCGTTGGCGCATCGTTCCCCGGAGTGGAGGTGCGCTTTGAGGGGGTGAGCACATCACTGTGGGGGTGAGGGTCTGCCCAGTGCCCAAACAGTTGCGCCACTCCTCCCATCTTGTAACCCATCTCGCCCCATCCCTCACAGCGTTGGCGCATATTTCCCCGGAGTGAAGGTGCGCTTTGAGGGGGTGAGCGCATCCGCCAAGGTGCGAGTGGGGGCGAGGGGCCTGCCCACGCTGCCCAACCAGCTCTCGAACTCTGTCGGCGCCGTGCTGAGGGAGCTGCAGCTACTCAAGGACCAGCGCCGCCTCTTCTTTGCCCTTGATGGCTGCTCTGGCATTCTCAAGCCTGGCAGGTGAGGGGATTCGAAACCTAGACTAGTACTACTATCTGTTGAGTGGGCAGGTGAGTGGTCTGCGGCCACTCAAGGACCGGCGCCGCCTGTTCTTCGCTTCGCTCTTGACGGCTGCTGTGGCATCTTCAAGCCGGGCAGGTAAGGTGCGAGTGGGGAAGAGGGGCCTGCCTACGCTGCCCAACCAGCTCGTCAACTCCACCTCCGCCGTGCTGAGGGAGCTGCGGCTACTCAAGGACAAGCGCCGCCTGTTCTTCGCTCTCGATGGCTGCTCTGGCATCCTCAAGCCTGGCAGGTGAGGGGATTCCAAGCCTAGCTGGTGCTGGAGACCTGCAGTTAGTATTTTAGGATAGGCGCTGCCTGCTCGTTGGTCTTAATGGCTGATTTAACATCGCCCATAGCCCAAGATGCTGTACATGCCGGCGCCTAGTCAAAACCAGCTCCACTTAATCAAACCCATCCCCACCCATTGCCCCCGCAGGATGACGCTGCTGCTGGGGCCGCCAGGCAGTGGCAAGTCAACGCTGCTGAAGACCCTCCTTGAGGTGTCCCAACTTGTCAAACACCTGTTCAGCACCTAGACCACCCCATCGCACCTGCTCACACAACCCCACAGGATGACGCTGCTTCTCGGCCCGCCAGGCAGCGGCAAGTCGATGCTGCTCAGGATCCTCTTTGTGGCGCCCCAAACCGAATAACTCCTGATCCACTCCACCCCACCTGCTCCTCAACCCACAGAATGACGCTGCTGCTGGGCCCGCCAGGCAGCGGCAAGTCAACGCTGCTGAGGATCCTGGCAGGGAAGGCGGAGAGGGAGCTGAGCGTGCAGGGCGAGGTGACGTACAACGGGCAGCAGCGGAGGGAGCTGATTTGCACCTAATTCACCGCCTCCCCCCCCCCCCCACCACCCACCCCCACCTGCTCTCCCAACAACCAGGATGACGCTGCTGCTCGGGCCGCCAGGCAGTGGCAAGTCAACGCTGCTGAGGATCCTGGCAGGGAAGGCGGAGAGGGAGCTGAGCGTGCAGGGCGAGGTCACGTACAACGGCCGCCGGGGGAGCCAGTTTGTGCTGCCGCGCTCCGTGGCGTTTGTGCCTCAGACCGACACCCACATCGGCGAGATGACTGTCCGGGAGACCCTCGAGTTCTCCGCTCGCCTGCAGGGACCGGGGCACAGGGCAGGTGAGTTTTGAGACGTCTGAAAGGGGGAGGGAAACAGTTAGAGGCGACTGCCAGAGAGACCCTCGAGTTCTCCGCTCGCCTGCAGGGACCGGGGCACAGGGCAGGTGAGTTTTGAGACGTCTGAAAGGGGGAGGGAAACAGAAAGAGGCGACTGCCAGAGAGACCCTCGAGTTCTCCGCTCGCCTGCAGGGACCGGGGCACAGGGCAGGTGAGTTTTGAGACGTCTGAAAGGGGGAGGGAAACAGAAAGAGGCGACTGCCAGAGAGACCCTCGAGTTCTCCGCTCGCCTGCAGGGACCGGGGCACAGGGCAGGTGAGTTTTGAGACGTCTGAAAGGGGGAGGGAAACAGAAAGAGGCGACTGCCAGAGAGACCCTCGAGTTCTCCGCTCGCCTGCAGGGACCGGGGCACAGGGCAGGTGAGTTTTGAGACGTCTGAAAGGGGGAGGGAAACAGAAAGAGGCGACTGCCAGAGAGACCCTCGAGTTCTCCGCTCGCCTGCAGGGACCGGGGCACAGGGCAGGTGAGTTTTGAGACGTCTGAAAGGGGGAGGGAAACAGAAAGAGGCGACTGCCAGAGAGACCCTCGAGTTCTCCGCTCGCCTGCAGGGACCGGGGCACAGGGCAGGTGAGTTTTGAGACGTCTGAAAGGGGGAGGGAAACAGAAAGAGGCGACTGCCAGAGAGACCCTCGAGTTCTCCGCTCGCCTGCAGGGGCCGGGTCACAGGGCAGGTGAGGTGTGGAGCATAAGGTCATGGGTGCTCTGACAGGAACAGCCAGGTCTGTTGCATGACATCTCAAAAGACGGACACCCAGATCGGCGAGATGACTGTCGAATTCTCCCTCGAATTCTCCGCTCGCCTGCTGGGGCCAGGCCACAGGAAAGGTGAGGTTTGAGTGCTATTGAAAGGTGGATGGCGACACAGGGAGATGAGATGACTGTTCGAGAGACCTCGAATTCTCCGCTCGCCTGCTGGGGCCCGGCCACCGCGCTGGCAATGCTCTTTTCTTCCCCTCTTCCTTCTCTCTCCTCCTTCCTTCCCTCCCTCCCCGTCCCTCCCTCCCTCCCTCCCTCCCTCCCTCCCTCCCTCCCTCCCTCCCTCCCTCCCTCCCTCCTCCCTCCCTCCCTCCCTCCCTCCCTCCCTCCCTCCCTCCCTCCCTCCCTCCCTCCCTCCCTCCCTCCCTCCCTCTCACCTCCCTTCCTTCCGTGGTGGTATTCTGCAGCTTAAAAGCCCATTCCTCATTCTGATCCCAACCGCACTGCCATCTGATCTGCCCTCGGCCTGCTACTGACTTATGATGCCTCCTGCATGATTTTCTGCTCCCTTAAACTGATCGCTTATTCTCCTTCTCCCCTTTTCCGCTCAGACCTGTTTCGGCAGGTGGAGGAGAAAGAGCAGGAGGCAGGGGTCCACCCTGATGACGTCATGCAAACCGTTATGAAGGTAGCGATGACGTCATGCTGGTGTTGATGCCACAATGACAGCTGTAATAGGTACTTTTACAGAATGACATGGAAATGCCAGGTTGTGCCTCCTTGACATTTGATGTCACTTCAATGTGCGCTTGGAACTGAATCACCATACTTCCTTGTATCTCTTCTTTATGTTCTTTTCATTTGTTTTCACCATACTCATGCTGCCCACCCACCCTCGGGTCACCCAAACTCATGGTCGAAGGGCTGCAAACCCATACTCATACGCAAGGAGGCTTTTCGGAAGCTAAGGGTTTTTCAGATCTGCGTTTTTTACAAGCGTTTTTTCACTGTTGTTCCTTTGCCTAAGCGTTTTTCTGCTACTGCAGCCCTTCGACCATGAGTTTGGGTGTTTCATTTGTTTTCACCATACTCATGCTGCCCACCCTCCCTGCCTACCAAAATTTCCCCTTTCTCACTCTCCCCTTTGGTATTGCTGCATGTGTCACAATTGTTGCTCTTTGCTGCAGGCGATGGCAGATGAGAGGCAGTGCTCTGATGTTGTGGTGCAGTACGTTCTCAAGGTGAGGTGTGTTGGCGTGGAAGGAAGAGGGGGAGGGTGCATGAGTGTGTTTCATGATTGTTTCTTCCTGCAGGCGATGGCAGATGAGAGGCAGTGCTCTGATGTTGTGGTGCAGTATGTTCTCAAGGTGAGGTGTGTTGGCGTGGAAGGAAGAGGGGGAGGGTGCATGAGTGTGTTTCATGATTGTTTCTTCCTGCAGGCGATGGCAGATGAGAGGCAGTGCTCTGATGTTGTGGTGCAGTATGTCCTCAAGGTGAGTGTGTGCGGGCGGGGAAGGAGTGGGGGGACAGGTAACGCTCAGATGTGAGGCCATGGCAGATGAGAGGCAGTGCTCTGATGTTGTGGTGCAGTATGTCCTCAAGGTGAGTGTGTGTTGGCGTGGAGGGGAGAGGTGCAGGCGGTGGGGGGATGGGTTTGAGGGTGCATGAACATGTGTCATGATAATTCCTCCTACAGGTGATGGCCGATGAGAGGCAGTGCTCCGATGTTGTGTTGCAGTATGTCCTCAAGGTGAGTGTGTGTGTGTGTGTGTGTGTGAGAGAGAGAGAGAGAGAGAGAGAGTGTGTGTGTGTGTGTGGGTGTGTGTGGGTGTGTGTGGGTGTGTGTGTGCGTGCACGTGCGCTGCATTTCTGTATATGAGAGTGCATGTGTGTGAAATATGTGTGCATGTGTGTCGAATTATGTGCGGATGCGTGAGAAATATTTGTGCATGTGAGTGCATGTGTGTACACGCGTGTGAATGTGAATGCATGCATATGCATATGTGTGCATTTGTATGTGAGTGCATGTGAGGACAAGCTTGCATGTGAGTGCATGTGTATGCATGTGTGTCCATGTGTGAATATGTGTGTGCATGTGTGCGAACGTGCGTGCATGTAAGTGCATGTGTATTCGTGTACGTGTATGTGCTTGCACGTGTGTGCATGTATATGCATGTGTGAACATGTGCGAGTATGTGTGTGCATATGAGTGCATCTCTCTGCATGTCTGCATGTCTCTGCACATTTAGGAAATCAAGCAGCAGTATCTGTGTCCGCCCTTTCTTACCACCTACCTCCTCAAGAAGCTGAAAAAGCGAATCACAACCGAGCATCCTCTGTACTCAGTAACACTCAGGTTGATGGACATCAGACCTCCGCAGCCCACCTGTTTACTAATAACAGCATCCTCTGTACTCGCTTCCACCCATTCTCCTCCCGTTCACCTCTCCTGCAGATGCTAGGCCTGGACGTGTGTGCTGATACCATGTTAGGAGACTCCATGCGTAGAGGAGTATCAGGAGGGCAGAAGAAACAATCCACATAGCCTCCTCCGTTCTCTCTTCCACCCATCTTCTTTTCAAATCACCTATCCTGCAGATGCTCGGTTTGGATGTGTGTGCTGATACCATGTTAGGGGACAGCATGAGAAGAGGAGTATCAGGAGGGCAAAAAAAGCGGGTTACCACTGCCGAAGCACTCCTGGGCGCAAAGCAAGTCCTCCTATTGGACGAGATCTCCACCGGTCTCGATTCCGCCACCACTTACCAGATCACCCGGTGCCTCCGCAACCTCACGCACTTAACTAATACCACCACCCTCATCTCCCTGCTGCAACCGGCACCGGAAACCTTTGAGCTGTTTGATGACGTCATGCTGATGTCAGAGGGGCGGATTGTGTACCATGGGCCCAGGGAGGAGGTGCTGGGATTCTTCCAGGAAATGGGGTTTGCACCGCCCGCCCGCAAGGGAGTGGCTGATTTTTTGCAGGAGGTGAGTTTCCAACCATCATGATGTCTACAGTAAGTCGCATATCTTTCTTTCTCATCTTTATATTTACTCCCTTCTTTTTTCTGTCCCCCTTCCATTATTTTGCTTCCTGTGCCATGCTTCCTGTCATCCTCCATATAGGTCACCTCGCTAAAAGACCAGGAGCAGTATTGGAACCCCTCCCAGCCCCACCCGTACCGTTACGTGTCCGTCCGAGCCTTCGAAGAGGCCTTCCGAGCCTCCAGGTTCGGCAAGCAGATGGAAGCAGAGCTCTCCATACCATTCAAGAAGGATCAGGGAGCAGTCAACGGCGAGAGTGAGGGGAAAGTTGTTGATGACAATGGAGAGGGTGCGGGGAAAGACATGAAAGACAAGGGAGAGGGTGAAGAGAAAGATGTGGAAAACGGGGAAGAGAAGGGAAAGGGAGAGAGAGAGGATGGGAGTGCGGATCTTGCTCTGGCACAGAGGCGGTTTGGGCTTCCTCCCCTTGCCATTCTCACCGTTGTGGGGGATCGCGAGTGGTTGCTGATGAAGCGGAACCTGTTTCTCTACATCGTGCAGACCATGCAGGTACAGTAGATACTCGTTATAGTCATAGTCATTTGTGAAATATGTTCCTCTGCACTGTAGATACCATGCAGGTACAGCAGATGCCCATTGCAGATGCTCGTTACAGTCACACTGACCAGCCTACCCACTTGTCTTCACGCTCTACGTCCCCATAACCACACTTCCACTTTCAATCCGCTGCACTTGCTCCCTCACTCTTTGGCACCACAATATCAAGAAACAGAAAGAAAGAAAGAAAAGCACAGAAACGGTTTTGCTTCTCTCACCTCCCACTCTTCACGCCGTTAATCCCTTCCTATCCTCCCCCGCCCCCACCCTCCCCCACCTGTCAGATCCTCCCCCTCGCTATAGTCACAATGTCAGTCTTCTGGCGCTCCCAGTTCTCCATCACCCCAGTCGACAGCAACTACTACCTGGGCGCCATATTCTTCGGTATAAGCACAATGCTATTCAGCGGCATAATCGAGCTCACGCTACTCACAGCCCGCCTGCCCATCTACTTCCTCCAAAGGGACAGCCTGCTCTTCCCCGCGTGGGCCTGGTGTGTGCCCATGGCGCTGCTCTCTCTGCCCGTCTCCCTCTGGTCCGCTGGAGTCTGGACCGCCATCACCTACTATGGCATTGGATTCGCCCCCGAGTTCTCCCGGTGAGTTTTCTTCTGAGGTAACTCAGTACGTCCCTTCAGGTACCTCCTGCAGCTATTCCTGCCCATGCTGCTCTCCGCTGGGGTCTGGACCGCCATCACCTACTATGGCATCGGATTCGCCCCTGAGTTCTCGAGGTGAGTTTTGCACTGGTAGTTGCAGTACGCTCTTCCAGTTCTCCCGGTGAGTCGCGAGCAGCATACTGCCCATGCTGCTCACAGCTGGAGTCTGGACTGCCATCACCTACTATGGCATCAGCTTCGCTCCGGAGTTTTCTCGGTACGTTTTTCCCCATGAGTCACGACTCGGCCGGTCACTCACGCTGCTCTCTCTGCCCATCTCGCTGTGGTCTGCTGGGGTCTGGACGACCATCACGTCACGTCACCTACTACGGCATCGGATTCGCCCCTCAGTTCTCCCGGTGAGTCGCTAGGATCATTCTGGTTATGCTGCTCATGGGTGGGGTCTGGACGACCATCACCTACTACGGCATCGGCTTTTCGCCCCAGTTCATCACCTAGCTTATCCTCTTCTTCATCACCCACATGGCTGCCTTTCCACTCTATCAAGCCATGGGGGGCGTCTTTTACTCTAGGCACGTCTCCCCTTTCCCCCTTGCCCCCCTCGCAGATTCATCACCCAGCTGTTGCTCTTCTTCATCACCCACATGTCTGCCTCTGCCCTCTACCGAGCCATGGGAGCCGTTTTCCAGGCCTGAGATGCCTTCCCTTTCCCCTTAACGCCCCTCTTCCCCCATCCCCTGCAGCTTCATCACTCAACTTATCCTCTTCTTCATCACCCACATGTCTGCCTCTGCTCTCTCTATATAGCCATGGGAGCCATTTGTGCCATCTTCCAACCTTTTCCCCCTTACCACCCACACCATCCACCCTCACCTCCGCTACAGATTCATCGCCCAGCTACTGCTATTCTTCATCACCCACATGTCTGCCTCTGCACTCTACCGAGCCATGGGAGCCATTTTCCGCAGCACCACGCTCATCAACACGCTTGGCAACTTCATCCTCGTCCTTCTCTTCCTGCTGTCAGGGTTCCTCATCACCAAAGGTGCGTGATAGTGTGGGAAAGTGCACATACGAGTTACCTAGCTCTATTAGTAACACACTAGGCAACTTCATTCTCGTCCTTCTCTTCCTGCTCTCAGGGTTCCTCACGACCAAAGGTGTGTGCTTGTGTGATGATGATTCATCACCAAAGGTGTGTGCTTGTGTGATGATGATTCATCACCAAAGGTGTGTGCTTGTGTGATGATGATGTCAGAAATCCCAGCCACTAGACCACTGGGATAAAAGGGCTTGTTAAGTAGCGGGTCAGTGCGCCCATAACCCCCCAGGCCAACGGGCCTGTAACCCTTCCCTAGGATATCTCGGGCATCCCCAGTGCAAGCGTTCTGACAGATGATTCATCACCAAAAGTGTGTGCATGTGATATGACTCATCACAAAAAATGTGTGCTTGTGTGATGATGATTCATCACCAAAGGTAAGTGCTTGTGCTTTCTCAGCATACTCACACCTTTGATCACCGCACTCACACACCTTATACTCACACCCCCCATACTCACACCCCCCATACTCACACCCCCCATACTCACACACCCCTATGCTCGCACCCCTCATACTCACACACCCCGTGCTCACATCACACCCCCATGCTCACACCCCCCACACTCACACCCCCCATGCTCACACCCCCCATGCTCACACGCCCATGCTTACAACCCCCAAGCTCACACCCCCCATGCTCACACCCCCCATGCTCACACCCCCATGCTTACACCCCCCATGCTTACACCCCCGTCCACTTGTTCCCCCATTTGCCCGTGCAGTGCAGCCACTCCATTCCTTGCCCCCCGCAGCTCACACGCACCACCACGGCGTGTGGGACTGGGCAGATTGAATATCCCCCCCTTCCCTCACATACTGCCACTTTTGAGAATTCTCAAAAGTACTGCCAAAACGTTTCATTTCTTTCCAGGGTACTCAGAAAACGTTTCGGTTGCTGAAAGATGCAACTTTTGAGCCGACTCCAGACCACTTCAAAACGGGGTTCATCCATCTACCCGTTTCATCCCCTTGAGATGATATCCACAACGTGTGGGTGTGGATTTTACTTTCCCTCCCCCAGTCAGACGATATCCACAACGTGTGGGTGTGGTGCATTGGATCCCGCCCCTCACCTACTACTGCCCCCTCATCCCATCCTCATGACACCCCCATGCTCACATGCTTGCCTCCCTTCTCCATGCCCTCTCCCTGCAGACGATATCCATGACGTGTGGGTGTGGGTGTATTGGGTCTCGCCCCTCACCTACTGCTCTCTCATCCCATCCCATGTTCTCCTCCTCTTCCATGCCCCCCCCCTGCCCATTGCAGATGATATCCACGACGTGTGGGTGTGGGTGTATTGGATCTCGCCCCTCACCTACTCCCAGAACGCCTTTGCCATCAACGAGTTCCTCGCCCCCAGATGGGATGTGGTACGTGCTGTGCCATGGTATAGTATGGTATGGTGTAGTGTGGTGCGCTGTGGTGTTGTGTGGTATGATACGGTTCGGTTCTATGCCTGACTCCCAACGCCTTTGCCATCAATGAGTTCCTCGCCCCCAGATGGGATGTGGTACGTTCTTGCCATGGTGTGTCATTACAGTATGGTGTGGTGCCGTGTGGTGCTGTGTGGTGTGGGTGTGGGTGTATTGGATCCCGCCCCTATCATACAAAACTATGCCCACCTATCAGAACGCCTTTGCTATCAACGAGTTCCTCGCCCCCAGATGGGATGTGATGTGGTACGTGCTGTGTGCTGTGCTGTATCATGGCATGACATGGTACATTATGGAATGGTATGGTGTGGTATGGTATGGTATGGCATGGCATGGCATGGCATGGCATGGCATGGCATGGCATGGTATGGTATGGTATGGTATGGTATGGTATGGTATGGTATGGTATGGTATGGTATGGTATGGCATGGTATAGTATGGCATGTTATGGTACTGTCCCTGTGCACTTCCATGCCATGCCCATGTGATATTTTATGGAATGGTACAGTATGGCATGCTATGCTTTGCCTACATGTCCTTTTAGAGACAAAGCCAAACTCTGTTCCCCCATTTCCCTGCTCCCCTCTTAACTTTTCTGCCTCATCCTCCCTCTTCCTCTCCTCACTATCCACCCCAGCCCTCCGACCCCCCCTCGCTGAACACAGCAATGGGCATTCAGGTGCTCACAGCTCGCAGCCTCTGGACCCAGGGCTACTGGGTGTGGCTGGGGCGGTTGCCTCACCATCTCTTCTCCTAAGTTCTCATCTCTCCTCCTATTTTTTCATTTCTCCTCCTTGTTTCTCATCTCTCCTCCTCATCTCTCTAAATTTTTCATCTCTCCTCCTAATTTCTCATCTCTCCTAGTTTCTCATATCTCCCCCTCTTTTCTCATCTCTCCTCTTAGTTTCTCTCTCTCCTCCTAGTTTCTCATCTCTCCTCCTAAATTTCTCATCTCCCTCATGCCCTCCTCCCCTTCTTCCCCCTGCCTTCCGTTCCCTCCACCCCAGCCCTCCGACCCCCCTTCTTTGAACACAACAATGAGCATTCAGGTGCTCACAGCTCGCAGCCTCTGGACTGAGGGCTACTGGGTGTGGGGCGGTCTTGCTGTCAGTGTCCTCTTCACTCTCCTCTGCATCCTTCTAACCATCCTGGCCCTTGAATACCTCAACCGTAAGCACCGCACTTTATCCTAACCTCTGGGCTGAGGTGATGGCTACTGGGTGTGGGGCGGTCTTGCTGTCAGTGTCCTCTTCACTCTCCTCTGCATCCTTCTCACATCCTAGCCCTTGAATACCTCAACCGTAAGCTGTTTAATCACTAGCGACGTCTCAGCACTCGCTCTTCAGCGTCGTTCCTACCATTCTCATCTCACTCACTGGATCACAAATTTCAGGGATGGGCCCTACTTTATCCCCTCCTTTTTACAATGGTAAGTTTTTAGTCGACTCAAAGATTGTCTTTTCGCCTCACTTGCCACACCCTCCCCTCCTTTCTGTAATGTAGCTTGGCTCTGTGTTGCCAGAATTCTATTCACGCTCATTTTGCTAAGGGGCCCAGCCTCGCCCAACGCCACAAGTCTCCCTTCTCTTGCTCTCTCCCTCTTCTTCTTTCGCCCCTCTACCTCCCCTCCCTACTTTCTTTCCCCCAGCATGGCCCACGGCCCAGCCACTGATCTCGCAGCATCACCTGGACGTCCCAACTCACCCCTCTCTTCCTCTCACTCCCCCTCTTCCCCACTCTACCCCCAGCCTGGCCCACGGCCCAGCCAGCGATCTCACAGCATTATCTGGACGCCCCAACTCACCCCTCAGTTCCTCTTCCCTGTTTCCAACCACTCCCCCACTCTCCCCCCACCGCCCCTTCCCCTCTCTCCTCCTTCCCCCCAGCGTGGAACAAGGCCCAGCCAGCGATTTCCCAGCATCAGCTAGACGACCCAATTCACCCCTCTCTCGCTCTCTCCCTTTTCTTCCCCCAACCCCTCACCGCCCTTTCTCCTCTCTCCGCCTCCCCCCAGCGTGGCCCAGAGCCCAGCCAGTGATCTCGCAGCATCAACTCGACGCCCGGGAAGCATCACTAGCCGGCACCAACCTGGACTTCGCCTCGCGCTACTCCTCCCTGCGAGTCTGGACGCTCTCCCGCACTGGTTCCACTGCCACTGCCCGCTTCCTCAGCTAGACTTTCTCCCTAACCCTTCTCCCGCTCTCTCCCCTCTTTCCTTTTTCTCTTCCCCCCCTTCCTCCCCCGCCCCCATCCCCCCCTCTTCTCCTCCCCCCAGCGTGGCCCAGGGCCCAGCCAGTGATCTCCCAGCATCAACTCGACGCCCGAGAAGCATCGTTAGCTGGCACCAATCTGGACTTCGCCTCGCGCTACTCCTCCCTGCGCGCCCGCACGCTCTCCCGCACCGGCTCTACTGCCACGGCCCGCTTCCTTGCCAGCAACCGCTTTCGCTCCCCCAAGAGCCTGTCCCGCCAGCCTTCCCCTTTTGCCCGCTCGCAAGGAATTTTTTCTTCGGGCAGGCCGGCGCTCCGGTCCCGAGGTATTTCCTGGATGTCAGAAGGATCGGATTTGGAAGGGGCGTATGGTAACCAGAGGAGCCGCAGAAGAAGCCGTATGGCGTCGTTTCTGGGTTTAGCTGGTGCTTCTCCCGGCAGTGGTGCTGGTGCTGGTGCTGCCTCTGGTGCTGCTGGGAATGTGGGTGAGAGTACGGGAGTCAGTGCAGTCAGCAGCACAGGCGGAAGGGGTAAGAAGCAGCAGCAGAGGAAAGCAGTTTCGTACATGAGTGATGGTGGTGCGGTGAGTGCAGTTAGTAGCACAGGAGGAGAGGAGAAGCAGCGGCAGAGGAAAGCAGTTTCGTTTTTGAGCGATGGGGACGCGAGTCACAGCGGTGGGGTGGTGAGTGCAGTTAGCAGCCCTGCAGGAGGAGAGAAGCAGCGGCAGAGGAAAGCGGTTTCGTTTATGAGTGATGGGGACGCGAGTGATGGTGGGGTGGTGACTGCAGGTAGCAGCACAGGAGGAGGAGAGGCTGGAGGAGGGGAGAAGCAGCGGCAGAGAAAAGCAATTTCATACATGAGCGATGGTGGGGTGGTGAGTGCAGTTAGTAGCCCAGGAGGAGAGGTTGGAAGAGGAGAGGAGAAACAGAGGCAGAGGACAGCAGTTTCATTCATGAGCGATGGGGATGCGAGTGAAGGTGCAGCTTTTGAGCCGACTCAACGACAAAGGAAAGCCGTTTCATACATGAGTGACGGGGATGCGAGTGACGGTGCAGGGGTCATGACTGCGAGTGGTGCGGACATAGGCCAGCACGGCATGGTCCTTCCCTTTGATCCTCTCACCCTCTCCTTCCACAACGTCAACTACTATGTCGACATGCCCGCCGAGCTAAAAGACAAGAATGGGCCACCCGGCCAGCGGCTGCAGCTGCTGCGCAACGTGTCCGGCGTGTTTCGTCCCGGAGTGCTGACCGCCCTGATGGGGGTGTCTGGGGCAGGGAAGACGACGCTAATGGATGTGCTGGCAGGGAGGAAGACTGGGGGGTACATTGAAGGGGATATCCGGGTTTCCGGGTACCCGAAGGTGCAGGAGACGTTTCTGAGGGTGTCGGGGTACTGTGAGCAGGTGGACATTCACACGCCCCAGGTGAACGTGCACGAGTCTCTGCTCTACTCCGCCTGGCTGCGCCTGCCCGAGGAGATCGACAGGGATGTCATTCTGGTGAGTTCTGGGGCTGATTAAGATTGTGACGGTGAGTTTATAAGGCGCCTCAAAAGCCTGGCTGCGCCTGCCTGAGGAGATTGACAGGTATGTGATTTTGGTGAGTACCGGGCCTGAGGATTGTGATCATGGTGAGGTGAGTCAATGGTAGTGGTGAGTGGGGAATTGTGGTGCTGGCGAATAGAGGTGTGTGGCCATGCACGAGTCTCTGCTCTACCCTGCCTGGCTGCGCCTGCCTGAGGAGATCGACCGCGATGTGATACTGGTGAGTTGTTGGTGGTGCTAATGGTGAGTGAAAGTGGTGTGATTATGGTGAGTGGAGGGTGTGATTGTAGTGAACGGATGAGTATGTGTGATGAATATACCACTGTGCCCCCTATTCTTTCCAGGAATTCGTGGAGGAGGTGGAGGAGCTGGTGGTGCTAGATGCGGTGAAGGGCGCGCTGGTGGAAACAGCTGAGTTTGCATTTGCAACAACACCCCCCTCGTCCTCACTCCCCTACCACAGGAATTCGTGGAGGAGGTGGAGGAGCTGGTGGAGTTGGATGCGGTGAAGGGGCACCCCCCACTCCCCTCTCTTATCCTTAACTCCTTCGTTTGAAATGTCCCAACAGGAATTCGTGGAGGAGGTGGAGGAGCTGGTGGAGTTGGATGCGGTGAAGGGGCACCCCCCACTCCCCTCTCTTATCCTTAACTCCTTCGTTTGAAATGTCCCAACAGGAATTCGTGGAGGAGGTGGAGGAGCTGGTGGAGTTGGACGCGGTGAAGGGGCACCCCCCACTCCCCTCTCTTATCCTTAACTCCCTCGTTTGAAATGTCCCAACAGGAATTCGTGGAGGATGTGGAGGAGCTGGTGGAGTTAGATGCGGTGAAGGGTGCACTAGTGGGGACAGCAGGGCAGGACGGGCTGTCAGGTGAATTTGACAGGATAACAACACTCCCCCACTTATTTCCCCTTTTTCAACCTCTCTCAGGAATTCGTGGAGGAGGTAGAAGAATTGGTGGAGTTGGATGCAGTGAAGGGGGCACTGGTGGGGACGGCGGGGCAGGACGGGCTGTCGGTGGAGCAGAGGAAGCGACTGACCATCGCAGTGGAGCTCGTAGCCAACCCCTCAATCATCTTCATGGATGAACCCACCTCAGGTGATACCCGTGACGGAAGACCTACTGGGGATTTCCGATTGATCTTAGGAACGGTTACATCCATGTTTGCCTGGGAGGTTAAGGGCGCACCCACCGCTTCTTAACAAACTCTTTTATCCCAGTGGTTAGTGGCTGAGATTCTGACATGGAATCTGTGCGAACATCACGGGTTCGAATGATGTGCACACATGCTGGCGCTCAAGTGTCGCTGTCGCTGTGCCATGTCCTAGGGCATCCTAGTGAAAGCGGGTGTCAGAAGACCTGCACTGTGGATCCCCGATTGATCCTGCGGAAAGGTTACATGCATATTTGCTTGGGGGGTTATGGCGCACTCACACGCTACTTAACAAGCCACTTTATCCCAGTGGTTAGTTGCTGAAAACCTGCTCATCAGGTAACACCTCCCTCTCAGGTAACCCCGCCATCATCTTTATGGACAAACCCACCTCCCTTCGAAGGTATATGTTTTGTTGAAATGATGTTTAAATGGTGTTTTGTCTCTTTCAACCTCCCTCTCCCCACAACGTATATTAAAGGCAGGGTCTTACGTATACAAGTGCTTTGCAATTGCTGGTGAAAGTGTGTAGTTGATTGGTTGGCGAGGTGTAAGGTTCGAAGTGGGGTGAAGCGAGGGGTGCGAAGCGAACGTAAATCGCTGGGGGTAACCGAACCATCTAGGCTTGGAAAGTTGGTTCGGACCCAAACCTAAAATGCCCCCAAATCATCGAAAGTCTCAAGTCCCCAAAAGTGTTGTGCAATTGCTTTTGGGGCTGAGTTTCCAACCCAACCAGAGACAACTTCGCCAGCACTAACTTAGTTACCTAGCTTCAAGTGCTTTGCAGTCGATGGCTCCTTAGCTTACATGAGACCCTGGCTTTAAGTCGCATGTCTTGATGCAACCTAGATGTGGGCGGTGTGGGCGGAGTGGGCAGCAGTCATACCGATGAGGGTGGTGTGCAACACTGTGAGCACAGGTCATATGCAGCAGCCTAGGCTTGTAGAAAACTGCCATTTTCCCGTCATTCTTCTCCCCCTTCCACTCTTTCTCTTATTCTTTCCCTCTCTCTTCACATCCACTTACATCCGATGCAGGCCTGGATGCGAGGGCAGCAGCCATAGTGATGTGGGCGGTGTGCAACACACCTCTTTCCCTCAGCTCTTTTCTTCTTTCTCTTTTCTTCTTACTCTCCCTCTCTTCGCATCCCTTGCAGGCCTGGATGCGAGGGCAGCGGCCATAGTGATGAGGGCGGTGCGCAACACAGTCAACACGGGCCGCACAGTCGTGTGCACCATCCACCAGCCTTCCATCGATATCTTTGAGTCGTTTGATGAGGTGAAGCATCATATGGCTTGTCATATATATATATAAATATATATCTATATATATATTCATATTTTTGTCATATATATGTGTATTCATATATTCATCATATATACACACCAGCTGTCCATCAACGTCTTTAAGGCATTTGCAAAGATCAGCATCATATGGTTTGTTGTAGTTGTATATATACATAACTACGTTTAGACATTTATACATTTATACTTATATACATATGTACATATATACATATGTACATATAAACGTATATACATATATACATTCTTACATATATACATATATGCATACATACATATATACTATACATTTGTGCATGTATAAATTCATACATGTACAGCACAGTCAGCACGAGTCATAGGGGGGTGTGCTGCAGTGCACTATACACCAGCCGTGTGTTCGTTACACTGTAACAGAAATACACTGTAAAGAGGCACAAGATACATTGCAATTCATGCACCCAACATCACCGTACAGTGAATTGCACCATACTCCAGCACAAATAGCACTCTTTATTCTCTCGCCCCCCTTCCCCTACTCCGCGTCCCTCCCTTGTACTACTGGCCCAGCCTGAGCTAACATGTACTTGTCCCTACTTCTCATCTCTTTGCCTCTCTCTTGCAGGACTATGCCTTGCATCTGCTATGGCTGATTCAGCGTAGAGGAGAGGTGATTAACATGTGCGCTATGGGAGCTATCTTGCTCCTTGCCCTAACTTCCCATTCCCTCCTCCCACCCACTTCCTACCCACCTCTTATGCACCTCCCACCTACCTCCTACCCACCTCTTACCCACTTCCTACCTCCCACGACCTTGCAGCTGCTGCTGATGCAGCGGGGCGGAGAGGTCATCTACGCAGGGTCGTTGGGGACACAGTCATGCGACCTCGTTCGCTACTTCAAGGTAAGGCATAGATACGTCACGTGAATGATACTTCAAGCACGGAGCACGGCACGTTAATGATTCAATTTGACTGAATAAGAAATCCATCCATTCTGTCTCGAACCATCTTATATAATGATAGGCGCGTCAGGTCTCAAGCCCCTTCCTCCACTTCATCCCAGAACTGCCCCCGTTCAGTCCAGGCAACCCTGCAGCGCCAATGCTCAAGGTCATGAATGCCTCCCTTCCGCTTTCCCGCTCTTCGTTTCCCTCTCCCATCCATCCCCCCCTCCATTCCATCACAGGAGGGCCCCCCATCCAGTCCGGCTCGAGGTCATAATGTCTCCCTCCCCCCCTGTCCCCCCTCCCTTTCTCTCTCTCCTTCCCCACCATTCCCATCCCCCTCCAGGCCATCCCAGGAGTGCCGGCCATCCAGCCCGGCGCCAACCCAGCAGCGTGGATGCTCGAGGTCACCACCGTCCTGCTCAGCTCCCCTCCCCTTGTCAATCCCCCATCCACCCATCTATCTCCACCCCTGCATGTATCCAATCCAGGCCATCCCAGGGGTGCCACCCATCCAGGGGGGTGCCAACCCAGCAGCGTGGATGCTCGAGGTCACGGCGCCAGCAGCAGCAGAGCGGCTAGCAGTCGACTTTGCCCACCTCTTCCGCCAGTCAGAGCAGTTCAGGTGAGAACAGCAGAGGATCAGGTGGGAACAACAGATGCCCAGGAGAACACAGCAGAGACTCAGAAGCTCTGTTCCATCGAACAAGCCGGTTCCAGAAAACGAGCTCGGCCACGTCTTTCTAACACAGCCTCCCTCAAACGCCCCCCACCCAGCTCCTCACTTCCCTGCTAACCTTCTCTGCTCGTACCCTTCAACCCCCACCCCCTTTTCTCCCCCACCCCCTTTCTCCCCCACCAACCGCTTCCCTCCTCTCCTATTCACCCCCCCCCCACCCGCAGGACCATAGAGTCGCTCATCCAGGAAGCTTTTGAGTCGACTCTGACACTCTGCTCTCCCTTACCCCCCCCACCCTCAGGGCCATAGAGTCGCTCATCCAGGAATCCAGCGCCCCACCCTAGTGACTTTTGAGTCGACTCGAAAATCACCTTGCTCCCCATTACTCCCAACACCCACAGGTCCCTAGACTCGCTTGGCCAAAAATCCTGCATGCCTCAATTTCTTCCTCCCTTAGCCTCTCCTCCGCCCTACGCTCTGCACTCCCATACCCCAATCGCCCTTCTCTTTACCTCGTCACTCTCTTATCCCTCTCGCCCTCGGGACCATAGAGTCGCTGATCCGAAAATCCAGTGTGCCTGTTGAGGCAAGCCGCACGTTTTTCTTCAAACGCAGGAACCAGCATGCCTCACTCGCTTCCTCAAATAGTTACTTCCCTCCCCTCCCCCTGACACTCTGCTCCCCCTTACCCCCCACATCTTCAGGGCCATAGAGTCGCTCATCCAGGAATCCAGCGAACCGCCAGAAGGGGAGCCGGACCTCTTCTTCCCAACGCAGCACCCGACAACACCCCTCTCCCAGTTCGCGACGCACCTGTGGAAGCGGCACCTCATGTACTGGCGCATGCCCGACTACAACGGCACGCGCTTCTTCTTCTCCTTCATCATGGCTCTCCTCATCGGCGGCGTCTTCTTCGGCTTCGGACACACCCGCGACACCCCCCAGCAGATTGTGAATGTCATGGGAGCACTTTACACCGCAGCGCTTTTCCTCGGGTGGAGCAATCTCGCGTCGATCCAGCCAATGATGGCTGTGGAAAGGAGTATTTTCTACCGGGAGCGGGGTGCCGGGATGTACGGAGCAATTCCGTACGCGCTCGCGCAAGGAGCGATCGAGTTGCCATACCTGGTGATCCAGGCTGTGGTGTACTCGTTAATAACATACTCTATGATTCAGTTCGAGTGGACGCTCGTGAAGTTCCTGATGTACCTGCTGTTCCAGTTCCTCACGCTGCTCTACTTCACGTGTTTCGGCATGATGACGAGTGCCATCACACCCGCTGAAGGGCTGGGAACGCTGCTCTCTGCCTTCATCTACTCCTTCTGGAACCTTCTCTGCGGCTTCCTGCTGCCGCAGCCGGTGCGTGCAGTGCTCGTTGCGCTCTGTTCTTTAGTGGTCAGCATACATCCATGTGTTGATACACAATTGGCTGCATTGTATCAGCCCTGTTGGATGGCCACCTTTCCCTCTCCTTCTGTCTTGCTTATTCCCTGTGTAGTGAAATCAAAGTTGCTGCGTTGCATCAACCTTGTTCAATGGCCCCCTTCCCCTCTCCCTCTGTCCTACTTATTTACCCTCCCTCACGCACTCAACAGAAAATCCCCACTTACTGGATATGGCTGTATTGGATCAACCCTGTCGCATGGACCCTCTATGGCCTTGCTGCTTCCCAGGTATACCCTCTTCCTTTCTGCTTCCAAGTATACTTTCTTACCCCACTCCTCCCCTTCCCTTTGCCAGCTCGTTTCTTGTAGTATTCCGAACCTCCCTTTGTGTATTGCTCGTTTCTTGTTGCGTTACAGTTGGGGGATGTAACGACGCTGGTGGAGAGTTCACCGGGCATGCCAGCTCAGACGGTATCGCAGTTCATCCAGCTCTACTACGGCTTCTCCCACGCCTGGCTGGGCTACGCCACTGTTGCTCTGCTCGGCTTCTCCCTCCTCTTCTTCTGCGTGTTTACCATTGCCCTCCGCAACCTCAACTTCCAGCGGCGATAAGATTGGGAGACATGAGCTGGTGTGAGGTTCGCTGTTGCTCTGCTCGGCTTCTCCCTCCTCTTCTTCTGCGTGTTTACCATTGCCCTCCGCAACCTCAACTTCCAGCGGCAATAAGATTGGGAGACATGAGCTGGTGTGAGGTTCGCTGTTGCTCTGCTCGGCTTCTCCCTCCTCTTCTTCTGCGTGTTTACCATTGCCCTCCGCAACCTCAACTTCCAGCGGCGATAAGATTGGGAGACATGAGCTGGTGTGAGGTTCGCTGTTGCTCTGCTCGGCTTCTCCCTCCTCTTCTTGTGTGTTCACCGTTGCCCTCCGCAACCTCAACTTCCAAACCCGTTAAGCCAAGGCAGTCTGAAGCCCATCAGAATCCTTTGAAGTCAAACCCCAAAGGTCGCAGCAACGAGTAGCCGGGCATGCCAGCTCAGACGGTATCGCAGTTCATCCAGCTCTACTACGGCTTCTCCCACGCCTGGCTTGGCTACGCCACTGTTGCTCTGCTCGGCTTCTCCCTCCTCTTCTGTGTGTTCACCATTGCCCTCCGCTACCTCAACTTCCAGCGGAGATAGTACAGGATTGGGAGACATGAGCTGCTATAAATAGATCATGTAGAACTGTTTTTTAAGTTTAAGAGCCTTCCTTCTCTGAACAATTTCTATCTAGAACATGCAAAGCATCGAGAGAAAATGCATGAAGAGCAAAAAAAAAAAATATGGGGAGCTGGGTACGTCAAAAAGGTGGGAATTACTCTGTGATTTTTCGACAGCTTTAAGAGGGACGATAAAGAGATACTATACACATAAACGCATTGACTAGTACACAAGAACACAGCGTATGATTGTGATACACGATACTGCAGGTGGTTCCCTCATTACCTTACCTCCTCCTACAGCCTCTCGAAAAGGCAGTCAGTGAGTCAGCGGGGTTAGGGGCAGCGGAGGAACGCCGCTACGACAAGGAATATCTATCCAGCGACGTTCCTTGTCGCCGACAAAAACGAGGTTCTTTATTCGAACGAGTTATCCACCCAGATATGGACGGCTGTCCAGCTGCATCCGAATGTCCGCTCAAATCAAGAAGGTGGAGAGAGTGAAAGGCTCTTGTCCAGGTTTGAGTCGAGAAATGGGGTGTTGGAAGGCTGGCGTTAGGGCGTGATGCGAGGGAGTGACTTTTGAGATGCCTCAAAGGGGTGAAAGGCTCACATGCGGGTTTTGAGAATTGGAGTGTTAAAAGGTTGGTGCGAGGAACTGAAAGGCAGGGTTACCTTTGAGGGGAGGAGGACGAAAGGCTCACATCTGGGTTTGAGACGTGAGTTGGGTTGTTAGAAGGCCGGTGCAGGGCATGAGGAAGTGGAAGGCTAGTGCTAGGGGCGTGAGGAGAGGAAGTGGAAGGCGGGGTTATCTCTGAGGGGAGGTGGCACCGGCAGCACTGCAATGTCAATGCCCTCCATGCTGCGCGCAAAGTCGTCCGGACCGAAGGGGATACTGTGTGGGTGAGGTGGGGAAGGGGAGGAAACAGGAGGGGTGGGCATGGGAGACAGCAGAGCTCCTCGCCTCCTCGCTCATTTTTGCGTGCATCATCTGAATGACTTGTGTGCTGATGGTGTGTGTGCCGTACTTGCCACTTATCACCTCCCTCTTTATGCATCAAGCCATCACAATCTCATTCCTCTCCTCTTTTCCATTACAGAGTAATTGCCGTGTGTGTGCCGTACTTGCCACTCATCACCACCCCCTTCATTCACGCATCAACACATCACAACCCTCCCCCATCACTCCTCCTCACCTCGTCCCATCCCCCCTACCCCCACCTCACCTCATCCCCTCCTCTCCCTCTCACCTCGAGTCATCATCCAGCAGGAAAGATCCAGTAGCAGCAGCGCCCCTCGCCTCCTCGCTCATTCTGGCGCGCATCATCTGAATGACCTGCGTGCTGACGGTGTGCGTGCCGTACTTGACCCGTATCACCACCCCCTTCATTCACGCATCGATGCATCACAACACTCCCTCATCACACCTCCTCACCACGCCCCATCCCCCCTCCCCTCACCTCGTCTCATCTCCTCTCCCCTCACCTCGAGTCATCATCCAGCAGAGAAGATCCAGCAGCAGCAGGGCTCCTCGCCTCCTCGCTCATTCTGGCGCGCATCATCTGAATGACCTGCGTGCTGACGGTGTGCGTGCCGTACTTGACCCGTATCACCACCCCCTTCATTCACGCATCGATGCATCACAACACTCCCTCATCACACCTCCTCACCACGCCCCATCCCCCCTCCCCTCACCTCGTCTCATCTGCTCTCCCCTCACCTCGAGTCATCATCCAGCAGAGAAGATCCAGCAGCAGCAGGGCTCCTCACCTCCTCGCTCATTCGGGCGAGCGTCCTCTGAATAATCTGCGTGCTGACGGTGTGTGTGCCATACTTGCCACATATCACCCCCCTCTTTATGCATCAAGCCATTACAATCTCATTTCTCTCCCCCTCCCTCTCACCTCGAGTCATCATCCAGAAGAAACGAGCCAGTAGCAGCAGGGGACCGCGCCTCCTCGCTCATTCTGGCGCGCATCATCTGAATGACCTGCGTGCTGACGGTGTGTGTGCCGTACTTGCCATCCCAGTACATGGTGGCGATGCGATACAGCTGCTGCGTCGACAGCGACGGGCAGAGAGTCGTGACAATTTCTTCCAAACTTTTCTTAGGTTTCTGGTGCAGCACCTGGGAGGGAGTGGGTGAGGGAGGGAGGGGAGGGGTGTGTGTGTGCCGTACTTGCCATCGCAGTACATGGTGGCGATGCGGTACAGCTGCTGCGTTGAGAGGGATGGGCAGAGGGTCGTGATTATCTCCTCCAGACTCTTCTTGGGCTTCTGATGCAGCACCAGGTGGGAGGGGAATTGCAGGAGGGCGGAAGTGGGTGGCTAGGGGAAATGGCAAATGAGCCAGCCAAGTCAAAGTATTCTTTTGAGGTGCCTAAAATATGAGGCGTAGAGGGGGGAAACAGAGGGGGAACAGGGAAGGGACAGATATTGAACAAACATAGACTTCCAGTCGGAAAAGACATGGGATGTCAAACTGCGGTATGAATCCCTCCCTGACTTCCTCCCTCTCCCTCCCTCACTCCCGCACTCGCTCTCACTCACCAGGAACCCCACAGCCTGGGTGATGCTTCGAAGCTCCTCTTGCGCCCGCCCCATGCTCTCATCTCCCGCCTCCCGCATCCACTGCTGCACCTCCTGGAACCCCCCCTTCATTCATCCACTCCTCCTCTCAACTGATTGCTCCCTCACTCACTCTCTCCCTCAAACACTCCCTCACTCACCAGGAACCCCACAGCCTGGGTGATGCTTCGAAGCTCCTCCCACGCGCGCCCCATGCTCTCATCTCCCGCCTCCCGCATCCACTGCTGCACCTCCTGCAGCCCCGCCTTCACATACTCCCCGTTGCTCAACGAACAGCACTCCCGGCGGAGTAATAAGCTGAAAGGAATGGGGGAGAAGGGGTTTGCGGGGGGAGGATAAAAGGAGGAAGTGTGGGAGTTGGATGCTGCGCCTCCTGCAACCCCGCCTTCACATACTCTCCGTTGCTCAACGAACAGCATTCACGGCGGAGCAGTAAGCTGAAGGGAAGGGGGGAGTGGACATTGGAAGCGGGGGAGGAGAGAGGGAGAGTGGTAAAGGAAGGCTGTATTTTTCTGCAACCCGCCTTCACATTCTCTTTTTTGCTGAACGAACAACACTCCCGACGGAGCAGCAAGCTGGGTGAAAAAAGGGGGTTTCAGAGGACAGGGGGGAGGGAAAGGGGAAGAGAAGGAGTGGAGTGAGATGAGGAACGGCATGACTGAGATGTGGCAAAGTACCCTTGTTTCTCCCCCACCGCCCCGCCCTCACCTGTTAAACAGCTGAACGTTGATGAAGGAGAAGACTAGGGCAAACATTTTCCGGATGAGGAACGGCGCCACATGGTTTCCCTTGAGCGTCGTGAGCAGAGTGCTGAGCGCTGCAATGATGGCGTGCCAGGGGCTTGGTGGTGGTGATGTTGATAAGGGCCTGGCACTTCTTACCTGTTAAACAGCTGGACGTTGATGAAGGAGAACACTTGAGCGAACATCTTGCGGATGAGGAACGGCGCCACATGGTTTCCCTTGAGCGTTGTGAGCAGCGTGCTGAGCGCTGCAATGATGGCGTGCCACGGGCTTGGTGGGGATGATGATGACGGTGGGCCGCCGCCCGCTGCGCTGCTAGGAGACGAAGACTGCCGGCCGTATGAGGAGCGGGAGACGCGCGGAGCCTGGGTGGGGGAAGAGGGTTGGGGGAAGAGGGTTGGGGGAAGAGGGTTGGGGGAAGAGGGTTGGGGGAAGAGGGTTGGGGGAAGAGGGTTGGGGGAAGAGGGTTGGGGGAAGAGGGTTGGGGGAAGAGGGTGGGGATGATGACGGTGGGCCGCCGCCCGCTGCGCTGCTAGGAGACGAAGACTGCCGGCCGTATGAGGAGCGGGAGACACGAGGGGCCTGGGTGGGGGAAGAGGGTTGGGGGAAGAGGGTTGGGGGAAGAGGGTTGGGGGAAGAGGGTTGGGGGAAGAGGGTTGGGGGAAGAGGGTTGGGGGAAGAGGGTTGGGGGAAGAGGGTGGGGATGATGACGGTGGGCCGCCGCCCGCTGCGCTGCTAGGAGACGAAGACTGCCGGCCGTATGAGGAGCGGGAGACACGAGGGGCCTGGGTGGGGGAAGAGGGTTGGGGGAAGAAGGTCGGGGGAAGAGGGTTGGGGGAAGAGGGTTGGGGGAAGAGGGTTGGGGGAAGAGGGTGCGATGAGGCGGATGGGAGGAGGAGGGTGGGAAGAGGAGGGGGGGAAGAGGAGGTGGGGAAGAGGAGGGGGGGAAGAAAATGTGCACGTGTGAGTGAGCTGCCCAGAGCCATCCCACCTAAATGCACTTTCAATTTCCAATCCCACCTGAGCGCACTCCAACCTTCACCCATTGTAACGAGGTGACTTTTGAGTCGACTCAAAAGCTACCTGAGTGCACCGCCCGAGAATCAAGGATCTGATTAGCTACCTAAAAGTCCCGCTTCAAGTTGTCTCTGATCAGCCCAAACACCTTCTCCACATACGCTGTCAGCTGCCGCCGGAAAAGAAGCAACCCAACCCTCCTCCACATCCTAGTGCTCCCCAGGAACCCTGACGTTACCTGAATGCACTGCCCGAGAATTGGGGAGATGTCTCGCTTGAGGTTGTCCCTTATCAGCCCAAACACCTTCTCCACATACGCGGTCAGCTGCTGCCGAAACAGCACCAGCCCTAGTCCCCCAATAACCCCAATCCGACCTCAACGCATTGCCAAGCCTCAATGGTACCTGAATGCACTGCCCAAGAATGGGCGAAATGTCCCGCTTCAAGTTGTCTCTGATCAGCCCAAACACCTTCTCCACATACGCTGTCAGCTGCTGCCGAAACAGCAGCGCGGGGTACTTGGCTTCTATCAGCTTCAGCGAGCTAGACCCATCCGGCAGAGGGGGGGACGGATATCCCATCTGGGGCCCCATCTGAGGGCCCATATGACCCATCCTGCCACTAGCCCCCCCTCCTCCTTGCACCCCTCTCCTCCTCCCTGCTGGCCCAGCCTGGCCCGCACCGGCTTTAAGCGTCCGCTGCAGCAGCACCAGCAGGCAAGAAGTGTTAGACAGCCAATACGCCAGCCTCCCCATGCTCTTCCCTCCCAACCCCGCTCCACCGCTCAGCACCCCTCCGGCTGGCAGCGCCGCCAGGGCTGCCTCATCCTCCTCAACAGCTGATCTGATAGTGCGGTTGATGCGGTCGAAAATGCTTGTTCGCTCGGCTTCGAATGCCCGCCAGTGCAGCAGGCATTTGTAGACTGTACAGGCGGCTAGGGGGCGCTTGTTGCTGTAGCCGAGACTGGTGGCTGAGAGGGCCTTCAGTAGTGCCTCCTGCTCTTGCTGCGATCAGATCAGGCCACCAAGACAAGGGAGAAGAGAGAGAGGAGAGGAGGGAAGGAGCAACGAGGGGAAGGGTGAGTGAGGAGGAAAGTGTTGAGCTTCTGTTGGCTTCAAACGCCCGCCAGTGCAGCAGGCATTTGTAGACTGTGCAGGCGGCTAGGGGCCGCTTGTTGCTGTAGCCGAGACTCGTGGCTGAGAGGGCCTTCAGTAGTGTTTCCTGCTCTTGCTGTTATCAGGGCAGCAGGGTAACGGAAAGGGAGGAGGAGGAAAAGATGGAGGTAGGAGCAATGAGGGGAAGGGTGAGTGAGGAGGAAAGCGTGGAGATTCTTTTGGCTTCAAATGCCCGCCAGTGCAGTAGGCATTTGCAGACAATGCAGGCGGCTAGGGGCCGCTTGTTGCTGTAGCCCCCCCTGCTGCCGTTCCCACTCACTGGGGTTTGAGGCGCCTCAAAAGCACTCCCCTCCAGGAGCAACACCCCCACCACACCCCCCCTCTGCTTTTGAGTCGACTCAAAAGTCACCTCGTTACAATGGCACACGACACTTTTGAGTCGACTCAAAAGTCACCTCGACTCAGAAATCATCTTGAGGCGCCTCAAAAGCACTCCCCTTCAGGAGCAACACCCCCACCACAACCCCCCTGCTACCGTTCCCGCTCACCGAGTGCCGTTCAGACTGCATGCGATAAAGCCGCCCTCTCTCTCCTCCTTCCCCAGATACACTCCCCAGCGGCGACATCCCCGCTACTCCCCCTCTGCTGCCGTTCCCACTAGCCGGGGTGAGCGCCAACGGGACAGGAGAGTCTGGCGATCCCAGCCTCCGGCTCGGCGACCCGTGGCTCTGGCTCGGCGATCCGAAGCTCAGGCTCGGGGAAATCCCGTTCTGCTGCGGGGATTGGACCGCCATAGCCCCTCCTGCTCCTTGCTCCCCGCTTCTCCCTGCTCCCACTGCCCCTCCTCCACCTCCTCCTCTGTCTGGGCCTGAGAGTGCTTGCTGCTGCTGCCGCAGCGCTTGGTTTTCTCGCTCCATCCGCGAGTAAAGCTCCTGTACCCGCTTTAGATCCGCTTGGGTCTGCTCCAGCTCCCTCTCGCTCCGTGCTGCCTTCTCCTGTACCTGCGGGGGAAAATGAACACACACATTCACATGAATAAGCACACACGAAACAAGTGCGTTCATGTGTGCACATTCACATGAGCAAGCACACAAGCGAACCTTTGGCAGCTGCAGCAGCTTATCTTTCAGCCGTCTCCCTCACGTGCCTGGCCACCTCTGCCTAAGACTCTTGTCTGCCCGGCCACCCCTCTCTGCGACCACCTTTGCCTGGAAACTCTCACCTGCTCGGCCACCTCTGCCTTTGAACTCTCACCTGCTCGGCCACCTCTGCCTTTGAACTCTCACCTGCTCGGCCACCTCTGCCTTTGAACCCTCACCTGCTCGGCCACCTCTGCCTTTGAACTCTCACCTGCTCGGCCACCTCTGCCTTTGAACTCTCACCTGCTCGGCCACCTCTGCCTTTGAACTCTCACCTGCTCGGCCACCTCTGCCTTTGAACTCTCACCTGCTCGGCCACCTCTGCCTTTGAACTCTCACCTGCTCGGCCACCTCTGCCTTTGAACTCTCACCTGCCCAGCCACCTCAGCCTCGTAGCGAGCCAGCCGCCCCTCTGACTCCGCCAGCAGCGACTTGAGCTGCTCCAGCTGTGGGATGGGATGCAGGGCGGTTCAAATGGCAGTTGCACAGGGGATCATAGGAGTGGGAAAGCAACCAGAAGCGACTGTTTAAACCTCTCTGACTCGTAGCCGAAGTAGCAACAGGAAGAGTTTTTAGCTGCACATTCTCCTGCTGCGGTTGTGGGGCGCAGAGTGGACGTGGACAGAGGAACACAGGAGACGAGGAGCAACGAGAGGTGATCAATCGAATCCCAATGATCACAGCTCAATGCTCACACCTCACAGTACATGATCTCAACTGAACTCAACAGAATTTCAACTCAAGCGCGTCTCATCGTCAGTCGTAAACGAGCATGCCAGCTCACCTGCCCATCGCCCTCCCCAGCAGGTCGCCCCGCACTCTCCCCAGCTGCTCTCGCTGATGCCGCTGATGACACAGACGCAGCAGCAGCTGACGCCCCTCCACCAGACACCACACTCCCGCGTCCCCCACTCCCAACCCCACCACCACCAGCACCAGCACCACCAGCAGCCGCCACCACTGGCCGGTCTGCCAGCTGTTGCGCCAGCCTGGCACTCTCCTCCGCCATTCGCTCGCTCTGCTCCCTCCATCTCTGCACCTCTGCCTCTGCCTGTTCCACCTTCCCTTGCGCCTCCTCCAACCTCTCTTGAGCTTCCTCTAATCTCCCCTGTGCTTCTTGTAGTCTCCCTTGGGATTCGTCTAGTTGCCTCCGGGTGTCGTCTACTTGGCTCTCCAGCCGGGTTCGCGTGTCGTCGAGCTCGGACCGTAGATCTTCCACTTGCGCTTGCAGCCGTTGGATCTCGGCGGCCTTTGCCTCCTCTAGGTCCAGCTGGTTTGGGGAGAAGCGGATGGGATGAGAAGGGCATGAGAGGGGCGAGAGCAGGGAAAGAGAAGATTGGCATGAATGGATCAACACAACACTTCAAGGATACCCACATCAATCCACCCCAGGCCAGGGTGCCACCACAGCTGCCACTTCAATAGGCGGCTGCGCATTCTCAGCTGTGGTGGCACCGGGCACCCCCTCGCTCCAGAGGTGCACCGGGCACCGGGCAGAGGTGCAGAGATTGAGGTGTTTTAGCCCCCATCCACAACACATGACCGTACAACACATCCCCACCCACTCACCCGCATGCGCTCCTCCAGCTGCTCCTCCAGCTGCTCCTCCAGCTGCTTCGCCAGCTGCCTGTTGAGACGTGTCAAAGGCCATACACAACGCGTTACTCACCGGCCCACACATCCCCACGCACTCACCCGCATGCGCTTCTCCAGCTGCAGCCGCCACGTCAGCTCCTCCAGCTGCTTCTCCAGCTTTGACTTGGCCTCGCGCAGTGCCCCTGCTTGCCTCGCCTCCTGGGAGAAGGGAAAAGACGGGGGGTTGGGGGGGGGGGTTGAGAATGGGCAGCAAAAAAGGACCAGGTTTGTTGAGACACAGACTTGGCAGTAGTAGATTCGTTGAAAGAGGATTGGCAGTAGAAGATTCGTTGAATGATAGCCTGTAGGTTGTCTCCAGCCGTTCGCCTGTCCGCCTGCCTTGCCTCCGGCGGCGAGGGGGACAAGGAGCAAACAAGGATGGCAGACAGGAAACACGAGACGCCCCTGATGGCTTCCATCCTCCTCAAGTCCGGAGCAAGCGAATTGAAACAAGCAAATAGAACGAAGAGCAGAGCCAACAGCCTGCCTGAACCCACTGAGTGGGTCCCACTCCCACCCCATACCTCTCACCACTCGCTGTTGCCTGAGAAATTTTTGAGGCGCCTCAAAAATCGTCTGAGTGGGTCCCACTCCCACCCCATCCCTCTCACCACTCGCAGTTGCCTGAGCAGCCTGCGCGCCTCTCTCCATCTCCACGCGCTCTGAATGACCACGGCAAGTTCTGAGCGTCTCAAAGCGAGCCTGCCTGCCTGCCTGCCAGCTATGCTCACCACTCGCAGTTGCCTGAGCAGCCTGCGCACCTGTCTCGCTCGCATGCGCTGAATAACCATGGTAAAATTAGAGGTATCTGCAACCCCCAACCTGCCTGCCTGCCAGCTATGCTCACCACTCGCAGTTGCCTGAGCAGCCTGTGCACCTGTCTCGCTCGCATGCGCTGAATAACCATGGTAAAATTAGAGGTATCTGCAACCCCCAACCTGCCTGCCTGCCAGCTATGCTCACCACTCGCAGTTGCCTGAGCAGCCTGCGCGCCTGTCTCGCTCTCCACGCGCTCTGAATGACCACGGCGCTCCAGCGCTCGCGAAGGAAGTCCATTCGTTCTACATAGCCCCTCCAAGCAGCCTGGATGGGGTAAGAGGGAAGGAGGGTGGATGCAAGCAGAAAATAGGGGTGGGAAAGACAGGCGCTCTGAATGACCACGGCACTCCAACGCTCGCGGAGGAAGTCCATTCGATCCACGTAGCCCCGCCAGGCCGCCTGCCACGGGGTGGGTCAAGGGCGTGCAAACAAGGGGGTTGGAACAAGGGGTTGGCTTTGAGTCGGCTCAAAACACAAGAGCTGCGTCAAGCACGAGGGAACAAGGCGCTCTGACTGACCACGGCGCTCCATCCGATCCACATAGCCACGCCAGGCCGCCTGCACAGGATGGTTCCATGGCAAAGCATGGTTGGCACACGGGTCGAAACAAGAGGTAAGAAGGAAACAAAGGGTCGAAACAAAACAAGCAGTTGAACGAAGCAAGGTGTGAATACAAAGGGACGCAACAGGGGTTGAACAGTGGTGCACGTAAGGGAGTTCATGCACCGTCTATGCACAGTTCATGCACTGTCTAACCAACCTGTATTCTTGTGGCCGCCCGCTGCACTCTGATCTCTCGCGCCCACTTGCGGCACAACATGCCGCGGAACGCTGCCTGGATGATGATGGCACTGTAGCGCGTGTGCTCGTAGGCCAGCTGCGTGGTGTATCGCCGCACGTGCTTCTGAATCGTCACTGCTGCTGCTTCTTCTCGCAGCCAGCTGTAGTACTGCCGGGTCAGATGGCCTGGTGGGTAATGGTATTGGGGAAGGCAGGAGGGTGAGAGTGGGAGGAGGGCGGAAGGAGAGGGAGGTGGAGGAGGGGGAGAGGTGGGAGGGACGAGAGGAGGGGGGAGAGAGGGGAGCAAGAGGAGTGAGAGGAGGTTGGGTGAGAGCAGCAGTGCAGTCGCAAGTGTGCTCGTAGGCGAGCTGCGTGGTGTATCGCCACACGTGCTTCTTCTCGTAACCAGCTGTAGTACTGCCTGGTCAGGTGGCTTGGGGGGGAGAGGGGAGAGGAGGGAGGAGGGCAAGAGTGGGGAGAAAGAGGGCACCCCCCAATCACGGCCCAATCACCCCTCAATCTTCTCACCTCGCCATCTCGCCTGCATGCGAATCACGGCCCATCGCAGCATGTTGTAGCGCATGAACTGCCGCCACGACCGCCAGGCGCGCTGAATCACCCGCGCCGCCCACCCCAGCTTCTCCGCCCTCAACGCATCCAAGTCAGCCATCTGGCCTGCTCTCAAAAACACCTTCGTCCTGCCCACCTGTTCGGAAAGCCGTCATGTGGGGGGTAAGGGGAGTTGGTGAGGGAAAGTTCAAGGAGCCTCTAAAAACCTCTCGGCCATCAGGCATCCAGGTCCGCCGTCTGGCCTGCTCGAAAAACACCTTGGTCCTGTCCTGGCCACCTGATTGAACGAGAGAGAGGGGGGTCGGGAGTGGGGGGTGGGCCGCAGAAGGTGAGGGGAAGGGGAACGGAGGGGTCAGGGGAGTGGTTTATGCGCAGCCCACCCCAGCCTCTCAGCCCTCAGTGCATCCAGGTCCGCCATCTGCCCCGCCCTAAGAAACACTCCCCAGGAGGTGGGGAGTGGAAGGGGGAGAAAGGGGGAAGCGGGGGGTCAGGGGAGTGGTTTATGCGCAGCCCACCCCAGCCTCTCCGCCCTCAGTGCATCCAGGTCCGCCATCTGCCCCGCCCTAAGAAACACTCCCCAGGAGGTGGGGAGTGGAAGGGGGAGAAAGGGGGAAGCGGGGGGTCAGGGGAGTGGTTTATGCGCAGCCCACCCCAGCCTCTCCGCCCTCAGTGCATCCAGGTCCGCCATCTGCCCCGCCCTAAGAAACACTCCCCAGGAGGTGGGGAGTGGAAGGGGGAGAAAGGGGGAAGCGGGGGGTCAGGGGAGTGGTTTATGCGCAGCCCACCCCAGCCTCTCCGCCCTCAGTGCATCCAGGTCCGCCATCTGCCCCGCCCTAAGAAACACTCCCCAGGAGGTGGGGAGTGGAAGGGGGAGAAAGGGGGAAGCGGGGGGTCAGGGGAGTGGTTTATGCGCAGCCCACCCCAGCCTCTCCGCCCTCAGTGCATCCAGGTCCGCCATCTGCCCCGCCCTAAGAAACACTCCCCAGGAGGTGGGGAGTGGAAGGGGGAGAAAGGGGGAAGCGGGGGGTCAGGGGAGTGGTTTATGCGCAGCCCACCCCAGCCTCTCCGCCCTCAGTGCATCCAGGTCCGCCATCTGCCCCGCCCTAAGAAACACTCCCCAGGAGGTGGGGAGTGGAAGGGGGAGAAAGGGGGAAGCGGGGGGTCAGGGGAGTGGTTTATGCGCAGCCCACCCCAGCCTCTCCGCCCTCAGTGCATCCAGGTCCGCCATCTAGCCTGGGTGGATAGGTAGGGAGTGGGGACGTACAGGACACAGTGACGGGCAGAGCTGGTGGTGCCTCAGCAGGTGCGAGACACAGGAAAGGTAATGAGGCTATTCATAATCCACACCACACGCCGTCGCACTAACTCCACCCCCCTCCCTTCCTCCACTCCACCTACCCGTAGCACTCACCCCTTGCACCCTCCTTGGACCTAAACCCACACCTGTTCAAACCTTGAACCAGTTCAGCTGCAGCTTTGCGAATGTTACCTGGAAGTTGCTGAAGCCTAGTCGCTGCAGCATAAGAGTAACGGACGTCTTGTCATCGTATCTGCAGCAGGGGAGAAGGGAACGAGAGGGGGAGGAGGGCATGAGGGGTCAAGGGAAGTGAGAAGCAGCAGTGCATGAGGACAGCAGCAGGTGTTTTCACAGATTACAAACTGACATTCTCCCATCACAGAGGTCCGGTGCGAGAACAGAGAATCTGTCAAGAATTTCATCAAAGGCTTAAGACGTCTAAGAGAGTGAGAACAGACCTTACCATCACACAGACGGCTCTGGTGTGAGATTGGAGAATCAAAAACATGTGTTATAAAACAAATCAAACACGTTCGCGTAAAGGCTTGACAGTGACAAACTCCCATCACAGAGGTCAGGTGCTCTGTGATGGACCTCGGTGATGGAAGAAGGTCAAATTCTGTGTCCGGTTTCTCGACAGAATCTGTGAAGGAACTCATCCAAGGCTTAAGACATCTAAGAGAGTGAGAACAGACCTTGTCATCACACAGACAGCTCTGGTGCGAGATTGGAGAATCTAAAATGTGTGTTTTGAGACACCTCAAAACACGTTCGTGTAAAGGCTCAATACTGACCTTCTTCCATCACACAGACAGCTCTGGTGCGAGATTGGAGAATCTGAAACGTGTGTTTTGAGTCAAATCAAAACACGTTCGTGCAAAGGCTCGACACTGACCTTCTCCCATCACACAGACAGCTCTGGTGCGAGATTGGAGAATCTGAAACGTGTGTTTTGAGTCAAATCAAAACACGTTCGAGTAAAGGCTTGACACTGACCTTCTCCCATCACAGAGGTCAGGTGCGAGAACAAACAATCTGCCGCGTGTGTTACGAGTCAACTCAAAACATGTCGTGAGCTGGCTTGAAGGCTCGACACTGACCTTCTCCCATCACAAAGGTCCGGTGCAAGAACAGAGAATCTGTCAAGAAACTCGTCAAAGGGGCGGCGAGTGGGGTAGCCCGCACAGCTGATTCGAATTGCCTCCAGCACACCCTGTGAGTGAAGGATTGGAGGGAGAGAGGGAGGTGAGTCAGGGAGGGAAGTGAGTGAGTGCGAGAGCGAAGCGAACTGTGAGAGACCAGAAGCGGATGTGTCAAGGAACTGGGATAGCTTGCACGGCTGATTTGGATGGCCTCTAGGTCTTCCGGTGAGAACAGGATTAGAGGGAGGGAGGGAAGTGACTGAATGACGCTCAACCTAACTCAACTCACCCCCCATCTGAGTTGGTGATCCCTGGCTTGTACTGCCCGTTGGGCTTCACACACCCACACACTGCACACAAACTGTTTGTGAACTCAATTTCACCCCACTCCAACCAACTCCTCCGGACTCAACTCACCCCGCATCGCAGTTGGTGAATGACGCTGGGGTTCTCAAAGTAACCAGGCTTGTACTGCCCGTTGGGCTTCACACATCGCACATAGTGCGGCTCCATGTGGCTCAGAGTGGCCATCAGCTCTGCTAGTTGTTGCTGCCAGAAGGGGGAGTGCGGGGGTGGGGGTGGAGAGTGGGGTAGAGGCGGCTTCACACATCGCACGTAGTGTGGCTCCATGTGGCTCAGAGTGGCCATCAGCTCCGCCAGTTGCTGCTGCCAAAAGGGGGGGGGGGGTGGGTGTGGGTTGGGCAAGCAGAAGGGAAGTTGGGGACCCGACAAACGGCATGGGGAACAGCGCTGCCACAATCAGGGTCTTCAACCCGACTACAATCCCTCCCTTCTCACCATACTTCCCATGTCACTCTCACCTTGAATCCCGAACCCAGTGACATGAACTTGGTCTTGGCCTTGTCGCCCGACAGCATGGGGAAGAGCACCGCCACAAAGTGGGTCTTGTACCCTGCTGTCACCCCTGCCTTCTCATTATACATCCCACCTTATCTCACCTTGAAGCCAGATCCCAGGGACGTGAACTTGGTCTTGGCCTTGTCGCCCGAGGGCATGGGGAAGAGCGCCGCCACAAAGGGGTCTATTGACGCTCCCAGCAGCGCCTGGTGCTCCATCACCACGTAGTCCTTGTTCTTCTCGAGGAAGAGATCTGTTTGATAGGTCACCTGGCAGGAGAGGGTTACGAGAAGCAGAGTAGGAAGGAGGGAGATGCGTGAAAGATAAGCCTGGTGCTTCATCCATCACCACGTAGTCTTTGTTCTTCTTGAGAAACAAATCTGTTTGATAGGACACCTGGCGTGATGAAAAGGACAGGGAGGAAAGGAAACACGCGTCAAAGCATAGTCCACACTGCAGCAGCGACTTGCCTGGTGCTCCATCCATCACCACGTAGTCCTTGTTCTTCTCGAGAAAGAGGTCGGTTTGGCATGTGACCTGGGGAAAGAGGGTTATGAGAAGCAGAGTGGGAAGGCATAGAGAAGCATGGATAACATAACATGCCTGGTGCTCCATAAATCACCACGTAGTCCTTGTTCTTCTCGCTGTTCTTGATCAGATCAGGTGCAGTACGTCACCTGATCTGATCAAGAAAAAAAGAAGTGAAGGTGGGGGACTAGCCAGAGGGGAGGGGTGAGAGTTCTATCACCATAGTCCTTGTTCTTCTACCCCCATACCCAAACCTCAAACCCCTATTTACACACCTTACCAGCATAGTGCTCGATGGTGAAGTCGGTCTGCGAGAGCTTGGGCTTTGTGACGTGAGACATCTCAAAACTGCCTATCCCCTGACCTTGAGCCTGACAACCCCGAACCCACCTTGCCAGTGTAGTGTTCAATTGTGAAGTCGGTCTGCGAGAGCTTGGGCTTGTCAAAGCGCCTCAAGCAGCACTAAACCCTAAACCCTAGCCCCTAACCCCAAACCCGAAGCCCTTATTTCCCACCTTGCCAGCATAGTGCTCGATGGTGAAGTCTGTCTGCGAGAGCTTGGGCTTGTCGAAGCGCCGGTGGGCGCCCACCGTCTGATAGAGCTTCGTGGCAAATGTCTCGTGGTTGGACTTGGGAAACATGCTGTATGCACACATGCAAGGGAGTGGTTGGGGAGTGGGTGGGCAAAGGGAAGGAGGAGGTGGGGATGACGAAAGAGTTTCGATTAAGCAAGTGGTTGGACTTGGGAACATGCAGGGGAGGGCGGGAGGGGGGAAAGAGAACAACGGGGGCAGGGATAGAGGGGCGAATAATCACTCCTCCCTGTCCTGCACCCTGGTTTCTCTCACAATATGTTTACACGCCTCGAAACGACTTGTGGGATGGATAAAATTCACGTCAAAGTTGCATCAAACTTGCCATTATAGGCGCCTCGAAAGATGAATCAAAACGTGTTCCTCTCTACCCTTGTTTTTCTCACCATTGTTCGTCCAGGAGAGCAATAATCCCCATTGGCTTCTGCATTGTGGAGGGAAGGAGGAGAGGAAATACAACAGCACAACACCACGCAGAACCGCACAGCACAGCACAACACCGCACAGGACAGAGACAAACAGCATAGCAGAAAAACGGCACATGAGAGTGCAAGTAAGCGAGTTTGGGAATCATGAAAGGGAAGAAGACACATTTGGGAGAAAGAGAGTTTCTAAGCACGGGCAGGAACGACCAAGCATCGAATCAGACAAGACGCCACAGGAAAGGCTCTGAGACTTCTTTTTGTCAACACTTCTCCCCGTTCCCCCATCACACCGTCTTTTTTTAAGCAAAGATACGAGTACCTCCTAAAGTCACACATACCACCGTACCTTCTCTATGAGCTCGAGCACGTCTTGGTTGTCCACAAACTCGATGTAGCTCCAGTCTATCGCCTCACTCTCATACTCCTCCTGCTCTGCTTTGAACACGTGCTGGTGGGTAAAACAGAAGGAGGCATCAGGGAAAGAAAGAGGGGCGGGGTAGAGGGTGGGAGGTGGAGACTCAGAGTTACCAGTTAATGGCCTCGCTCTCATAATCCTCATGCTCTGCCTTGAACACATGCTGGTGAATCCGAAGCGGAGAGGGCACCACACCAGGAAAGGAGGCAATCGAAAATGCCATTGGAAGGCATAAGCGGCAGAGCATAGGAAGAGATTGGGGGGATGATGGTAAGGACTTGAAGGCATTCATCGCATGGCGCCTCACTCTCATACTCCTCCTGCTCTGCCTTGAACACGTGCTGGGGAAACGGGGAGGGCGGAAGGGCAAGGCAGAGGCGAAACCGGTGGGGGAAGAAAGAGGGTGGCCTCTAATCAGTTGCCTCCTGCCCTCATCCTCTTCCTGCTCTGCCTCATGAGCTGGTGAATATGGATGGAGGGGGGCGAGAGCAGGAGGGTTGGCTGATTTGAGCCCTGTCAACAGGCTTGCTCTATCAACCACTGCCGGCTGTCTCTAAACCTTGAACTCATGCTGATGAGTCGGGCAATGTTAAGAGGTGTTTGGGAACGTCTCAACACTTGCTCTCTCATATGCTGCTGGCTCTCCCTTGAAACCAACACATGCTGATGAAACAGAGGGTGGAGCGGAGACATTTAATGGATGGATAAGCCAATGTAAGTCAAGCCAAGTCAAGAAAGTCACGCACGTACCTGGTTAAAGTGTTGTTGGAGCTTCTCGTTTGCCAGGTTGATACAGAACTGCTCAAAGCTGCATCATCACAACAAGACACAGGAGAAGGCAAAATGTTTTTCACAGGGCACACAGGTCAAAGATGGGACCCAGGAGGAATGAATCAACTATTTTCTACTGTGCTGCCTCAATAACTGTTGCCTAACCTGTTGCCTCAAAAACTTCCCAAGCCATACCTGTTGGGTTGCGAACTCCCCAAGCCTCACCGGTTGGTTCGGCAGCTCACCTGTTGGTTTGGAAGCTCTCGAAGCCGTAGATGTCAAGCACACCGATGATGGACTTGGCATGGGGGTCCTGGCCGATTGACACGTTCACCTTGTGCACCAGCCTGGTGGGATCGGGAAGGGGGGGAAAGAAGAGGGGAAGCGGGCTTGTCCTTAGAAGAAGTTGGAGAGATAGGAATGATAGGACACCAAGCGCTCCGATCATGGACTTGACATGGGGGTCCTGGCCGATCGACACAGTGCACCAGACGCACCAGCCTGGTGGGAGAGAGGGGAAACAAGGCAGGGCGGTGGTGGGTTTTGAGAGGACGAGGGCGAGGACAGCCCCATAGGACATCCATCCATCCATCAAGCGTGCGGGTCCTGGCCGACTGACACGCTCACCTTGTGCACCAGCCCGGTGGGGATGGGGAAAAGAAGGAACCATGGTGATCAGTGATGGTCCTGGCCTGGCCAATCGATACGTTCACTTACCTTGTGCACCAGCCTGGTGGGAATCACCGCTACACTCCATACTCCACACTCTAACTTGTGTCACGGCTCACCAGTCAAAGAGCTCGGAGTGCATGGTCTTGGCGAGTGTGTCTCCGCTCATCCCTGCGAATTGACTTTTGAGATTTCTCAAAAGTGGCATAAGATGACTTTTGAGCCGACTCAAAAGTGGCATAAGATCCAACCCCCCAACATACTCACAACACACACCGCACGACGCACACCTGCCACACGCATGCATGCGTCAAGACCCACCAGTCAAAGAGCCTGGAGTAAATGGTTTTGGCGAGTGTGTCTCTGCTAATCACCGCTGCTGCCGGGTCCAACTCCTTGACATACGGCATACACACCACACCCCATACACACACCACACCACCACATAACGCACAGCCACATGTCTCACGGCTCACCAGTCAAAGAGCTTGGAGTAAATGGTCTTGGCGAGCGTATCCCTGCTGATCACCGCTGCTGCTGGATCCAGCTCCCTCTTGATGTTGCCGTCACGCGTCACCAGCGTGCGCGTGATCAGTGATTCTCGCAACGCTCGCCGGTCACATCTGTAGGACAAGAGAGCAGGGGGGAATAGCACTGGATCTCAGTCCTACAACATATTAACTCCCTCTCTTGATGTTGCCGTCGCCAGTCACCAGAGTGACTCCCGCAACGCTCGCCGGTCGCACCTGCAAGACAAGTGAGCAGGGGGAAAGAGCAATGCTTCTAAGTTCTACTACATATCATCTCCCTATCTTAATGAAGCGTGTCACCAGCGTACGAATGAGCCCCCTCCCTCATATGCAACCTATGCCTGCCCTGAAGTATCCACCACCACTCGACAATGCACATCTTCCTGCTTACTCTAGGAGCTCTGCTGCTGCTTCCAAGAGAAACTTGCCCTTTTCCCCAGCACCTCGGTTAAGTGCAGTGCTGCTGTGATAAGAATCTAACGCCCCCAAGCATGCCCTACCCTTGCACAAGCACCAGACCGTCCTCTGGTTACCCAAGGAGCTCTGCTGCTGCCTCCAGCTCATGCTGCCTCCAGCTCATGCTGCCTCCAGCTCATGCTGCCTCCAGCTCATGCTGCCTCCAGCTCGTGCTGCCTCCAGCTCTGGCTGCTTGCTGCTTGCCCTTGCGGCACCCAACCTACTTACCCCAGGAGCTCTATTGCTTACCCCAGTCGCTTTGACCACCCGTTACCATCCTACCAACTACAGCACCAGTGTGCTAGCTCAGCTGCTTACCCAAGGAGCTCCGCTGCGGCTTCAAGGTGGAACTTGGCCTTGCCACCCGACACCTTGGATGAGTCCGGCTGCTTGCCCCAGTTTCAATGCGACCACTGGATTACCATCAGACCCACCAGAGCGCCAACCCGGTCAAAGAAAAAAGCTTGTCTGCTTACCCAAGGAGCTCCGCTGCTGCTTACAGGTGGAACTTGGCCTTGTCCCCCGACACCTTGTACGAGTCCGGCTGCTTCCCCAAATTGCGGCCATTGAACTCAAGTACCAACTACCTACCGCGGAACCAGATACTCGCCCCATCTCTGCTTGCTAGTCTTACCCGAGCAGCTCGGCCGCTGCCTCTAGGTGGAACTTGGCCTTGTCGCCCGACACCTTGGATGAGTCCGGCTGCTTGCCTGGGGCAAATGAGATGTTGCCCAGATGCAGAATGGCCGCCACCACTCGAAAGATGGCGTCCTGATAGTGAGGAAACAGAGGGCAGAGGGGGGGGAAAGGGCAGGGAAAGCAGTAAATCTCAAGGGATCCCAAGGTTCAAGCGTGCAAGGGCAAGATGTTGCCCAGGTGCAGAATGGCCGCCACCACCCGGAAAATGGCACCCTGGTAGGGTGCAGACGTGGGGCGGAGGAAGACAGGGGGAAGGGCGGGGGGGGGGGGGGGGGGGGCAATTTTCCAGGCAGCAAAAGTTTCACGCTTTCCAGAGCACAGTAGATTTTTCCATTGTAAAATGGCTGCCACCACTCGGAAAACAGCAGGGCGGTGGGGGGAGGGGAGAGAGTGGGTGGAACAGCAAGAAGAAAGTCTTTAGGCAGGCTGATTACCAGCTTGCCTGGAGCAAAAGAGATACGGAATGGCGAGGGGAGCGGGGGAGGGGAGGAGGTTGCAGTCTTGCAACAACAGCCTCCTTTATGCAGGGTGTGTGTTGTACTCTCAACAGCCTACCCTTCATCAAAACCCCCCCCTTCAGGTACCAACCTGCCCCTCACCTGCATCACTCGGCGAATGGCGAAGAGACCCTCAGCACCTACTCAATGCACGTCCCTCACCCCACCTCTTACACCGCTTTCAACCACTGTCAATTCCTCACCTGCTCCAGGTGGCTGAGACCACCACATCCATGGCTCTGCGGGTGACGGCATACTCGTCAGCGTTGCTGCATGCTACAGCGCTTTGGCACCAGCGTTGTTGCTGTACCCCGTCAGCTTGAAGCACGAGCTCTAGCTGCGGCATATTTGTTGCATTGCATGGTAGGGGGGGCGAGTAATTTGTTTCACTGCCACTGTTCTCAACCGCATTCAACGTCTCTCACCTGCTCCAAATGGCTGAGCCCCACCACGTCCATGGCTCTGCGGGTGGCAGCATACTCGTCCGCATTGTTGCTGTATCCCGTTAGTTCAAAGCACGAGCTCTGGTTGAGGTAGTGAAACGTCTCGGGCGGGGCGAGCTTCAGCCTTGCTGCTTCCTGCACGAAGCACACCAGGGTATTGGAGAAGAGCGAAGAGGAACGGGGATAAAGGGTTATGATTCGACTTGAAAAGCCTACCCATCTGCATTGTCTCACTTTGACTTGCCGGTTGAGCTCAAAGCACGTACCTCAGGGTCAGAGGTCTGCCCTATGTGAACCTATATTCGTTTTGAGACGCCTCAAAGCAAGTACCTCAGGGGTGGCGCCCGCACAGAGCTGGTAGAAGCAGTGGTAGTTGCGCTCGGGATCAGAGGTCTGCACCACTCTGGACCGCTCTAGCAGGTATGTCCGCACTGCTGCCCCCGATATTCGCCCTGCGGCGTCAAACTGAATCTCCACAAACTTGCCGAACCGACTGGTGAGGTTCGGGAATGGAGGTTCGGCAATGAGGTCGGTAATGAGGTTCGGGGACCGGGGGAGAGGGGAGGGGGAGGTGGGGGTTTTGCAGGGTTGAGTAGGGTGCGGCATATGATGTTGCACGAGGAGACTACAGAATAGAACAACGGTTAAGAGGATGACTTGACGAGGGAACATGAGGGGAGATGTGTTTTTTTGGAAAAAGCACACGTTGACGAGGGAACATGAGGGGAGATGAGAGGGGTGGCTTGAGAGGCTAAGGAAGTAGAAAGACAGCTAAGAAGAAAGGGGAGGAACAGGGAGGAAAATGAGACGAGGGGGGGTTGTGAAGAAACAAAGACAGACCTCGAGTTGTTGTTCCTGACGGTCTTGGCATTGCCAAAGGCTTCTAGGAGGGGATTGGACTGCACGAGTTGGAAAAAAGCGCAGGACGGGAAGGCGGACAAGGGTAAAAGGGAGGGCAGGGTTGAGAGGGAGGGCAGGGGAGGAAGGGAGGGCAGGGTGGGAGGGAGAGGAGAGGAGGGAGTGGGTAAGGAGGCCAGAAGAGGAAGGTGTCTGACTGCACACATCCACGACACAGCCAGCCACCCACACACATACCTTTTGAGGCGCCTCAAAAGGTTTCTGACTGCACACATCCACGACACAGCCAGGCACCCACACACATACCTTTTGAGGCGCCTCAAAAGGTTTCTGACTGCACACATCCACGACACAGCCAGGCACCCACACACATACCTCCAGCACTTGTGCTTCTACGGATCGGCCCTCTGTAGCCTGTCCCCCCATGTAAGCGAGATACTGCATGATGAGCTTCAACACACTCTTTCTTGCACGCCTCACTCACCACACTCTACCCATCCGTAGAACAACACCTGTGCGTTTTCAGCCAACTCAAACCACTCTAAACACCTACCTCCAGCACTTGCGCTTCCACCGATCGCCCCTCTGTAGCCCGCCCGCCCGTGTAGGCCAGGTACTTCATGATGAGCTTCGTTGTCTCTGTCTTGCCTGCCCCGCTCTCCCCATCCACTGCCTCCAGCTTCCAGTCACCTCAAACCGCTCCAAACACCTACCTCCAGCACTTGTGCCTCCACAGATCGCCCCTCTGTAGCCCGTCCACCCATGTAAGCGAGGCACTGCATGATGAGCTTCGTTGTCTCCATCTTGCCCGCCCCGCTCACACCTTCCGTACAACAACACCTCTGAGTGTGTTTTCAGCCGACTCAAACCACTCCAAACACAACACCTACCTCCAGCACTTGCGCCTCCACAGAACGGCCCTCTGTGGCCCGTCCCCCCATGTAAGCCAGGTACTGCATGATGAGCTTCGTGGTCTCCGTCTTGCCCGCCCCGCTCTCCCCACGCGTACAACAACACCGTGTTTTAAGCCGACTCAAACCGCTCCCAACACCTACCTCCAGCACTTGTGCTTCCACAGATCGCCCTTCTGTAGCCCGTCCCCCCATGTAAGCGAGGTACTGCATGATGAGCTTCGTTGTCTCTGTCTTGCCCGCCCCGCTCTCCCCGCTCACCAGAATGGACTGGCTCTCGCCACAGTCCAGCATGGCCCTGTGGGGGGAGGGGGAAGGGTGGGTGAAGGGAGAGGGAGGGAAGGGGAGAGTATAAGGGATATAAAGTTGAGGCGTGCTCACCAGAATGGACTGGCTCTCGCCACAGTCCAGCATGGCCCTGTGGGGGGAGGGGGAAGGGTGGGTGAAGGGAGAGGGAGGGAAGGGGAGAGTATAAGGGATATAAAGTTGAGGCGTGCTCACCAGAATGGACTGGCTCTCGCCACAGTCCAGCATGGCCCTGTGGGGGGAGGGGGAAGGGTGGGTGAAGGGAGAGGGAGGGAAGGGGAGAGTATAAGGGATATAAAGTTGAGGCGTGCTCACCAGAATGGACTGGCTCTCGCCACAGTCCAGCATGGCCCTGTGGGGGGAGGGGGAAGGGTGGGTGAAGGGAGAGGGAGGGAAGGGGAGAGTATAAGGGATATAAGTTGAGGCGTGCTCACCAGAATGGACTGGCTCTCGCCACAGTCCAGCATGGCCCTGTGGGGGGAGGGGGAAGGGTGGGTGAAGGGAGAGGGAGGGAAGGGGAGAGTATAAGGGATATAAAGTTGAGGCGTGCTCACCAGAATGGACTGGCTCTCGCCACAGTCCAGCATGGCCCTGTGGGGGGAGGGGGAAGGGTGGGTGAAGGGAGAGGGAGGGAAGGGGAGAGTATAAGGGATATAAAGTTGAGGCGTGCTCACCAGAATGGACTGGCTCTCGCCACAGTCCAGCATGGCCCTGTGGGGGGAGGGGGAAGGGTGGGTGAAGGGAGAGGGAGGGAAGGGGAGAGTATAAGGGATATAAAGTTGAGGCGTGCTCACCAGAATGGACTGGCTCTCGCCACAGTCCAGCATGGCCCTGTGGGGGGAGGGGGAAGGGTGGGTGAAGGGAGAGGGAGGGAAGGGGAGAGTATAAGGGATATAAAGTTGAGGCGTGCTCACCAGAATGGACTGGCTCTCGCCACAGTCCAGCATGGCCCTGTGGGGGGAGGGGGAAGGGTGGGTGAAGGGAGAGGGAGGGAAGGGGAGAGTATAAGGGATATAAAGTTGAGGCGTGCTCACCAGAATGGACTGGCTCTCGCCACAGTCCAGCATGGCCCTGTGGGGGGAGGGGGAAGGGTGGGTGAAGGGAGAGGGAGGGAAGGGGAGAGTATAAGGGATATAAAGTTGAGGCGTGCTCACCAGAATGGACTGGCTCTCGCCACAGTCCAGCATGGCCCTGTGGGGGGAGGGGGAAGGGTGGGTGAAGGGAGAGGGAGGGAAGGGGAGAGTATAAGGGATATAAAGTTGAGGCGTGCTCACCAGAATGGACTGGCTCTCGCCACAGTCCAGCATGGCCCTGTGGGGGGAGGGGGAAGGAGAGGGTATGGTGGGTCTGAGAGACTAGGTCACACGTTCACTTGACTTGTATTCACGTGCTACACACAAACACACACACACACACGCACGCACACACACACACACACACACACACACACACACACACACACACACACACACACACACACGGGCAGGCGCCCACCTGTAAGCAGTCTCGGCGATGGCAAACACGTGCGGGCTGAGCTCGCCCAGGCGCACGCCCTTGTACTGCTCCATCATGTGCTGGCTGTACAGATGCGGCAGCCGCTGAAACGGGTTCACCGCGATCAAGATGTTGCCCGTGTATGTCTGCAGGCACGCACATGCACACGGGGGAAATTCAGGTCTCATTTTGGCGCTATGAGTGAGCCAAGAGATTCATGTAGGAGCTGCTGTGATGGGTTCACTGAGAACAGAATGTTGCCCATGTATGTCTGCAGTTACCATCACACAGCCAGGCATGCACATGCACACGGGGATGAGTTGAAATGGCTGTAACGCGTGGCGAGGTTGCTGAGCACGCCCAGCTCGTGCAGGTACGCCAGCTTGTCCCACACACACATCTCTTACAGACAGTCCCACAGCCATTTCGACTCCGCACTGTCAGCCTTACATAGATCTCGTCAAGGCTGTATCGTGTGGCGAGGTTGCTGAGCACACCCGGCTCGTGAAGGTATGCGAGCTTCGTCATGTCGTCCACTCCGCCGCTCGGCGCGTCAGGATCCTTGGGATGCACGTGGGACAGCTTCAGGGTGGCCTGCGATGGAATGAGAGGGGGTTGAGTTTTGCAGCGAGAATGACACGCGGAAGCTAGGACCCGAGTCCTTGGGATGCACGTTGGACAGCTTTAGGGTGGCCTGCGGTGGAATGGGAGGGGATGGTTAGAGAAGAGTCAAAACGCCGCTCGGCGCGTCGGGATAGCTTCAACGTGGCCTGCGGTGGAATGGGAGGGAATGAGTTTCGCAGGCTTGAACGGAAGCGAAATTCGGGGACCTCGGGATGCACTTGGAATAAGCTTCAACGTGGCCTGCGGTGGAACCAGAGTGATTGTGTTCAGTAAAGATCGTATGCAGTGAGGTCGGTATGCGGTCAGAAAGAGGCCTACAACGAGACTGACGACTCATGAGACCTCAAAATGGAAAGAAGATCAGCGCCGTGCGTACTCAGCACCGTGGCAGTAGGAACAAGAACAATGGTCTCGACACAGGCGAAATATGGGTCGGAATACGTATAGTTGACGGTCGGAATACGTATAGTTGACTGAATACGGACCTCTTTCCGTCCAATCCTGACTGTAACCGTCTTGCTGTCTACTCGGAGGACTTCTGCCGGCATCCATGCCTTCTGTGGGTCCTCCACCCACACGTACGATCCCACCACTATGTTGCTCGCCGTGGCCTACACGATCAGGAATAAGAGAACATGTTAAGAAACTGGAAACGATAACCATTGCGAGAAATAGGTTCTGAAAGGAAAAACGTACCATTTTCGCAAAGTCTGTTCAGCGAGTTAGGCAACAGTTATTTATCCGGGCCGCATAGCTGAATTCTAGCGTACGTCAAAGTGAAGACGTTTGACCTAGCCTACAGCGAGTCTAATGCAAGTAAATCAAATCAAAACGCGTGAAAAGTGGCACCACGATTCTGGTTTCCCTGGACCGTAGTAGGTCAAATAGCTACTAAATTACATTGGCCTAGTATGGAGGGATAATATACTCTGGACGGAAGTTTGAACAGGCTGTGTCAGGTTTCAGAAACGGAGAAAACGCAACGGCCAAGGTTGGAAAAATCTCGACCATAAGAACGGCTGAGATTGCGTCGGTAGTGACGAAGGTCAGGGAACGGCTGGGATGGGTGCCACCGAACAAAACGGGGAGAAACAGCGTTACGGACGAAGCGCAGCTGTGGGCAAGATCAAGGTGTCCATCAGCCAATCATGGTCGCCCTTGTCCACGCCAAACCAAACCACTTTCGTGCCGCACCTTCCTGACTTTCCACGCTCTCCCTCCAAACTGCGCTTGGCGTGTTGGGTGGGGGTGAACGTGGCAGGTTGCATTCTGCATGTGTGACGCATAAAATTCGCTACAAAAGGCCCACTGTGTCCCAATACAAGGTTCAAAAGAAATTTGTCTGGTATTTAAAACCATAGCGACATAAAAAAGCCGGCCAAGTGTACTACTTTGCGGTCCCGATTCGCGAAACGGCGAAAGATCGATTCCCTGACTCATTGGCCAGCCGTTCTGACACACCGATGGAGGGAAACTGCTTTCGTTGTAACCATCATAGTTTTTTCGTTACAGCCAAGCTCACTTTCGCATTGTTACCAGCCCACGCACCTGCTCGTCAGAGCTTTGCACTAGAGGCACTTTTTCAAGATTCGCGACGGTTGGAGTCTTCTGAACTTACCCACCTCATATTGCTAGTCGTCATGTGGCATCAGTCCCGTTTCTTCCAGTAGCTTTGGGGAAAGGTCAAGACAGTGATCAACGGGCGATCAGCTATAGCACCCCCTTTAGAGTGGGTCAGACAACGGGCGAACGAACAAGGCGGCAAAATAGGGACCAGATCAACTTTGCTTGTGTTGTTCCGGAAAAGGTTGATCACCGTCGCGTTCGTTACGACTCTCCGCGAGACCTTTCTCGACCGCCTAGTGTCATCTTTCCGCGTGCAACTGCTTTTTTCTACCACGCGACGCGTCTTCTCCAGCGTGATTTTCCAATATGGAGGTACAGCGTACGAGTCTTGTCGTTCTCAGGCCGTCTGTGCCCGATCCACACCTATCCTTCGCAGCGTGCTACTTTCACCAGGATCGATAGCGCATGCCTCGCGAATTCCGTTATTTTTCGCAATCCTCTGCGGATCCGTGCTAATTCTGAATGCTTCACTGAGATGATAGAGCTTCCGTCACCGTCTGCAATTGCGATCACCTTGGTGCTCTCTGCATCCGTCCGTCTGATGCGCGTCGCGCTTTGACGCCTCTTTTGGGTGGTTCGACCACCGTACCCCAAAAATGTCGGTTTCCTTTTTTGGGTGGCCTCCCGGGTTTTCGTGATAGGAATCTACGTGCTCAAGGTTGTGGTGGGTAGTGAGGTTGTGGTGCTCGTGCAGTTCCTCCCTGGGAGGATGACTTGAGATTCCCCGGAATTTTGACTCGAAGGTCCTGGTTTCCTGCTTTGTTAGATCTAGCCCCAATTCTCTGTCCATGCGTGGTTCTTGTTCGCCTCGCTTTGGCATACCAACGTAAGGAGCGACGTGCTGCTGGAGTTCCGCGCTGGGGGGATGACAGTTCATCCAGCCATCATCCGGTCTCCTCATGATAGATCTTTCTCCTCTTTCCTCTCCATGGGTGTGGTTTGTGTGGCAGACTGATGCACCAAATGATGGTGACGTGCTGCTGGAGTTCCGTGCTGGGAGGATGACTGTCAGTGGCAGCACTGTGAAACCCGACCCTCGCAAGGGCCTGTTCCGACTTATCAGGGTCAGTTTCGGGGTCGTATTGAGAATACGTAAATATCAAATTGATTCTTGTTCTTGTGCCACTGTCGTTGGTCCTCCCTTGTCTCGCTACCTGCTTGACTTGTCCACTTTTTTTCTCCACTAGAGCGGCCGGTAGGTTTGCTGCTGCAATCGTAGCGGCTGAATCGCACCACTGGCATCTTTCCTCCCTTGTCTCACTGTCTCCTTTGTCCGGTCGCCTTTCCTCCCTACTAGACGGAGGACCTGCTGCTGCATCTGCAGTGGCTGGATCGCACCATCATTGCTTTTCTCCCTTGTCTCACTACCTGTTTGTCATGTTGCACTTTTGTCCCCACCAGACAGAGGACCTACTGCTGCATCTACAGTGGCTGGATCGCACCACCCAAGCTGTGGAGGAGGACATGGTGGTGTTCCCAGACGAAGCTAAATTCGAAAAGGCAAGCTGGGGAGCTGGGGTTGGAATCAGCCCTGTATCGGGGTTGTTGGGTTGTCTTGCCTTGAGATCTCACAGCAGTGGGTCGCACCACCCAGGCCGTAGAGGAGGCCATGGTGGTGTTCCCAGACGAAGCGAATTTCAAAAAGGCGAGCTTGAGTTGTTGTCGGCCTTGTGTTGTGGGATGCTGTGGGCCCTTTGTGGAATGTTTTCCCGACATGTGAGATGTCACGACGAGTATCAAGGTGCACCGCCACGTCCTCCGGTCACGACATCTGGATCACACCACAGCATCCCACCAAAATGCTGAAACCGTTGAGGTCATGATGGTGTCCCAGACGTCTTTTTGGCTCTTATTACAAGGGCAGCAGCGCGTGAAAGAGACGCTTGAGTAACAGGGAAAACAGCTGTCAGAAACGATCAAGTGAAAAAAAATGGATCTCGTGAGTGCTTTGCTTTGCTTTGAGAAGATCTGGATCGCAGCACCCGCATTTCCAAACCGTTGGGAAAATGGTGGCCCAGTCCATTGGACGAGTGCACCTGCTCTACTAAGGTCCCTTTTGGATGGACTCAAATGGGTTCTCGTTCATGCCTTGATGCACTCCCTCACGCACTCACCCCACCAGGTGTCCCAGTCCAGTGGGCGAGTGTATGTGCTCTCCTTCAATGAAGATGACCGCAAGCTCTTCTTCTGGATGCAGGTGGGCTCGCTTGCTTTTCAAGAAACTTATTGATTCTGACGGAAGATTAAAAAACACACACACACACACGCGCACACACACACACACACGCACACACGCACACACGCACACACACACACACACACACACACACACACACACACACACACACACACAAAGGGTTCTACCTTTTTTACTTCTCCAGGATCTTTCAGGCCCTTCTTCTGGTGCTTTCAATTCTATACAAGTGTGAAGTAAAACTGGTATTCACCAATATCATGAGTTAATCTGTTCTTTGTGAGTCAGTATGAGCGTCAACTTGCATGCCACCCGTCCTTCCCCCAATCCACCATCCTCGCTTCACTATTCCCTCAGGAGCCCAAGGCACACAACGACGAGCACCATTGCTCCGAAGTCAACCGGATACTGAATGAAGCATGTAAGTCGGTGTTGGCCAGTTGCCGTTCCTCTTCGCTTCCTTAGCCTTCCTCTGCTGGTCGTGGATTCGAACCCGAACTCTGTTTGTCAGGAAAGGGCGAGAAACAAAGGGCACGTGACAATGAGCAGCACTGCTCCGATGCACACTCTGAGGCTGGTGCTCACGCACAGCATGGAGCAGCATGCACATGTTCGCTCCAATCCAACATGTGTTTCGGTGATTCCTCTGATGGCTCATACGCAGGGCTATTTGAGGAGGATGACCGGGTGCTGGATGCACAATGTTGGACTCTGAGGTTGATGCTCCCTATGTGTAGGGGGCACATGTATTCACCTGTGTGTTTCAATGCAATGTGTGTTCTGACACCTTTCCATGCTCAATTACAGAGCTGCTAGAAGAGTACGACCTGGTGCTGGAATGCAGCGATGATGGATGGACTCTGAGAGGCCGGTGCTCTTTTGTGTGTGAGACGCATGTATCATGTATGCACGTGTGTGTTTCGATCCAATGTGTGTCCTGACACCTTTCCATGCCCAATCACAGGGTTGCTAGAGGAGGACGACCGGGTGCTGGATGCGGCAATGATGGACTCTGAAGCAGATGCGTTCGCAGAGAACGAGGAGGGCCACCTGGGGGAGGTGGATATGCACGACGACGGGGATAGCCACCAGATTACAGGACAGGCGCCTGCAGCAGTACAGCAGCCCAGGTAGGTGGTAGAAAGCACTTACCGTTGTTTTTTCCCTTATGCATGTGGGGAAGGAGGGTCTTTTGGGGGAGGCGGAAATGCATGACGATGGGGACAGTCACCACGCTATGACGCCTGGAACGATGCAGCAGCCGAGGTATACGTGTGTGGGGAACTGTTCCCACTGCATGTGGGGGAGGGAGTGTCAGCCACCAGCTTCTGGCAGGTTGGATGGGATATCATCCCTGTATAGAATCATCATAAGCGTCATTTCTCTTGTATTTAGTCAATGTCCTCTCTTGCCCGCCTCGCCCCACAGACCAGCTGGCAGCAGTGGTGCTGTGCCTGCCGGGTCACAAGGGGCGTCCGGTCTTGGTGAGCTGAGAGGCAATGCGGGAGGAGGTGGATCAGCAGCAGGTGGAACTCTGGGTGCCAGTGGCGCTGGCAGTGCTGCTGGTGCTCCTGGTGCTGGTGGTGGTGGGAGAGTTGGGGGACCAGTGCAGTTGGCACAGTTGCAGAGCATTCTGGCGGGTCTGGGCCAAATACAAGTTCCGCAACACTGTGAGTGGAATGACAAACTTTTTCTTGTCTCGACTCTCCTTCCGGCACAAGTGCCTTGGTAGCTTGGTGCATCTAGGGCAGTTGGTGCAATCGGGGCAGCTATAGAGCATTCTGGTGTGTTTTGGCCAAATACAAGTGTCGCCACACTGTGAGTGGAATGCGTGCACGTCGAACGTGTACACCCAATGCCCGACATCATCGGCCAAATTTCTTTTTCCTCGCCCGCGCACCCTGCTACTTAGTGCGAGCCACCACTTTCGAAAGCCATCAAATTCAACATTTTACAAATGAGTTTGAATATCTATCAAAGTAGTTATGGATGATGGATTATCAAGCTCAGTTGTGAAATGTTGAGTTTGACAGCGTTTGAAGGTGGTGATTCGCACTAAGTAGCAGGGCGCAGGAGTGAAGAGAAAGAACTTTGGCCGATGATGTCGGGCACTGGGTGTGCACGTTCGACTGACCCTTTCCTTATTGAAACTGCGTGCAGTGAGGACTGTGAAAATGGACGCCTTATTTTGATGCCTGAAGTCTTCATGGGCACTCTCAACGATTCCATTTGTGTGTGCATCCCTTCGTGTGTGCATCCCTTCGTGTGTGCATCCCTTCGTGTGTGCATCCCTTCGTGTGTGCATCCCTTCGTGTGTGCATCCCTTCGTGTGTGCATCCCTTCGTGTGTGCATCCCTTCGTGTGTGCATCCCTTCGTGTGTGCATCCCTTCGTGTGTGCATCCCTTCGTGTGTGCATCCCTTCGTGTGTGCATCCCTTCGTGTGTGCATCCCTTCGTGTGTGCATCCCTTCGTGTGTGCATCCCTTCGTGTGTGCATCCCTTCGTGTGTGCATCCCTTCGTGTGTGCATCCCTTCGTGTGTGCATCCCTTCGTGTGTGCATCCCTTCGTGTGTGCATCCCTTCGTGTGTGCATCCCTTCGTGTGTGCATCCCTTCGTGTGTGCATCCCTTTGTGTGTGCATGCAGTGAGAGCAAGGAGCATGAAGCTGACGGATATTGTCAAGCATGAGGTCATGATGAGCACTCTCAGTGTCGCCACTGGGTCATCATACTCTTCCTTCATATCCTGTGCCTTGCCGGTTTGGTTTGTGTATCTGTGTGCATGCAGTGAGAGCGAGGAGCATGAAGCTCACGGACATTCTCAAGCCTGATGTACTGATGAGTACTCTCAGCGATGGCACAGTGCAGCAGAGACTGGCTGAGTTCCTCCCACCTGTACGTACCTTTGCTGCTCTAAACCCATGTTGAATCTGTCTCAAAACCCCTTTTGCGCTCTATGTTTGCGACATCTCGAAACCCCTGCTTGCCGTGTTTGGAAAGTCTGACGGCTGTAGCGCTCTTGCTCTCTCGTGCTCACTCACTTGCTCTCTTCTCTTCTGCTGTGCTCAGAAATTCTGCTGCTTCTTACATCTATATGCATCCGTGCACCACTGCCTGAATGCTTTTTCCCAATAAACAGGAGCTTAGAAAGGCGGAAGATATGACTTTTGAAGCGCTTCAGAAAGTTTGAGGCCTCAAAATGCTTACATCTATATGTTTCCCTGCACTGCACCACTGCGTGACTGTTTTCTTCCCAAAAAACAGGAGCTGAGAAAGCCGGAAGATATGCGGCAACTGGTGCTGAGCCCGCAGTTTCAACAGCAGCTGGAAGCGTTTTCTGAGGTCAGCTTTGCGTTGCGCTACACCTAACACACACACCACGCACCCACACGCTCAACACACACCTACACACACACCGCACATGCACACAACCACTGGACATGCCCGCAGATCCAGCAGCAGCTGGAAGTGTACAGACTGCTTTTTCCCGTTCCATCGTCTTACTTCTATCTAATTTGGGGTCGACTCAAAAGCAGACCTATTGGTCATGCCCGCAGAGCCAGCAGAAGCTGGAAGTGTGTCTGGGGTACAGAGTGCTTTTCCCGTTCCCTCGTCTTTCTTCCATCCAACGAGTCATGCGCCAGACACGCACACACACAAGAGCACACATACTCCTGATCCAAGTTCCCCCCGTGTCCCTCTTCTCTCTGGCGTCTTCCTCTTCAAGTCTGTTCGCATCCTTGTTCTCAACCCCCAACGGCAGGTGTTGCTTGCTGGAAAGATTGACCTCTCGCAGTTTGGCATCGACGTGAGCAAGTGTAAGCGGTCTGGGGAGTCTTATTGGGGTCCATTCAATTGCATCATCAAACCATTTGCCATCCATTTTCCATTTGGTTGCCACATGTGCCATCTGTTTGACATATGTGTTCTTCCTTTAGCTCATCCTATTCTTGTCAAGATGCTGTCTAGTCTAATGCACGCGTGGAGCAATCCTTGAATAGAATCCATTCTTGGTTGAAGCGGTGTTTATCCTAAGCCAACTGATGAGTGGAGAAAACAAGCATGTTTCGCCTCCCTTTCTCCCTGTGTGCTCAGATGGGTATGGGGTTGTTTCTTTCCTAGAGGCGATTGATGACTCCACCCCTGCAACCTCTGCTGCTGCCCCTGCTGGCGAACCTGCCTCCGATGTGGCGGCACCTGCTGCTGCTGCGGTTGCACCTGCTGCTGCCCCTTCTGATGCTCCGGATGGGGAGACGACCCCTCAACCAGCAGCAGGGGTGGAGAAGGGAGACGAGACAGTGGAGGAGAAGGAGGGGGCAGATAACACAAGGTGACGTCATGCCGTTTGTTCCACCTGACAACTGACTATAATCAGTGATTGCATCATTCGTTATAAAATAGGGAAGTATGTGGCTGTCATTGCCTGTAATGATTGGAAGGGCAAATGTGGTGTTGGGTTTACTGATTGTTACGGAACGTTGTATGGTAAGTGATCCTAATTTCCAGGTTTTATGGGCTGGTGTTGAATGGGTTAGAGAAACCCTGCGATATTGCCAGCCATCTACATATCGAAGCTTGTCGCATGAAGTACAAACGAGGATTTCGTAAAAGCGTCACGCGGACTGACAGAAAACGTGATCCTCGTCATTCTGTTCCGCTTGTGCTGCGAAAGCGATTTCGGGGGTATCGGAGCTTTTCGCGTGACCAGTCGCACATCCTAGGATTCTGACCATATCACTCGCCCTCGGGATTGACGGGACAAGAGGATTTTGCCCTTTCTTATGGCTAACTTGAAACACTCAGGATGCTAATATGGGTTGCGCATTCTAGTCCAAGAACGCTGTTGGACTAACAGCTTACAGCTTGACAGTAGGGGAATCTCTTAGAGAACTATTACTGTCCCGTTGAAACTCCCGTGCACATCCTTGGAGCCGTTACGCGAGGCCTTCTTTTAGCTTGGTTCTTCACATTTGCGCCACGTGCTATAAAGGCTTCCTGATTACCATATCGGCTATGGAACAGGACTGATATCAGTGAAAGCCATGGCTGCTTCTGTCGTGACTCCTGCCTGCGGGTCCATTGTCAGTAACCGCCGGTCGAGCTCTGATTCGTTACAAGCAAGTTCGCTTCTAGCAACTCCGCGTTCTATCACTTCTTCATCCAGTTTCTCTTTGGCATCCGGTCGCGCTATAATATTTTCCGGAGGCTCGAAACCCGTTATCCTGCAGTCGACAAGGCCGTCGCGAATATCGAACTCGAGAAAGACTTCGAAAAAATCGGTTTGTAGTGTTACGTCAGGAACACGGCTTCATGTGGTAACCCCCCTCTCAACGTCTGTATTCAGACGGGAACCTCTTGAACCACTCTCTCTTGGAAACGGTATTACCAAGGGGATTCGACCACGATGGAGTTTCATTGGCAGGAACCAGACTCGACGAGGGGACACGTGGCGGCTGCTGGAGACGCGGCCGCATGGGTGGGCTCGCGAAGGGGAGAGCGAGGGCGGGGGTGTGACTGCAGCGAGGGACGGACGATACAAATTCAACCTGAACGAGTACATGGTGACTATAGAGAAGCCGCTGGGGATCTGGTTCTCTCAAACGGATAGTGGAGCAGTTTATGTCGAAGCACTGCAGGAGAAGGTACGTACAGGGGAAGGGAATAGCCGTACAGGGAAGAAATTTTCTGAGGGGACGGAAGTGACTGATTTGTGTTCGCTTCAGTGTGTTGCTGTAATGGGTGGGTGATGTAATATGATCTCACCGATTTGTTCTTGGTGAATGTGATTGTACCAGGAGAATGCGGAGCGCGGGCAGATGGTGATGGTGGGGGATGTGGTGCGACAGGTGTCGGTTGCTCAAGGCATGCCACTCACACGAGTCATCGACCTTCCATCCCTCGTGTATGTATCATGTCTATTGAGGCGCCCCAAGAATTGGAGCGCGGGCACATGGTGATGGTGGGGGATGTGGTGCGACAGGTGTCTGGCTCAAGGCACGCTGCTCACTCCAGTCATTGACCTGCAATCGCTTGTGTAAGAGTGTGCGATGTGTATGCGTGTCAATGTCTTCTGTGAGTGTTTATATGTGCATATATGTCTGTCCTCCAACAGTCCTTGATACTATGTGCGTCCTTCATCCCTCATTCCTCAATCCCATCCCATACAGAACCGCAATCGAGGAGGGGAAGGGCCCTTGTACGTTTGTGCTAGAACGATCCCTTCACGCCCCTACCACCCAGCGCATCATCCTCCCATCTCATTTGGTTCAAATTCGTCCCACTTGGCCCCCCCTCTCAACACTTTGCAGAACTGCAATCGAGGAGGGGAAGGGCCCCTGCACATTCGTGCTAGAGAGAGCCCTACATGCCCCCACCACCCAACGCATCATCCTCTCCCACCCTCTCCGCTCTGACAACCCCGGCCGCTCAGCAGCTGCCACGTGGCACCACCCGTCCAGCTGGCCGCGCTACAGTGCGAGCAGTGCCATGTCAGCACGGACACTGTTCATGAGGGGGGGAGTGGGGCGGGTGGGTCTTGTGTCGTTTTCTGAGTTGAGACCGCATGGGGAGAGGAGGAGAGAGAGGAGGGAGTGGGGTGGGGGACAGGGACAAGGGGAGGGGAGGGTGGAGGAAGGGACGAGGGAGGAGAGTGCGGGGAGGACGGGAGAGGAGGGAAAGGGTGGGTCAGGGCTTAGTCAAATGCAAGGGAATGGCGTTGATGGTGGTGGTGGTGGTGGTGGTGGAGGAGGAGAAATGAGAGGAGAGGTGAGAGCAAAAGAGGGGAAACAGTCAGGGGAATTCGTGGGAATGGTAGCAGCAGAAAGAGAGGGGGAGCAGGGGGGTGAGATTTCTGTAGGGGATGCAACAGCTGCAGATGTTAACGAGCCTGTAGTAAACGAGGCTGAGATGGGGATAGCGAGAGAAGTGGAGGGGCGTGGGGAGGATGGAGAGAAAGTGGAGGATAGAGGGGAAGTGGAGGGTGGGCGAAATGCGGAAGACCGGGGTAAGGTGGAGGGAGTGGGCAGTGCAGGAGGGGAAAGGATAGTTGTGGAGTTGAATGGAGAGGAGGAGAGGAGTGCAGATGGGGATGGGGGCGTGGGAGACAGAGAAGGGAAGAAAAGGTTAAATGAGGGGATGGGTGATGGAGAAGGGGTGAGGGAAGGGGAGGCACAGAAACCAGGAGGGAGGGGTGTGAGGGCGATAGTAGGAGGCACTTTGTGGGGTAAGAAAAGGAAGACAGGAAAGGAGAAAGGAGAGGGAGGAAGGGGGGGGAAGGAGCGGGTGGAGCAAGCACAGGCAGAACCAGAGTGGGTCTTATTTCCGTTCTTTGAGGGGAAGCTTGTGTCTGGCTCGGATTCAGGTCCGGATTCAGGTCCGGATTCAGGTCCGGATTCAGGTCCGGATTGTGGAGCTGATGAGAGGTCTGGTGAGCAGGACGCGCCTGGTTTGGGTCAAGGTTTGGAAAGTCGAGCAGCTGAAGCCCAAGCCTCTGAAACCCAGGGCGCCCTGTCGACCGAAGCTGATGAAATTGTTGGAAGGGAAGGAAGCCTGGCAGAAGAGAGAGTTTCTGGCAGGGAAGCGAGCTCAAGTAATGAGGCTGGGGCAGGTGAGGCTGGGGGAGGTGAAGATGGGCCAGGTGCGTCCCCAGCTATGGGAACTGTGGCTCAAGTAGCAAGCCAAGAGAAGATTGAGCAAGGAGATAAGGGCCTGGAGAGAATAGAGGAGAAGGAAGAGAGGACAGGGGAGGAGGTTGAAGAGAGGAACGGAGATGAGGAGGAGGAGGAGGAGGATGGGGCGGAATGGGCCCAAGCAGCAGAGGCAGCAGCAGCGCTTGCAGCAGCTATGAGAGGAGAGAGGGGAGAGGAGGGAAGGGAAGGGGACGAGGAGGGTATGGAAGAGCGGGGCGATAGGGACGGAAGGGGGAGAGGCGAGGAGGGGGAGGGTGAGAGGGAAGAGTGGTACGGGGAGGGGAAGCAGCAGGGTCGGAAGGACGAAGATTGGCAGTGGCCAGAGCGCGGTTTCTGGGATGCTTCCTCTGGGAAGGACGGGGGAGTGGAGGGGGAGGGGAAGTGGTGGGGGCTTGGGATAGGGCGAGTGGATGAATTTGTAGAGGCATACACAAGAGGCGTGGGGGACTCGAGATTCGAGCCACTTCACTCGCCCACTCACACACAGGTGAGAGAGAGGGGTCTGTGTGGTGCATGTATGATGTACACAGAGTTTAAAGCACAGCTTGTGGGGGCTTGGGGTGGGCGGGTGGATGAATTTGTGGAGGCTTACACGAGAGGCGTGGGGGACTCGCGGTTCGAGCCGCTGCATTCACCCACTCACACACAGGTGAGGGAGAGTGGTGCGTGTGCTGTGTGTGGTGTGTGTGGTGTGTATGGCATGGCTTGAGCACAGCTTGTGGGGGCTTGGGGTGGGGCGGGTGGATTAGTTTGTGGAGGCGTATACCAGAGGCGTGGGGGACTCGAGATTCGTGCCGCTGCATTCGCCCACTCACACACAGGCGAGGGGAGTGGTGCGCGTGGTGTGCCTATGGCGTGGCTTAATGTGCATAAGGTGGGACGGGTGGATGAATTTGTGGAGGCGTATACCAGAGGTGTGGGGGATTCGAGATTTGAACCGCTTCACTCGCCCACTCACACACAGGTGAGGGAGATTAGTTTCTGTGGTGTGTGCATGGTGTGGTTTAAGCATTACTTGCGGGGGCTTGGGGTGGGGACATAACCCCTATCTATCATGCTTCCTTTACTCGTCCCCCGTCCTTCTCCTCTTCTTATCCACTTCACCTCCCCTCTGTCACCATTCATCACCTCTCCCCAGGTATCAGATCATCTCGCCTCCGAAACGGCACTCCTGTATCCCTTCCTATTCCTCTCTCCTCCCTCCCTTATTATCCCCTCATCCGCCATCCATCAACCCTTTATATCCCCTCTTGCCACTAGCCTCAAGCCTCAAACTCCCTTTATTCATCTCCCGTCCTTCTCCCCTTCTGCCATGTATGCCATTCACCAACCTCTCACCTCCCACAGGTATCAGAGCACTTGGCGTTTGGAGCAGCGCTCCTGTGCCCAGAAGACATAACTTCCGCGCACCAAAGGCTGGTCCGTCCCCCCTCCCCACTCTATTCGCCCCTCTTCCCCATCTATTCGCCCTTCGTCCCCATCTATTCGCCCTTCGTCCCTCCCTATTCCCCCCTCTTCCCATTCCCCCCTCCCCCGTCTCTCTACACGCTCCCCCTCCCCCTCCATTCGCCCTTTCCCCCCTTTTCTATACGCCCCTCCCTCCTCTCTACGTGCCCCTCTTCTCTCTTTCTGTATGCTCCTTCTCTTGTGGCTGCCCTTTGCTATGCTGTCTTTTCCCTCTGTACAATCACTGTTTCCTCCTCTTGTGTGTATGCTGGTGTTTTTTGTACAAAACGTCCTTCTTGCTTGCTTCTGTGTGCATTGTTGCTTCTGTCTCCTCTTGTGTGTATGCGAGTGGTTTTCCTACTATATATCGTGCTTGCTTGAGTTGTGCTGAAACTTCATGTAGGCTTTGCAACCTTGTTGCCAGCCCTCCCGCTCAACCCCCTTTTCTCCTATCTCAGATCAGGGCATGACAGCAGTGCTGGACTTACAGCAAACCAACAAGGTGACTTCTGAGTCGAGGCAAAGGCCGTCATTTTCCCCTCCTCACAATCTATCCATACCCCTCCCTCCCTCCCCCTCCTCCACCAACCCACATCAGGGCACGACAGCAATGCTGGATCTGTAGCGAGCTACGGAGAAGCTTAACTGGGCCGTGGATGTGGATAGCATATACAGGGCCCTGCCCTACTCTCCCCACCACTCCCCACTCCTTCCAATCTCTATCCCTTCCTCTCTACCCCTTTGCACCGCAGGGCACGACAGCAGTGTTGGACCTGCAGCGAGCCACGGAGAAGCTCAACTGGGCGGTGGACGTGGATGGCATGAACCGAGCGCTCCTCTCATACTCCACCTCTCCCTTACCTCCTCCCACTCCTCTGCTGTATGTGGTCCCTTCTTATGGCCTCCGCTTTCTCTCATCCTCTGCACATCAGGGCACGACAGCAGTGTTGGACCTGCAGCGAGCCACAGAGAAGCTCAACTGGGTGGTGGACGTGGATGGCATGAACCGAGCGGCAAGGGATTCGGGGGTGATGGTGGTGCACCACCCCATCAGGTGAGCTCTCTTCGTTGGTTGTGGCAGCGTGGGTAGGACTTTGGATGGGGATGGCATGAACCGGGCGGCAAGGGACGCAGGGGTGATGGTGGTGCACCACCCCATCAGGTGGGCTTACTTCACTGATTGGGGGCATTGCTGCATGACGAGGGCCTGTGATGGGGATGGCATGAACCGGCCGGATGCGGGGGTGATTGGTGGTGCACCACCCCATCAGGTGAGCTTCCATCTTCTTTTGCTAGTTGCGGTTGTTGGTTGCATGGTATCGCGTGAAAGTGCCTTTGGTGTGGATCCAGAAGGATTGGCATTGGAGCTCCTGCATTGAAAAGGGGGTTCCCTGATCCGCCCCTCTCTTCTCGTCTTGCCTTCCCTTACCAACCATGCCAAGTACCACGACGGGCATGACTTGAGACAAAAGCTCCCAGTGGCGGTGGGGATTCTGCACCGCCTGCTGCGCAGGGGCCTGCATGTGTTGGTGACGGATACAGACGGGGTGGACAGGGCGCCAGCAGTGGTGTGGATGCGTGCCATAGGATTCAGGGGCATTGGCACTCCTTTATGCATAGAGAAGTTCCCTCATTTGCCCCTCTCTCCTCACCTCGCATTCCTGTACCAACTACTCCCAGGCACCACGACGGGCACGATTTGAGGCGAAAGCTTCCAGTGGCGGTGGGGATTCTGCACCGGCTACTGCGGAGGGGGCTGCATGTGTTGGTGACGGACACAGACGGGGTGGACAGGGCGCCAGCAGTGGTGTGTGCGTACCTGCACTGGGTGCTTGCTATACCGTTGCCTCAGGCTCTTCACTTCGTCTGCGACGTCCGTCCCTGCCAGCCCAACCGGTGAGCCAGCGTTCAGTGCGGTTCAATGTGATTCACTGCGGTTCTGCGCGGCCAAGTGGGGTTCAGGTGCGGATTAGTGCGGTTCTGTGAGTTGAGCACTGGAGGCTGCATGTGTTGGTGACGGATACAGATGGGGTGGGCAGGGCGCCAGCAGTGGTGTGTGCGTATCTGCACTGGTGCTTGCTATACCGTTGCCCTAAGCCCTCCACTTTGTCTGCAATGTCCGCCCCTGCCAGCCCAACCGGTGCGCCATCCAGCACGGTCTAGTACAGTTTAGTGCCGTTTCTTGTGGCTCAGTGCAGTACAGTACGGTTGAATTAGTTGAACAGTGCTGCCTGCACTCGCTCTCCGCCCTCCTCCTCTCCGTTCTGCTCTCCTCTTATCTCAGAGCGGCACTGGCAGTGGCAACATGGGACCTGGTGGCCATGTTGCGCCATGGCGTGAGGCACTCAGGCCCTGCCACTCACCCCGCAGTCTGCTCACCCCTCTTCCTTCTGCTCCCTTCTGCTCCCCTCCCATCCCTCCCATCCCTCCCATCCCTCCCATCCCTCCCATATCAGGGTGGCGCTAGCAGCAGCCACATGGGGTGAGGCACACACGCCCTGCCACTCACCCTCCAGTCTGCTCTCCCCTCTCCCTCTGCTCCCCTCCCATCCCTCCCATTCCTCCCATATCAGGGCAGCACTGGCAGCGGCAACATGGGATCTGGTGGCCACGCTACGGCACGGGGTGAGGGGCACAAGCCCTGCTATTCATTCTGCTGTCCCCTCTCCCCTCTCCCTTTTGCTCCCGTCCCTTCTGCTCCCCTCGCATCTCAGAGAGGCACTGACAGAAGCCACGTGGGATGTGGTGGCCATGCTACGGCATGGGGTGAGGCACACAGGCCCTGCCAATCAACCCCTGGTCACCTCTCCCATTTCCATTCTCCTCCTTACGCATCTCAGAGCGGCACTGGCAGCGGCAACATGGGATCTGGTAGCCATGCTGCGGCACGGTGTGAGGCACACGGGCCCTGCTACTCACTCGGTGCAGATTGCATGGAACCACGGAGGGCGCGAGGTGAGGCTGCCTTGTGTATGGTTACTGGTGCGGCTGGTGGTTACCAGATAGTGACGTTACCACAAGCTACCCTGCCACGCACTCGGTGCAGATCGCATGGAACCATGGAGGGCGAGAGGTGAGTGCGACTTGTGTAGAGAGAGTGTGCGTGGTTACCAGAGAAGCCAGTATTACTGGTTACCAACAAACGGGGTTACTGCAAACCCCCTACTACTCACTCGGTGCAGATCGCATGGAACCATGGAGGGCGAGAGGTGAGGGCGCGCTGTGTATCAGAGATTGATAGGTGGGTGTGGTTACCATATATTGTGGTTACTACAACCTGCCCTGCCACCCACTCAGTGCAGATCGCATGGAACCATGGGGGACGAGAGGTGAGAACCCCTTGTGAAGAGCGTGTGTGTGTTGTTACCAGAGAAATCGGTACTGGTTACCAAAGAATGGGGTTATCACACATAACCCTGCCACTCACTCGGTGCAGATCAGATGGAATCAGGGGGGGCGTGAGGTGAGAGAATGAATGGACCCAATCTAGAGCTCTGTTTACCGAATACTGTTATTAACAGAGAATATGGTCACAAACTGTCCTGCCACCCTCAGTGCACATCGCATCAAACCATCACGTCAAGTCATGGGGTTGGAGAGGTTAGGGCTCCTTGTGAATTGTGAGCATTCCTCCTCTCACACCCCTCCATCCCATGCCGCCCTCCCTCATGCAGGTGCTACTGGTGGGCGAGCTCTCAGGCAGGAAGAATCCAGTGGCCATGTCAAGGCGCCACTCACGGCCTGTTGCCACCCTCCCTTGCGTCCCCTCCCATTGCCTCCCGTCCCATTGCTTCCCTCCCTCCCTTGAACAGGTGCTACTGGTGGGCGAGCTCTCAGGCGGGTGGAAAAACCCAGTGGCCGCCACTCCAGTTGGGGGATCGAAGTTTGTTCTCGCACTCAGGCTGCCGCTCGGATCGTGAGTGCCCTCATCTTTTCCTGCGTGTGTCTTCTTCATCCTCTTTGCTTCTGTGCCCTCTCTGTGGAGCTGTAACTTTGCATCCAAACTTGTTCACCGCACCACCCACACCAGTGTGAGCCTCCAAATTCGTTCTCGCACTCAGGTTGCCTCTCCCCCTCCCTCCCCTCCCCCAGCTATCACTGCAAGTTCATAGTGGACGGGCACTGGCGCCATGCAGCGGACCTGCCTTCTTTCACTCCCTCTCCTCTCCCTTTCCTCAAAACACACATGCTCCACCGCACTCTACTCCTTTACCCCCCCTCCCCCAGCTACCGTTACAAGTTCATAGTGGACGGGCACTGGCGCCATGCTGCGGACCTCCCCACAGAGGTGGACGAGTGGGGCAACACCAACAACGTGCTCCACGTGGGGTCACTGGCGCGGCACAGTAATGTAGTCGGCCTGCGCACACAACACCAGTCACGAGATCCCCTCCCCTTTAGTTCTCGAGTGGGGCAACACCATCAACGTGCTTCATGTGGGGTCCCTTGCCCGGCACAATAATGTGAGTCGGCCTACCCACACAACACCAGTCATGTGTTCCCCTCCCCTTTACTTCTCAAGTGGGGCAACACCAACAACGTGCTTCATGTGGGGTCACTAGCCCGCCACACCAACGTGAGTCTGTGTGCACACAAGCCTGTGTCTGCAAACAAGTCGCTCTGTCTGCACGCAAGTCTCTCTGCAAACAAGTCTGGGTGAGGAGCACGTGAAGCGGACCTGCCCACGGAGGTGGACGAGTGGGGCAACACCAACAACGTCCTTCATGTGGGATCACTAGCCCGCCACAACAATGTTGGTCTGGGTGCTCACAAACATGTCCTCAATCATGCACTCTCGCTACTCGCACCAACACCGGCAACGTGCTTCATGTGGGGTCACTAGCCCGGCACAACAATGCGAGTCTGTGCACACGTCTCAGACTTGTGTGCACACCTGCACACAAGTCTGAGTCTGAGTCTGTGTCTGTTAGACACACCTATCTGCATGCACACACAACACCAGTCATGTCATCTTCTTTCTCCCTCTCCCTCCTCCCTTCTCTCTTTTGAGCAGGATGCGGTGAGGGAGAGGTTGATAGAGCGCCCTCTCACGGACCTCGAGAGGCGAATAGTTATTTTCGCAGTCATCTGGTGATAGTTTGTTTGTATGCCTCTTTCTCTCCCTGCCTCCCTGTGTCCCCTGTCTCTGTGTCACGGTCTCCCTATCTCCCTGTGTGCACTAAACAGGATGCGGTGAGGGAGAGGGTGATAGAGCGCCCTCTCACGGACCTTGAGAGGAGAATGGTCACCTTCGCCTCGCAGCGTGTTGCCTTTTCCGTCTCTCCCATCACCTTCACCCCCAAGCTCAGGCCAGCGCGCTCATGAGCCATGAGGTGTGTAGATACAAATAGGCTGATACATCTCGAAATTTGTGTGAATAAAAAATTTTCCGATGGGATTTGCAGGTTCTAAACATCATTCATATATTATAAGAATATGAGAGCAAAGTGTGTAAGGATGTACTTTGAGACCTATGTTGTAAGGTCTCGTCACACTGAGAATAGGTGTAGCCTTACCACTTATGTTTGAAAGCCGTGCGGTAATGTCGAGGTAAGAGTGGTTGAGGGAACACTCTTGTGGCTTTTGGGTTTGTCAAACAACTGTAAACAGGATGCGCTGGAGGTAGAGCTGTCACATGAAGCCGTTTTCATTCGCCGGATTCGACATTTGCCACTTGTAGGTGTGGCAAAGGTGCATGTAAGCGACAACGCACCTGGCCGCCTTCCCAGCGTCAAACGGCGGAATCTTCTAGATGCCCCTTCTGCATCGAACTGGGCTACTGTAAGTTGAAGGGAAGGAGGTGGAGTTGATTGAAAGGCGCGCGTATGGGATTGGCCGCGAGATTTGTGCGCTGGCATGGCTGTGCGCGCTGAGTGGCGGAAAAAATTGGCAAGTGAGCGGGGGAGCCCCGTTTGCCAGTAAAATACCGCCACTTGTCAAGTGCCCCAAAGTGGGGGATAAGGAGGACATGTCTGCCTTGCTTCAACCCTTCAGAATGTTCAGACGACATTTCACTTCGTTACCGTTTCCCCACGGAATATCATTTTTGTTTCCGGGCAAATCCAACAGTCTTGAAAGCGCCAGATGAGGATGACACAGTGGATTGCGATTAGAGCGACGCAAGGTTGTACAGTTCTTACGGCTTTACAGTTCTTGTATCGTGGTTCAGGACGGTTTAACAAGGTGAAAAGCGATTCTCTATGTTTACTACTTTGCACCGTGTAGAAACAAAGTTAACCGCAGTGGGCGTACAAAAAGTTCTACAACCTGACGTAGAGCGGCGTTTCTCACTCTCAAATCGTTTGGGCAGGATCGATATATACCCATCCTTGTCGGGCAAGCATTGGTACCCGTCCTAGTTTCTCAGGAACCAATGTTCCATAACTATTAATTAACGCCGACCAAAGAACGGGTCGGCCCGCCCTGACGTCCTCGGCTGTTGTGCTCGTTCGGCTCCCACCACCAACCTAACCAGTCTCCACTTGCTGCTCTCTGCAAGTCATGGTCATCGAATCCGTATCCCCAAAGGAGAAGAATAATATATTTTGTTTCCCCAATCGCGTCACGCCCCGTCATCGTTATCACGCTTTGACCAGGGCCCATGAACCACGCTGCGCTGCGACGTTCTGACAGGCAGAGGAGGGCCGGGCCCAGCAGTTGCTGGCGTTGCGTTGCGAGCGCGATGCGAAGACGGAACGAACGAACTTGTCCACGAGGAGACGTGTTCACATCTCCCTTGACAATAGTATCAACGGCTATCGTAACAGTAATAGTAATAATAGTACCATGCAGGTCACTCGTGGCCGTGAGCAGTGCGGTCCTAGTGACTGGGATGGCATAATGCAGGCAAACACTGTCAGACCAACATATTTTGTCTTACTGTGCCATAGTGCTCGCAAAACGCGGCGCGTCGCCATCGAAGCCTTCGATCCAGACTGAGCTGCTCTGACGAGCTGAGCTAAGATGAGTTGTGGATGGGGTGGGTACGCGCCTGCAAAGTCTAAAATCGCTCTTCGCAAAGCCGCTTTTACACGTCTCATCAATGCGCCGCGACAAGCTTTAATCACCCTTTATCATGCTTTCATCCCTTCATTTTACCTACTTGTACCGCGTTTACCCTAACCACATGCCCACGGATCACATCGCTAATTTAACGCCCTCCTCCTGACGCGACGCCGATTATTCCATCGTCCGATCATCTGCGGGGGTGACTGATCCTTTCAGTAATTCAGATTTTTCCAAGTTCGAGGTTTGAATGGAGTGTTGCGATCATGGCGTCGATGGTCACAGTCTCTGCGACAGCTGCGATGGCGAGTTGGCGATGCTGTCGCACGGGTGGAGCGTTCACGACCTCATTCTTCCTCTCGCCGCACACGGTGATGTGGTTTCGCCTGATTTCGCGAACATGTTCGCGTATGGCGACGGCTCTCTCGTCTTTCCGAATGCCGGCGGCGGTACTCCGAGTCAGGCCGGCGCCCTGCCGGCTGCTCAAGCTACAAAGACAGTCACGTCGCCACCAGTCGCCGCATATTCGGCTTCCGGCGCCGCGTATTATGCTGACGCGTCGCAGACTGTGGTAGCTGCCGATCTGGCGGCATTGACGGAGTCGTTGTGGGCTGAGCTGGCAGCAATGGACGGCGACTACCGCACTGCCACGTGGCAGGATCCCGACGCCGCTCCTCCATGCTGGCAGCTGATTGACAACGCAAAATCGCCGCGCCGCCCTGCCAAAGCTCGAGCCGCGACGCTTATTGATACACCCTGTCAGCAGGGTTCGGCGATCGTCGTATCAGGGTCTCAGCAGATCGACGCACGGCAGAATTGTCATTATCAGCCATTCGCCATGGCCGCTTCACCAGCAGCAGAAGCAGTAGCAGCAACGACTTTCGAGTTACCACGTTCCCAGAAAAACGCGGTGATCGTAACTGGTGCTGCGTCGTCACAGACCCAGCAGATCGACGCACAGCCACAGCAACAGCAACAGCAGCAGCTACAGCAACAGCCACAGCAGCAGCAACAGCAGCAGCAGCAGCAACAGCAACAGCAACAGCAACAGCAACAGCAACAGCAACAGCAACAGCAACAGCAACAGCAACAGCAACAGCAACAGCCACAGCATCCCCTTTCCATGACCGCTTCACCGGCTTCAGCTGCATTGAACATTGGGTCGACTCAAAAGAGCGCGGCGATTCTGTCAGGTGCTGAGGGATCACGGACCCAGGCCTACGCACAGCAACAGCATCCCTTTGCCATGGCCGCTTCACCGGCAGGAGCAGCAGCAACGACCGTGGGATTTATCACACCTGCTGCGATCACACCTGCTGCTGTCACACCCAGTGCTGTCACACCTGTTGCCATTGCAAATTCTGCTTTTCTTGCCACTCGGCCTTTTTGCAGCAGCCCCAGCAGCAGACCTGTTGCGGTTCAGAGCGGTGCTATGCGGTACAGATGGTCCAGCAGCGGCAGCCTCGACCTGATTTTCGGGGCACCGAACGAAACGCAGACGAAGCAGCAGCAGAAGCAGCAGCAGCAGCAGATGCTGCAAAGCCAGAACCCCAACCCGAAGCTGAGCCCGAGCCTCGGCGGAGCCCCGGGACCGGACCTGAGCACCAGGCTGACTCCTAAGCGCAAGCGAGGGTCCCTCAGAAGCAGCAGCGACACTATTGGTCCATCCAGCCTCTCTCGAAGCCTTCCCGCCAAAAGCTCTTTAGAAAGTTACTTTGGGAATGCCCCAGGCGGTGCCCCCCATACAGTCACGCTCAGGGGTGTCACAAGAAGTCCGGTCACGGAGAAAGGCGCTACTGCTTTCGATGCAATCACAAATCCGTGGAAGATCTCCGCAAGTGCGAGTGTGTCTGATTGTCCCTGTGACCCATGGGAAAGGCTCCCTGAGAGGCGAGTTGGGTTCGCTACAGTCACTGCTTCTCCTGGGTTTGCTACAGTCGCTGATTCTCCTGGGTTCGCTACAGTGTGTAACACTCCCGGTTCAGCTGAAGCAGGCTGGCCTGCTGCAGCATCTGCATCTGCTCCCTTCCCCTCTCCCAACTCCTCTCCTTCCTCCTCTCCCTTCCCCGGCCCCTTCCCCGTTGCCTCTTCCAACACGACTGCCTCATTTACCTCCTCCCCCTCGTCCCTTCTCCCTCCTCCTGCCCCACCCCAGGGCTTAAGCCTCCCCCCTCCTTACCCCTGTGCTCTTCGTTTGGCCAACCTCCCAACCAGCAGTCGCCCCTTTCCCAGCAATTCCCTCCACAGAAACTCCTACCCCAGTACCCCCTTCTCCAGTAACCCTATCCCCGTTCCCAGTACCCTTTCCTCTAGCAACTCTTCTCCCAGTATCCTGCTCTCCCCAAACCTTTACCCAATCAGGTATCCTGCTGTCCCAAATTCCCCTGTTCTCAGTAACGTTCTTTCCAGTTCTGCCTCCCCCAGTTCTGCCTCCCCCAGTGAACCCTGCTCCAGTTGTACCCTCCCTAATGGCACCTGCCTGCTCGCTCGCTCCTGCTCTGCTCCTCTCATCACCCCTGCCAGAAACAACCCCTTTGGGATAGGTACATCTGGTGCAGGTGTTACCCGGTCTTGGGCTTCTGAGAAAGGTATATCTGGTGCAGGTGTTATCCAAACCGCTGCTCCAGGGTCACCATTACTGTTTTCGGGGAAAAGACTTGGTTTGGAGCATGGTGTGCCTCGGCCTCTCAGTCTTAAAGCCCCTGAGTTGACTTCATTGACTCACAATGCAACCTTTTCCTCACCAGCTCCATACCCCGTCTTTCCTCTGAAATCCACCTCCCCACTGCAAGCCGCCACCCCACTCTCACCCACCTTCCCACCACAATTCATCCTTCCATCGCCACTCACTGCCCCACTCTCTACTACCTTGCAAGTGCCGCCGTCGCCGCCACCCCCAGGATCAAGGGCGCATGAGCTGGAGGGTCTTTTTGAGGCGCCTAAGAAGCTGCCAGCCGTCCCCGCCCCGTTTTCTGCTGCTCTGCACGTGCCGCTGTCGTCATCACCGCCATCGTCAAGGGCACGTGAGCTGGAGGGGATTTTCGAAGCGCATCGGAATCTGCCCCCCACCGCGGCCCCGCTTTCTGCTGCCCTACAAGTGCTGCAGTCACCGTCCCACCCGGGATCAAGGGCGCATCAGCAGGAGGCGTTTTTCAAGGCGCCAACCATTCTTCATGAACTGCAGGCCACCAGCCAACACTCTGAAGCGCTGCGCATGCCGCTATCATCGTCACCCCTGTCGTCATCACCGCCGGGATCCAGGGCGCATGAGCTGGAGGCGTTCTTCAAACGAAGCCTCAGCCTCGAGACGCCTTGCAGGAGAGAGTTTGACTTGCAGGTGTTCTTAAAACGAAGGCTGAGCGAGTGTAAGGCTCCAGAAAGGGCCGCTGAGCTGGAGGAGTTCTTTAAGGGGAGCATGACAATATCGAAGGGCGAGTGTATGGAGATGGACGGTGGAAATGGCTTTTCCGAAAGGACATAGAAAGAAGGGGGTGCAATGGGGGGAAAGTGGAGTGGGGGAGGTGGAAGCATGACAATATCGAAGGACGAGTGTATGGAGGTGGATGGTGCAGACGTTATTCTCAAGAGGGCTTAGGAAGAAAAGGAGGGGGGGGTGGAGTGGTGGTGGGCGGTGACAACGTGCTCCATGTGGGGTCCCTCCCTGGCACGGCACAATAACGTGAGTCTGCGTGCTCACCAATCTGCATGCACACACAACACCAGCTGCCACCGCACATATCTCGAGTGTGGCACCACCAACAACGTGCTTCATGTGGGGTCCCAGGTGCGGCACAATAACGTGAGTCTGTGTATCCACGTGTCTATCTGCACTCAAGCCTCTATGCTGACGCCACACAACACCAGTCCCCCCTCCCCTTCACATCCAGAGTGCGGCAACTCCAACAACGTGCTTCATGTTGGGTCCCTGGCTCGGCACAACAATGTGAGCCTGTATGCTTACATGTATCTGCATGCCCACACCACACCATATGTATGCTCCCCTACACAATGTGAGTCTGTGTATCCACGCGTCTATCTGCACTCAAGTCTCTGCGTGCACACACAACACCAGCTGCCACCCCACACATCCGGAGTGGCGCAACACCAACAACGTGTTGAATGTGGGGTCCCTGGCTTGGCACAATAGCTTGGCACAATAGCGTACATGTGTCTGCATGCCCACGCGACACCAGTTGAATGCACCCCAACACATCTGCATGCCCGACACGTTGGCGCAACACCAACGCATTCCTACAACTTCTCATCGCCTCGTAAGCGAATGTTTTTTACGAATCCTTAACAAACATACGCTGCAACACCAACGCATTCCCACAACTTCTCATCGCCTCATAGGCGAACCTCGAGAGGTGAATGGTCACCATCACAGTCACCCAGTGAAAGCACGCTTACTTGTGTCCCTCCCTGCTTCTCTCCCTGTCTATCCTGACCAGGATGCGGTCCACTCACGGACCTCGAGAGAAGAATGGTCACCTTCGCCTCGCAGGTCCTGGCAGCGAGGATGGCCAAGGGCATGAATGCCCAAGCATAGCCGTGAAGCACGGCCCTGTTGCCTTCTCTGTCTCGCCCATCGCCTTCACCCTCAAGCTGTGCCCAGCACGCTCTTGAGTGTCCACAGCAACTCACAGCAACTCACTGTCGCGTGTTGCCTTCTCGGTCTCCCCCATCACCTTCACGCCCAAGCTCAGGCCAGCGCGCTCGTGATTCGTGTCTCCTGAGGCATCTCTTGAGTTGATTCTCAAGGCTTCTCTTGGCTTGATTCTCACAGCAACTCATCACCTCGCAGCACGTTGCCTTCTCGGTTTCGCCCATCGCCTTCACGCCCACGCTGCGCCTGGCACGCTAATGAGTCGTGGGGTGTAGGTTGATTCTTTCAGCGTCTCTTTGCCTCCCAGCGCGTTACCTTCTCTGCCTTGATTGCAGCACATTGCCTCATGGCTAATTCTCACAGCAACTCATCGCCTCGCAGCACGCTGCTCTCTCCATCTCTCACCCAAGCTGTGCCCAGCACGCTCATGATTCCTGAGGTGTGTAGGTGCAATTAGAATTACCTACATTTAAAGATTCAATTCACTGAGCCATTCTAGATGGAGTTGTATGGTATATGTAAAAAGGTTCATTAATTGTTTTCAAGACTACCAAAGACTACCAAAACAAAGAGCATGTAAAGGTGTACATTGAGACCCATGCTGTAAGTGTAAGTTGCACTGGGAGCTGGTGTACAGTATTTTGAGGCAAACCTTCTGTTTGCAAGCTGTGCGGATTTCTCGAGATAACAGTGGCTCAGAGAAGGTTCTGCCACATCAGCATAACCGCCTTTGGTTTTGTCAAGAACTCAGCTCATGTCGCGCTGGAGGTACGCTGTCACGTGGAGCCGTTTTTCATTCGTGGGAATCGTCAATTGCCACATGGCGTGCAAAAGCGACACGTACCTGGCCCCCTCATCAGCGTCAAACGGCAGGATTTTTTAGGTGCGCCTTGTGTCGTCACTGGACTAGGTTCAATGGAAGGAGGTGGCGCTCGTATGGGAGACCGCGGATTGTATGCGCTGGCATGGCTGTGCGCGCCGATTGGCCAAAAAGGGAGGCGGGCGAGAGTCCCTTGCCAGTTGCCTCCTTGCCACTTGTTGCGAATCCCTGCTTCCAGGGATCCCGATAAGGCGGACTGGTCCGCCACTTGCTTCTCCCCAGCCGTTGAGAATGTTCATCCATTGCCGGCCCTAGTAAGATTCAACTCTTCGTGTACAATTTTCAACCATTGTACTTTCGGGTATGGAAATGACAAACATGCAACCAGCGATCAAAACGGTACGTGAGGATTGAGCAGGATTTTCTGCGTGTCAGAACGGTGTTCTTTGCTTTCAGAACGGTAGGCTCGAGATGGGCAAACGTTAGGGCGGGTCCAGCGCGTACGTTTTCAGACACTATAAAGTTCATTCGTAGTGGTTTGAAAAGATATCAAGCGTTTCACAACGGTTTTCAAATTTCACCGTTTTGAACCGTGACGCATTACAGATTACCGCACTGGATGAACTGTAATGTATGGAAAACGTACGCGCTGGACACGCCCTTATGGACAGTTGGTGAATCAGCTATTAAAGGTTAAAGGTTAAATTTGTTTTTCTGGTCGTAACCAGTTGAGCACGTGCTAACCCCTACTTGGGGCTGGCAGAACACGCCTGCACGGGGGTGGGTTCGATCCCAGGACCTCATCTATCGGAAGTGCCTCTTTCTACTGACTAGGCCACTTCGGGATGAATCAGCTATTGATATACCAGTACGTGGTGAATGAGTACGTGTTTGGCGTTCAGAAAATATCTTATGGCTTTCTCTTTCGATTATCCCCCTTACTAGTTTTTCAGAAACCACCGTTTCTCAAATCCCACTGTAGTTTATTTAATGCCGTCACAAGGAACGGTTCGGCCCTGACGTCCTCCGCTGTCCTACTCGTTCCAGCGCAACTTAACCCGCCTCCACTTGCCGCTCTCTCCGCAAGTCATGGTCATCGAAATCCTTTGACCCACGGGAGAAGAATAATATTTTCTACCTCCCAATCGCGTCACGCCGCGTCAGCGAAATCCGCCCGGTACTAACACACTCTTGCGACGATCTGGCAGAGGCCCGGGCCCAGCAGCAGTTGCTGGCGTTGCGAGCGCGCGATGCGAAGACGGAAGAACGAACTTGTCCAGGAGGAGACGCGTTCCTTTTTCCCCTTGAAAATAGTTTCGGAGGTTTAGTAATAGTAATAGTACTCGAAATAGTACAATGCAAGTCGGTCGAGGTGGCGGTGAGCAGTGCGCTCTCACCAGTAGAGCCTGGCATGGCCTGCAGGCTGGCACTGTCAGCTCAACACTTGCAACCATTGTGCTCGCAAAAGAATGCCTCCTCCTCGTAGCCTTCGACCCGCACTGAGCTGCGATGGACCGAGCTGAGATGAGGTGTGGGTGAGGTAGTGACTCGGTGAGATAAGTGTGCTACCGTCCGGATGCCTTTGCAGAGTCTGAGACACATATTGCAGATTTCGCTTCTCGCAAAGCTTCGACGAATAGCTTAAGTCAGAGGCGACGATCACGCCGCGACGAGCTTTATCACACTTCATGTCTCGCATTGATACGTGGTTATCGGATCAACCCTAGCCAGCGGCGCGTCAGCCGCAGACCCACGGATCAGAAGAGGCTATTCTCTTCGCTGACGCGACGGCCATTTATAAACGTCGGCCGATCCTTCCAGTCTCAGAAGCAGTGTAATTTCCAAATCAGAGGTTTGAATGGAGTGCTGCGATCACGGCGTTGATGCTCGCCATTTCTGCGACAGCTGCGACAGCGAGTTGGCGATGCTGTCGCACGGGTGGAGCTACCACGACCTCAGGCTCCTTCTCGCCGCACACGGAGCTGTCGTTTCGCCTGATTTCGCCAACGTTTTCGCGGACGGCGGCGGCTCTATCGTCTTCCCCAATGCCGGCAGCGGTACTCAGGCCGGCGCTCCGCTGGTTTCTCAGGCTACTAAGACCGTCGCCTCTCCTCCAGTCGCCGCAAAGGCCGCCTCCAGTGCTGACGTGTCGGAGCCTCAGATAACCGCGGATCTGGCTGCATTGACCGAGTCGCTGTGGGCTGAGCTAGCAGCAATGGACGCCGGTTATCGCACTGCCACGTGGCAGGATTCCGACGCCTCTTCTCCAAGCGGTTGGCAGTCGATTGGTGACAACCCTAAATCGCCGCGCCGCGCTGCCCAATTCCGAGCCGCGGCGCTTCATGATAAGCCCTGTCAGCAGAGCGCGGCGATCGTAACCGGTGATGCGTCGTCACGGACCCAGGTCGACGCACAGCAACAGCATCCCTTTGTCATATCACCCACTGCTGTTACATGTGCTGCTGTCACACCTGTTGCTGTCACACCTCTTGCTGTCACACCTGCTGCGGTCACAGCCATTACTGTCACACCTGCTGCTGTCACACTCACTGCTGTCACAGCTGATGCTGTCGCACCCGTTGCTGTCACACCTGCTGCTGTCACACCCACTGCTGTCACACCTGCTGCTGTCGCACCCGCTGCTGTCACACCTGCTGCTGTCACACCTGCTGCTGTCACACCTTCTGCTGCTCTTGTCACTCAGTCATTTTGCAGCAGCCCCAGCAGCAGGCGTGTTGTCATGAAGAGCGGTGCTATGCGGTACAGATGGTCTAGCAGCGGCAGCCTTGATCTGATTCTCGGGGCACCGAAGCAGCAGCAGCAGCAGCAAAGCCCGAACGTCAACCCGAAGCTGAGCCCGAGCCTCGGCAGGTCCCAGGGAACTCCAAAGCGCAAGCGAGGCTCCCTTAGAAGCAGCGACCCGATTGGTCCGTCCTGCCTCTCTCGAAGCCTTTCAGCCAGCAGCTCTCTAGGGAGTTCCCTTGGGACTTCCCCTCGGGGTGGCCCCCATACAGTCACACACAGGGATGTCACAAGAACTGCAGTCGCAGGAAAAGGTGCTATTGCTTTCGATACAGTCACAAATCCATGGGGATCTGCCACCCCCACTCCCTTGCTACCCTCTCCCATTTCCTTTCCTTTCTCCTCTCCCTTTTCCTCTCCCATGCCCGCGCCCTTCCCCTCCCCCTTCGCCCTTCCCTCCTCTTCCGACAAGACTGTCCCATGTATCTCCTCCCCCTCATCCCTTCTCCCTCCTGCCGCCCCACCCCAGGGTTCAAGCCTTCCCCCTCCTTACCCATGTGTCCCTCGTTCGCCCAACCTTCCAACCACAACCCGTCCCTATCCCAGTCAACCCCTCCAAAATACTCTTCTCACCAAAAACCCCTTCTCGAGTCAAACCCTCCCCAGTAAACCCTTCCCCAGTTACCCCCTCCCCTGTCATCCCTTCTCCCACTCCCACCTTCCCAGCACCCTATCAACAAGTTATTCAGCTCCCAATATTCCTCTCTCGCAGAACCTCTACCCAGTAAGGTTTTCCGCAGTCCCGATTTCCCCTGCTCATAGTAAAGCCCTTCCCAGCTCCACCTCCCCCAGTATGCCCTGCTCCAGTTGTACCTCCCCCTGTGGCCCCTGCCTGCTGGCCCGCTCCTGCTCTGCTCCTCTCATCGCCCCTGCCAGAATCAACCCCTTTGGGATAGGTACACCTGGTGCAGGTGTTACCCGGTCTTGGGCTCCTATCACAACACAATCCAACCTCCTACTCCCACCCACCACCCCGCTTTCTGCTGTCCTGCAAGTGCCGTTGTCATCATCACCTCCTGAATCAAGGGCGCATGACCCGGAGGGGATGTTTGAGGCGCCTAAAACACTGTCGGCCCTAAAAGAACTGCCGGCCACTGCCGGCCCGCTTTCAACTGCCCTGCAAGTGCCGCTGCCATCGTCTCCACCAGGATCAAGGGCGCATGAGCTGGAGGCGTTTTTCCAGGCAACTAGAAGGCCGCCGCCCACCATCCAGCCTTCTGGGACAGTGCAAATGCCGCAGTCGTCGTCACCCTCAGGATCAGGGTCACATGAGCTTCAGGGGATTCGTGAGACGCCTCAAAATTTGGATCCACTTTCTGCGCCTCTGCACGTGCCGCTGTCGTCATCACCCCTGTCATCATCGCCTCCAGGATCCAGGGCGCATGAGCTGGAGGCGTTCTTCAAACGAAGCCTCAGCCTCGAGACGCCTTGCAGGAGAGAGTTTGACGTGCAGGTGTTCTTAAAACGAAGGTTGAGCGAGTGTAAGGCACCGGAAAGGGCTGCTGAGCTGGAGGAGTTCTTAAAGGGGAGCATGACAATATCGAAGGGCGAGTGTATGGAGGTGGATGGCGTAGACGGTTTTTCCGAAAGGGCATAGAACGAAGAGGTGCAAAGGGGGGAAGGTGGAGTGGGGGAGGTGATGGTTGGTGGCTGGAGGGGAAGATATTGGATCGCGAAGCCTTGTAGAGGAGGAGCAGCAGCAGTGGTGTGTAGATGGCTCGAGTTGAGATAGTAGCAGTAGAGGAGAACATGCAACTAGGGCATGGAGTATTTTGGGACTTTGTCGTTGTAAGGAGAAAGTACTTGGTTGATGTTGTAGATTGAAGGTGGAACGCCTATCAACAAGGATGTGATGGTATGGGATGGACTACATATGTGAAGTCTTACCAAGGTGGACTGAGCTGGGTAAGACGGTGGCCTTGTGAAGTCTTCCATCCATGATCCTTAACCTTGTAATAAAGGAAACTGCTAGAGTGAGGATCTTTGGATAGGATAGGAAGTGCTCTGAGAGAATTGGTAGCGGAAGTCTTGGTAGGAACCCTTGATCATAGTGAATGTAAATGAAAAGGTTGATTGATTGATAGAATACAAGCAAGATAAATAGTCCTAACTAGCCATGTACTCTAAGGGGTACATTCCCTTATTATAACTGTTTTACAGGCAGTGCTACAGTGACTCTGACTATTACATTTCCTTTCTTGTTACCGAGTCGCTGCTTGTTGTCAAACATATATGCTGCATATTGTCTAGGCTGTAGTGGGGTAGCCCATATGGGGTACAGCCCAATTAGGGTTTACTACTTGTACTCCTGCATGTTGCTAGTTCATCCATTCCTGCTGCTAGATTCTGACATGGTTCCAGATCACTAAGGTCCGTAGGACCGTTTTTTTTTTTCGGGCCCACCTACCGCTGCGGTTACCGCGCTACCCCACGTACCTGCCTGCCTTGCCTTGCCTTGTGACGTGCTGCACTATGTGCGCCGTCCAGCAGCCCTAGCGCTGCCTCCTGCTGCCCTAGGCCAGCGCGCTGCCCCTAGAGGCCCGTAAGGCCCACGCGCCGCCCCTAGAGGCCCGTAAGGCCCGCGCAGCCCGCTGCAGCCGCGCGCAGCCCGCACAGAGCCCACGCAGCCCGCGCCGAGCCGCGCGCAGCCCGCTGCAGCCGCGCGCAGCCCGCACAGAGCCCACGCAGCCCGCGCCGAGCCGCGCACAGCCCGCTGCAGCCGCGCGCAGCCCGCACCGAGCCGCGCGCAGCCCGCTGCAGCCGCGCGCAGCCCGCAGCTGCCGCGCGCAGCCCGCTGCAGCCGCGCGCAGCCCGCAGCTGCCGCGCGCAGCCCGCGCCGAGCCCACGCAGCCCGCGTCGAGCCGCGCGCGGCCTGCTACGGCCTCGCGAGGCCCGCGCGCGGCCCGCAGCAGCCCGCGCCGAGCCGCGCGCGGCCTGCTACTGCCTCGCGCGGCCCGCGCGCGGCCCGCAACAGCCCGCGCCGAGCCGCGCGCGGCCCGCAACAGCCCGCGCCGAGCCGCGCGCGGCCCGCTACTGCCTAGCGCGGCCGCGCGCGGCCTGCAGCAGCTCAGCGCGCTGTCAGCGCAGCCCGCGCCGAGCCGCGCGCGGCCCTCTGCCTCGGCCACGACCTGCCGCTGATGCGGACCCGCCCTGCAGCTACCACGGCCCCGACCTGCCGCTGATGCGGCCCCGCCCTGCAGCTGCCACGGCCCCGACCTGCCGCTGACGCGGCCCCGCCCTGCAGCTGCTTCGGCCCTGCTCTGCAGCCGGTTTTGCGGCCCCGACGCCGCCGCTGTCGTGCGCCTACTCGGCCGCCGCCCGTCGAGCGCCGGCCCTGCTCGCCCGGTGAGCGCCTGCTCTTCCAGCCTTTGGTGAGCGCCTGCCTGCCTGCCTGACGGCCTGCCTGTCTGCCTGCCTGCCTGCCGGCCTACCTGCCTGCCTGCCTGCCTGCCTGCGCGACTGCCTGCCTGCCTGCCGGCCTGCCTGTCTGTCTGCTTGCCTGCCTGCCTGCCTGCCTGTCTGCCTGCCTGCCTGCCTGCCTGCCAGCCTGCCTGCCTGCCTGCCTGCTTGCCTGCCTGCCTGCCGCGCCTGCCTTGCCCGCGCTACTGCTACTGGCAGGTGGCCAGATGCAGCTCCAGCGACGTTCACGCGAGCCTCTGACGCCCCAGCAGCTTAGTGAGTGGTATACTAGCTGGGGTTGTCGCAGTAGCCGTCGTAGCTGTCGCCCTGGAGCTGGTCAGTTGGGAGCGTCTGGCAGTGGCCAGCTGCAGCTGCAGGGGCGTCCACGTGAGACACTTACGCCCCGGCAGCTCCAGGAGTGGTACGCTCAGTGTAGCAGGTCTACGCGTACAGTTCGCTGCCCGTACGTCATTCGCACAGGTGCTAGGACTGGTCAGCCTTGTGGGACGCTTGGTCACACACAGTCCCGCTGCTTCGCCCGTCTGAGCGACGACTGGCGCACAGTGTTTGGCGACGAGGCTGAGCTCCCCACCTGGGTGGAGCTGCTTGGACAGAGGGTAGATATCTTTGCGCTTGACTATGATGCTATTCTCACTGCCATGTATGCATTGCCTACTAGTGCTGATCGTGCCTGTTATCTGTGCGTACCGCCTGACCCTGGTGAGGCTGCTGCTCTAGGTGCTAGTGCGTCTCCTGCTCTAGGTGCTGGTGAGGCTGCTGCTCTCGGTGCTAGTACGTCTACTGCTCTAGGTACTGGTGAGGCCGTGGCTTCAGGTGCTGGTGAGTCTGCTCTCTCTGGTACTGCGCCCACTACGGTCTCGCACACCTTCACCCTTGACTCAGGAGCTTCTCGCTCCTTCTTTCGCGACTGCACCACACTCACGCCGCTTAGTCGGCCAGTTCCAGTCTCCCTGGCGGACCCCTCCGAGGGTCCAGTCCTTGCCCACTACTCCACGGTTCTGCCGTGTCCGGCCGTCCCGTCCGGCTCGCTGTCAGGTCTTTACCTCCCCTCATTCTCTACGAACTTGGTGAGTGGAGCTGACCTCCAGGATCGGGAGGTTGACCAGTTCACTCCTGCGAGTCAGCGAGTGACTCACTGTACGTGTGCTAGGACGGGCCGGCACTTGGCCACGTTCACCCGTGCACCTGGCTCGAGTCTGTACACACTGACCACTGAGTCCCCTCAGGTAGCTGCGTCTGCGTCTACGTCTGGTCAGCTGGCGGCCCCCTGCGAGTGTCGCGCTTTGTCGCACGACACTCTCCTGTGGCACCACCGTCTTGGTCACCCCTCCTTGCCTCGCCTGCGTAGCATGCACTCTCGCTCCCTGGTCTCTGGTCTTCCCAGGTCTCTGCCTGCCCTCCCTCCCTCGCCTGCGCCGCCCTGCATTCCTTGCGTCGAGGGGCGGCAGCGCGCCGCTCCTCACTCCTCCTCGTTTCCTCCCACAGAGGCTCCACTGCAGACGCTCCACCTGGACGTGTGGGGCCCAGCCCGCGTCCAGGGACAGGGCCGCGAGCGGTACTTCCTGCTGGTTGTCGACGACTACACGCGTTACACCATGGTCTTCCCCTTGCAGAGCAAGGGGGACGTCCAAGATGTTTTGATCCCTTGGATCTGCGCTGTTCGTCTCCAGCTCCGCGAGCGGTTCCGGCGGGACTTTCCTGTCCTGCGTCTGCACTCTGACAGAGGTGGTGAGTTCTCCTCTGACCTCTTGGCAGCCTACTGTGCGGAGCACGGCATCACCCAGTCGTTCACGCTTCCGGCCTCTCCACAGCAGAATGGGGTTGCTGAGCGTCGCATTGGCTTAGTCATGGAGGTCGCTCGTACCTCCATGATCCATGCGGCTGCCCCCCATTTCCTGTGGCCGTTTGCGGTCCGGTACGCCGCGCATCAGCTCAACCTCTGGCCCCGTGTCTCCTTGCCGGAGACCTCGCCCACACTGCTGTGGACGGGGAAGGTTGGTGATGCGTCGCGTTTCCGGGTCTGGGGTGCTCGTGCCTTTGTCCGCGATACCACCGCGGACAAGCTCTCCGCCCGCGCTGTTCCCTGTGTCTTCCTTGGCTTTGTCCCTGACGCGCCTGGTTGGCAGTTTTACCATCCCACCTCGCGCCGTGTCTTTGCGTCTCAGGACGTCACGTTCGACGAGTCGGTTCCCTTTTACCGTCTCTTCCCCTACCGCACTGCCCCGCTCTCCCCCCCGCCGCTCTTCCTCGCTCCAGGTGCTCCCCAGGTAGACCCCCTCCCCACTCCTGGTCCTGCTCCTTCAGGTGTTTCTCAGGTAGACCCTCCTCCCTTGACTGCGCCGGTTGAGGTCACTGGTGACTCAGGTCCTACTGAGGGTGGTCCTTCTCGGGGTGCTACTTCTAGGGGTGCTGAGCCTGGGGGTGCGGAGCCTGGGGGTGCTGAGCCTGGGGGTGCTGAGCCTGAGGGTACTGAGCTTGAGGGTGTGGAGCCTGGTGGTGCTGAGCCTGAGTGTGAGGGGTCTGGGGGTGCTGAGCTTGGCGGTACTGACGCTGGAGGTTCTGGAGCTACTGAGGGTGCTGGCGCTGGAGGTTCGGGAGCTGCTGGAGGGCCTAGTACTGGTGGCGCTGGAGCTGGAGGTTCTGGAGCTGCTGAGGGTGCTCGTGCTGGAGGTTCTGGAGCCGCTGGAGGTACTGGTGCTGAGGGTACTGACACCGGAGGTTCTGGAGCCGTTGGGGATGCGGGCGCTGAGGGTTCTGAGTCTGCTGTTGCGCGGTCTCCTTGGAGTAGCCGCCTTCGTCCACGTGTGCCTCTCACACCACAGCAGCTGCAGGACTGGTACGGTCGCCGTCAGGGTCGCGCTTCTGGAGCTAGGAGTGGTGCTGGTCCTTTGTCTACTGGAGGTGCTGGAGTCGCTGGTTCTGGAGGTGCTCGTGCTGGAGACACTGAGACTGGAGACCCTGGGACTGGAGGTGCTGGTTCTGGGGGTGCTGCTGCTGGAGACACTGAGGCTGGAGACCCTGGGACTGGAGGTGCTGGGTCTGGGGGTGCTGCTGCTGGAGACACAGAGGTTGGAGACCCTGGGACTGGGGGTGTCGGCTCTGGGACTGGAGCTTCTGGAGGTACGGGAGCTGCTGGAGGTACTGGAGCTGCTGGAGGTACTGGAGCTGCTGGAGGCACTGGAGCTGCTGGAGCTGCCGGTACTGGTGCAGCTGCGCCGACACGACTGTTCTTCGCTCCGCTGTCTCCGTCGTCTCTGCCGCCGCCTGACTCTGCTCTTCGTCAGGTTGTTACTCTCCCGTCGTCTACTGGTCTTCCGTTACAGACTGGCTCACCGCTACCTGCTCCCTCTCCTTACACTGAGCAGACAGGCAGTCCTGCTACGCGTCGTGAGCCTGCGTCGCGTCCTGTCTCGCCTGTTCGTTCTGGTCGTACCGTTCGTCGTGTCGCTCGTGCGCGTCAGCCGGCTGTCCCCAGCGCACACCTTGTTGTCCGTCGTCCTTCCTCTGCTCCGCAGCCTGTTCCTCTGCCGTCTCCCCCTGCGTCCTCTCTGCCTGCCGTTCCGGACCCTGAGTCTGACCGGTTTCGTACTGAGCACCCTACTGTCACGCGTCTCCTAGCCACTGTTGTCACTGACCCGTCGTTTGAGTCTACTGCTGCGTCTGCCTTGGTCGCTGAGCTTGTTGACTTTGCTGCTGCCTGTCGTCTAGACTACGCCGCCAGTCTTGTTGCTGAGTCTGAGTCTTTCTGTCCTCCGTCCGTCGGGGGTGAGTGTGCTCTTAGCACGGACGTCCTTGAGGACAGGCAGGAGGAGTTCCAGTGTCTTGCTGCTGCTTTACCTCATCTTGTGTCCTCGCTACTTGCCCCTGAGGGAGACCCGGATGCACCAGACATCCCGACTCCGCGCTCTTACGCAGAGGCGATAGAGGGTCCCTACTCCTCTCAGTGGCAGGCAGCCATGGACGCAGAGATGGCTTCCTGGAAGTCCACAGGCACCTACGTTGACGAGGTTCCCCCTCCTGGGGCGAACATCGTCAGTGGCATGTGGATTTTCAGGGTGAAGCGGCCGCCGGGTTCTCCGCCTGTCTTCAAGGCGCGTTACGTGGCTCGAGGCTTCAGTCAGCGAGAGGGAGTTGACTTCTTCCAGACCTTCTCCCCCACCCCGAAGATGACTACTCTTCGGGTGCTGCTGCACATAGCCGCTCACCGCGACTACGAGCTGTTCGTGAAGTTCACTTCATTTTTTCCTTTTGAGAATTCTCAATAGTTGGATTGCGGTGGCTTCACTTCATTTCTTCTCCTCCCTTCCTGCACGAGGGGCACTGATCATCACCAACACCAGCAGGTTTGTTCCCTCTCGGCACACGCCTCTGCTCTCCACCCTCCGCACAGCTTTCTGGTGTTATGCTGTCTGCTTCCTACCTGTTCCAAGCAGGAGGTACCAAGAGTCATCAGCTACCTCGACAGGCTCACCCGGGTCTACCTGGGACACACCTGAAGGAGCGGCACCCTGAGGGGGGAGGGGGTCTGGTACCTCAGCACCTGGAGCGAGGAAGAGAGGCGGGGGGGGGGGGGGGCGGGGCAGTGCGGTAGGGGAAGAGGCGGTAGTAGGGGACGGACTCGTCAAAAGTGACGTCCTGAGAGGCCAGGACACGCCGCGAGGTGGGGTGGTAGAACTGCCAACCAGGGGCGTCCGGGACAAAGCCAAGGAAGACGCAGGGGACAGCGCGACGGGAGAGCTTGTCCGCGGACGTGTCGCGGACAAAAGCTCGGGATCCCCAGACCCGAAAACGCGACGCATCGCCAGCCTCTCCCGTCCAACGCAGTGTCGGAGAAGTCTCGGGCAAGGAGACACGGGGCCAGAGGTTGAGCTGATGCGCAGCGTATCGGACTGCAAACGGCCACAGAAAGTGGGGGGCAGCCGCATGAACCAAGGAGGTACGAGCGACCTCCATGACCAAGCCAATGCGGCGCTCAGCAACCCCATTCTGCTGTGGAGAGGCCGGAAGCGTGAACGACTGCTCAATGCCCTCCTGCTGACAGAAGGCCTCCAAGAGGCCAGAGGAAAACTCTCCACCTCTGTCAGAGTGCAGACGCAGGACAGGGAAGTCGGAGTGGAAACGCTCACTGAGCTGGAGACGAGATCTGCGGATCCAAGGGATCAAGACATCAGGGACGTCACCCTTGGTGCGCAAGGGGAAGACCGTGGTGTAGCGCGAGAAGTCGTCAACAACAATCAGGAAGTACCTCTCCTGACCCTGGCCACGGACGCGGGCTGGGCCCCACACGTCCATGTGGAGCGTCTGCAAAGGAGCAGTCGTCGGGGGAAAGGAGGAGGAGTGAGGAGCGGCGCGCTGCCGCCCCTCGACACAGGGAAGACAGGGAGGAGCAGGTGAGGCTGGAAGGGGAGGGAGCACCCTGGGAAGCCCAGCAACAAGGTCCCGTTTGTGCATGGCCCGAAGGCGCTGCACAGACGGGTGACCAAGGCGGTGGTGCCAAAGGACAGTCTCATGCGCCAGAGAGCGACACGAGCAGGGGGCGGACAGCTGACCTGACGCAGACGCAGACGCGGACGCAGCTACCTGAGGGGAGTCAGTGGTCAGTGTGTAAAGGTCCGACCCCGGCTCCCGAGTGAAGGTAGCCAGGTGGCGACCCGTCCGAGCACACGTGCAGTGTGTCACGCGCTCGTAGGCAGGGGTGAACTGGTGAACACCCCCGTCCTGGAGCGCACTACCTGCCACCAAGTTCGTAGAGAACGAGGGAAGGTAAAGACCTGACAGCGTGCCGGACGGGACCGCCGGACAAGGAAGGACAGTGGAGGAGGTCGCAATGACCGGACCCCCAGAGGGGTCAGCAAGGGAGACAGCAACTAGCCGAGCGAGTGGCTCAAGGACAGTGCGGTCACGAAAGAAAGAGCGAGAAGCACCTGAGTCCAGGGTGAAGGTGTGCAGTGCTGCAGTCGACTCAGTACCAGGGGGCACAGACGCACGAGCACCTAGGGCTGCAGCCTCACCAGGACCTGTGGGAGGAGACGCACTAGCACCTAGAGCGGCAGCCGGACTGGCCTGAATGCCCGGGTCGGGCGGAACACGCAAGTACTGAGCACCCTCTGTCAGAATGTTATTTGTCTAGCCTGCAGTGGGGTGCTCAATAGTGAGTACAACCCCTTAGGGTTTGCTATTTGTGTGTCCTGCTGCTTGCTAGTCATCATCATTCTTCATTCCAATTCTCCTTCGTAAACCCTAACTCCTAGTTCTAGAGCGCACCCACCTACCTCCTAGTGTGGGCCTAGGCTACTAAGCCTAGGCCCCACATCTACTATTCTAACATGGTATCTAGAGCCGGCGAGATCCTGCCGCCTAGTTCATCGGGCCCACCAACTCCTTCCGCTGTCGTACTATCCGCCGCGCGCCCCGTGGTGCGCGGCATTGCATTTTCTTCCCGCCACGCGCTCCGAACACGTGGCGGCTTCTTCTGCCCGCCGCGCGCTCGGGGCGCGCGGCGGTTATCCCGTCCGTCGAAGCGTCCTTGGGGGGGCCTGCGCGCTGCCCTCCCTGCTGCTCGTCGCGACGCCCGTGCGGGACCCGCGGGGCGTCGCCCTTACTCGTCGCGGCGCCCCCTGGGTGCTGCCCCTTCTCGTCGCGACGCCCGTACGGGACCCGCGCAGCGTCGCCCTGCTCGTCGCGACGTCCGTGCGGGACCCGCGGGGCGTCGCCCCTGCTCGTCGCGACGCCCGTGCGGGACCCGCGGGGCGTCGCCCCTGCTCGTCGCGACGCCCCCTGCGGGACCCGCGGGGCGCCGTCAGAGCCTGCAGCAGCAGCCGCCGCCAGAGCCTGCAGCAGCAGCCGCCGCTCTACCAGCAGCAGCAGCCGCCGCCGCTCTGCAGCAGCAGCCGCCGCCGCCCTGCAGCAGCAGCCGCCGCCAGGCCTGCAGCAGCAGCCGCCGCCAGAGCCTGCAGCAGCAGCCGCCGCCAGAGCCTGCAGCAGCAGCTGCCACCAGAGCCTGCAGCAGCAGCCGCCGCTCTACCAGCAGCAGCAGCTGCCACCAGAGTCTGCAGCAGCAGCCGCCGCTCTACCAGCAGCAGCAGCCGCCGCCGCTCTGCAGCAGCAGCCGCCGCCGCCCTGCAGCAGCAGCCGCCGCCAGGCCTGCAGCAGCAGCTGCCGCCACCGAGCCTGCAGCAGCAGCCGCCGCCAGAGCCTGCAGCAGCAGCCGCCGCTCTACCTGCAGCAGTTGCCGCTGCCGAGCCTGCAGCAGCAGCCCCTGGAGCAGCCAGTCACTGCAGCAACCGCCCCTGGAGCAGCCCGCCACTGCAGCAGCCGCCCCTGGAGCAGCCCGCCACTGCAGCAGCCGCCCCTGGAGCCGCCCGCCACTGCAGCAGCAGCCCCTGGAGCAGCCGCCACTGCAGCAGCCGCCCCTGGAGCAGCCCGCCACTGCAGCAGCCGCCCCTGGAGCCGCCCGCCACTGCAGCAGCCGCCCCTGGAGCAGCCCGCCACTGCAGCAGCCGCCCCTGGAGTTTGCCCGCCTTTGTTCGTACGTCCCCTTGCTACTCGTGTCCGTTCGTGTCTCGTGTTGTGTCCCGTGCCGAGCCATACCGTGCAGTGCCATGCCGTGCCGTACCATGTCGTGCCGTGCTGTGCTGTGCCGTGCCTATGTTCGTTTTACCTACCTACCTACCTACCTACGCCCTGTGCCTTGTGCCTTGTGCCTTGTGCTTCGTGCCTCGTGCCTCGTGCCTTGTGCCTCGTGCGCCCTGCTGCTGCCCCGCGCCTTCGTGCGCCCTGCTGCAGCCCGCGCCTTGTGCGCTTTACCTACCTACGCCCTGTGCCTTGTGCCTTGTGCCTTGTGCTTCGTGCCTTGTGCCTTGTGCCTTGTGCCTCGTGCCTTGTGCGCTTTACCTACCTACGCCCTGTGCCTTGTGCCTTGTGCCTTGTGCTTCGTGCCTCGTGCCTCGTGCCTCGTGCCTTGTGCCTCGTGCGCCCTGCTGCTGCCCGCGCCCTCGTGCGCCCTGCTGCAGCCCGCGCCCTCGTGCGCTCTACCTACCTACGCCCTGTGCCTTGTGCCTTGTGCCTTGTGCTTCGTGCCTCGTGCCTCGTGCCTCGTGCCTTGTGCGCTTTACCTACCTACGCCCTGTGCCTTGTGCCTTGTGCCTTGTGCTTCGTGCCTCGTGCCTCGTGCCTCGTGCCTTGTGCGCTTTACCTACCTACGCCCTGTGCCTTGTGCCTTGTGCCTTGTGCTTCGTGCCTCGTGCCTCGTGCCTCGTGCCTTGTGCGCTTTACCTACCTACGCCCTGTGCCTTGTGCCTTGTGCCTTGTGCTTCGTGCCTCGTGCCTCGTGCCTTGTGCCTCGTGCGCCCTGCTGCTGCCCGCGCCCTCGTGCGCCCTGCTGCAGCCCGCGCCCTCGTGCGCTCTACCTACCTACGCCCTGTGCCTTGTGCCTTGTGCCTTGTGCTTCGTGCCTCGTGCCTCGTGCCTCGTGCCTTGTGCGCTTTACCTACCTACGCCCTGTGCCTTGTGCCTTGTGCCTTGTGCTTCGTGCCTCGTGCCTCGTGCCTCGTGCCTTGTGCGCTTTACCTACCTACGCCCTGTGCCTTGTGCCTTGTGCCTTGTGCTTCGTGCCTCGTGCCTCGTGCCTCGTGCCTTGTGCGCTTTACCTACCTACGCCTCGTGCCTTGTGCCTCGTGCGCCCTGCTGCTGCCCGCGCCCTCGTGCGCCCTGCTGCAGCCCGCGCCCTCGTGCGCTCTACTCTGCCCGAGCTCTCGTGCGCCCTGTTCGGTTCCGCCGCCCCTGCCCCCCCCCCCCCCCCCCCCGTCCCCTGGACAGGAGAGTGTGGGGGTGACGGGTATGGGGGTGCTCCGTGTGCGTCGTCCCTTCCTCCTCCTTCGTCTCCCACTGCTGCAGCTGCCGCTGAGGGGGGTGGATGTGTGGGAGCCGAGGGGACTGGCGCTAGGGGGGTAATGTGGGAGTGGAGCTAAGGGTGGACCAAGGGGTGTGTGTCGAAGGGTGTGGGACTGTTGGGGGCGGTTGAGCGGAGGCCGCCGTCGTGTCGTCTGCAGCGCCTGTATTCCGGGGGTTCTGATAGCCACCGGTAGCTCAGAGAGCCCTCTCCACTAATAGACATCGCATACATGGCAGTGAGAATAGCATCAAAGTCTAAAGCCCAAATATCAACACCCCTCTTTTCCAGATCAGCCCAGCGCGGCAGCTCAGTGGCAGCAGGAAACTGAGTGCGCCACGCGTCGTTAAGGCGCGCGAAGCAACGCTGCGTGGGGTGCGGCCTCCCACACTGCTGGCCGCTGCGGTCACCTGTGCGAATGACGTACGTGCAGGTAAAGCTACGCTGCGCATACCACTCACGGGCGGCCTGAAGCGTCGGGGCGGGCTGCTGACTCTGCCCTCCGCCAGTGCCTCCACGACCACCACCCCCACCGCCGCCACCCCGGCCACCTCCACCCCTGCCGCCGCCACGACCACCTCCGCCTCCGCTGCCGCCTCCACCACCACTCCCACCGCTGCTGTCTCCTCCCCCACTGCCGCCACTAGTCTCCCCAGCCGCGCCTCCACTCCCACCGCCTCCACCCCCACCTCCTCCGCCGCCACCCCCACCCCTGCCCCCCTTGTTCCTGCGGCGCCCACTCGAAGCAGACGCGGTCCCGACCTTCTCAGCACCAAGAAGGTCGACAGCAGCAGCAGAGGCGACAGAGGGGAGGAGGGGGGAAGGGGAACACCCCTCAAAGAACGGGGTGCGGGGGTCGCCACGAGAGGTGCCTACAGCGACGATGCTCGCCTCAGCTGCAAGGAGTTTTTTGTCGAGGAGGGAAACAGTGAGCTCAGTGGGGGAGCGAGAGAGGAAGTGGTCCCTGACTGCGCGCAGAGAGTCAGGGAGGCGGGTGACGATGTGGTAGAGAGTGATCCAGAGCGGGGGGGGGTTGCTAGTGAGAAACTCGGCAGGCATAGCAGCGCGAAAGCGGGCCTCACTAGTCTTAAGGTGGGTGATGAGGTCTGCGACAGTGTGAAAGGAGGCTAGGTCGGGGAACAGGTAGGGGAGAGTGAGGCGGCCTAGCGTAGCAGAAGCGGGTGAGGAGTAACGGGCAACTACAGCGGTGTAGACATCCTTAGCAGTCTTGCACTGGCCGAAGTGCTCGCGCTCGTCTAGCGGCAGGGAGTTGCGAATAGCAAAGCGAGCGTGCGCATCACGGGTCTGCCACTGGGAACGCAGAGTGCTGTCAGCAGTCGAGTCAGGGGCAGTGGCATGGCCTAGGGCGTGGTCGTACAGTGAGATATCTTCCTTGGCAGTGAGCTGTAGGAACAGGTGCAGGTCATCTAGCCAGGTTTCGAACTTCACTGGACGGCCCTCGGCATCGAAAGCTAGAACTGGCGGACTAGCCATAGTGACAGTAGCAGTAGTAACAGTAGTAGTAGGAATCAGGCCGCTGGAAAGGTGTGCGGAGGGTCAACGGGGCCGGCGGGGCCGCTAGGCAAGGCGCGGGCGGGGTCGACTGTCCGTAGTGGCACACGAGCGGCAGTAGTAGGTAGCGTGGCAGCAGGAGCTGCAACGGTGCACTGGTGGCTGCTGCAGTGGCAGCAGTGCGCGCGGTAGGTAGAAGGTAAACAACAGTGAGAGCGAGTGCCTCGCGGGCGGCGGCTGCAGAAGCGCACAGGCGGCAGCGGCGCACTGGGAACGGCGGTGCACGGGCAGCGGGAGCGCACGGGCAGCGGCGGCGCACAGGCAGCGGCGGCGCTCGGGAGGCAGCAGCGGCGGCGCTCGGGAGGCAGCAGTGCGCAAGCAGCAGCGGAAGCAGCGGCGTACGAGCGGCTGCGGGCAGCGGGGCGTGCGCTAGCAGGCGACGGGCGGCTGCGGGGCGTGCACGAGCAGGCGACGGGCGGCTGCGGGGCGTGCGCGAGCAGGCGACGGGCGGCTGCGGGCGGGCGGCCGCTGCGACAGCGGGCTGCGGGCCTGCGGGACGTGCGCGAGCAGGCGACGGGCGGCTGCGGGGCGTGCGCGAGCAGGCTACGAGCGGCTGCGGGGCGTGCGCGAGCAGACGACGGGCGGCTGCGGGGCGCGCGCGAGCAGGCGACGGGCCGCGCGCGAGGGAAATAAGGCGCGCGCGGGAAAAAAAAAAAAGGGCCGCACGCGAGCGGCTAAGGGGCGGCGCGACGGGGCCTTAAGGGGCGGGTCGCGGGTCGCGGGAGGTAGGGGCCGTAAAAAAAGTTCGAGGCGCCCTAGGTAGGTAGGTAACGGTGGGCCCTTAAAAAAAAACGGTCCTAGCGAAGGACCTGCTCTGAAACCATGTCAGAATGAACGGACAGGAATGATTGAACTAGCAGAAAGTTGGATACAAGTAGTAAACCCTAATCTAGTGTACCCCCTAAGGTGTAACCCACTACAGCCTACAATCATATAAACATATAATGTTTGACATTGTACTATGAGTGAAATACAAGATATAGTGGTAGGGATGGTGGCCAAGAGGGGTATACCACCAACAATAGAAACCTAAATGATACTACACTAGCTAAGTTACATGCAGTTACATTATAATATAAATATATTTTAACATCCCCCTTTAACTTCATGCAGCGAAAGCTAGTATAGGGGCGAGACGTAACCCAAGTGCAGACTTCACCGGGCCGCAGCTGGGCCCACCGATACAACACACGATGGAGTTTCCCGCCTGCGGTTTAACCCCCGCAGTGGATGCCCGGTGTGCGCGACAAGGGGCGAACACGCCCGGAAACGACGGAAACGACACGACAAGAAACGTGAAACGAGAAACAGAAAGAACCACTCTCTCTCTGTCTCACTTATTTTCCACCCCCTTCACCTCTCATCCCCCCTTACACTCTTCTCCTCCCTCCCTCCCCCCTGAACCTGTCTCCTCCCCCCCACCCCCCCCCCCCTACAGCAACACTTGCTGCAGGGAAAGAGGAAGAGGGAAGGGGGGGGAACGGGCGTGAGAAGCTGCCGGCGCAGGCGTCCGCGCTGGCGCTGGCGATTGCGTCGGCGTCGGGCGCAGGCGTCCGCGCTGGCGCTAGTCGCTGGCGCCTGCGGCGACGCTCGTCGCTGGCGACGGGGGGGCGGGGGTCAGCAGACGACGGGAGGCGCGACGAGGGCCGCGACGAGCAGGGCGCCACGGACGGGACGGGACGGGCAGGGCGGAACACGCTCGGACGGGCAGGGCGAAACTTGCGCCACGCGCAGTTCGCAACAGGCGCAAACGGGCGGACGAAAAAAAAAAAAAAGGAAGCGCATTTCGCGCTATGACGGGCGGGCCCATGTTCCGTGAAGAAAAAATAGGTCCTTAGACCGTTTTACAGCTCTGTACCATGTTAGAATAGTAGCTAGAGAGAGCCTTAGGGTTTGGTGGGAGAGAGTGTTGGCCAAGCAAAGAAGGGGTTGTACTATGAGTGAAATACAAGATATAGTGGTAGGGATGGTGGCCAAGAGGGGTATACCACCAACAATAGAAACCTAAATGATACTACACTAGCTAAGTTACATGCAGTTACATTAATATTTTAACATGTTACGCCTGTTGCCATTCCTCGATAGTAGGTCAATCGTCGGTCCAGATAGTCAACAGTCGCGATAGTTGCCTCTTGCGACTGTTGACTTTCCTGCCTTGATATAGGCTGATCCGACATCTGCTGTTCGCGCTGCTTCGATAGTGGCAGGTGCGATGTTGCTGCACCTTCGGGAATGCTTACGATTCCCTTCATACTCCAACAGAAACAAGCGACGAACAAAGAAACCAGTTCCACTTGTTGGAATAACCGAAAGGTTATAAAGGCATTCCCGAAGTTGTTCCACTGTACCAGTACCGCAATAGCTCATATAGAGCACGCGGAATATCGAGGGTCACCCGAAGGTCAACCGTCCAAGGAAGTCAACGGTCGTGACCCTTGACGATCCAGTAACCGCGCGACAGTTAACAGACTGCAACACGGTAACTGTCAAGAATAGCAATAGTCGTGGTTACTGTAGCTATGCAATACAGTTAATAAGGGAATGTACCCCTCAGAGTACATGGCTAGTTAGACTTCTATTTAAGTTCTTGTACTCCTATCCTCTAATTATCTTGTTCTCTTTCAACTATTATTCAACAAGGTCACTACAGAGACTTCACTGTCTCCTTTCAGGCTTAACACATTCTATCCTATCCACTGATCCTTTGGTTGTATCAGCATGGTATGAGAGCTAGAGTGGATTATAGGATCTGTCAAGCCCTCGTTCTTCCTAGAACAATCCTTTCATAAAATCAATTATCACATCTTAAGGTCTGCAACACTATGGCTCCTGAAGGGAAAGCTACTGCAGACTCACCGGGCCCACCACCAGCAACTACAAACGCACCATCAGCGGTGACCTCCGTCAACGCCGCTGTCGTTGAGCAGCTAGTTGCACGCATCAACGCTCTTGAAAGCCATCAGGCTATGAGCATTGATGGCTCAAGCTATGCACGTGGCGTTGCTGGACTTCCTCTCCCTGGAGAAGACCGCCGCGTCAACTCCGAGAGATCCTTCACCTTTGACAATCGTCAAGGGTCAGCTCCTGCACAAGACAACCCACAACGGTCGCAGTCAGACATCGCTTCAATGCAAACCAAATTTGTACTGACTTCAAAATTGAAGACCTCAATTCCTTTCGACGGAAAGGATTTTTACACGTGGAGTTTCGAATTCGAGCTTCTTGCGACAACCGCTCAGATCTGGATGTACTACGACGGAAGTCTGCCTTTTCCCTCGGAAGGCACCATCCAGGAGAAGCATCAGTACTACCACGAATCACTTCTCGCGTACACCGCTCTCCTCCGCAATCTCTCACCTGAAGAGCAGCTCGGCATTCGTCCGTACAAGACGGAGTGGGCTCCCGCGCACGCATCCTGGGAACACCTGCGCAACTCATACATGGCAACAGATCCAGTTACTATGAGTCGCCTGCTCAGTCAACTAACTTCGGTTAAAATGAAGCAAGGGGAGAAAGCGGGACCGTATGTTAACCGGTGCCGCAATCTGCGCGATCAAGTCAAGAAGTGCGGTGGTTCTGTCCCCGACGACATGTTCATCTCAATGGTCATTTCAGGCCTTGGCCCCGACTGGCGTCAGTGCCAGTCACTCCTTCGCGCCCGAGCAACCATATCGGAGTCGGCTCTGTGCGCCACGCTTCTTTCGGAGCAGAAGGAGATCGACCTGTACAACGAGAAGAATGTCAAGCGGGAAAAATTAGCCTTCTACACAGGAGGATCCCAAGGGGAGCAACGCGGAAAGAAGGGAGCTTTCTGCAAATACTGCAAGAAGTCTGGCCACTCCATCGACCAGTGCTACAAGCGTCAGGCTGCTGATGAACGGCGCAACGCCTCCAACCAGCAACCCTCAGCTCAATCCAAGCCTTCTGCCGCAACCTCCACTGTGTCGCCTCCCTCGGTCGCCAGTACTTCTCAGTCCCCTGCGGTCATTTCGGCAAAGGACAAAGGGAAAGGGACGATCATAAGCTGCATGGCTCGCCGCAGCAGAGGGTTCCGCTACTGGGATCGGGATCAAAATTCGTTCCCTTCCGACAATCCTAACCCCGTTGCGCCTAATGCAGATAATGATCCAACGGTTCTCACCTGGTCCACTCGGCCCTCTGACATTCCTCCCGACTTCGAGCTCCCTCCTCCTACTCCGGAATCGCCGCCGAGCATTCCCGCAAGTAGATATTTCGCTCTCTCGCCGTACACCGGCGACTTCGATCGCATCATTACGCCCAAGATCGCCAACCTTGCCCGCCAGCGCCACGAGGATCTGGACACCTGGTACCTCGACAGTTGCTGCGGGCAACACATGGTGGGATCATCAAAGTTCATCAGCAACTCTCGGCGCATGCGACGACCCTGCGAAATCACCGCCGCCAACAACGGAAAAATGAAGGCACATGAGATTGGGGAGATCTACCTCGAGGCGAATGACACGAAATTTACCATTCACATCGGAGACGTCCTCGTCGCGCCAGATCTCCAATACAACCTGCTCTCGTCAGCTCAACTCATGCGATGCGGAATCGACATTCGCAGCAACCGCAAAGAAAAGACCTTCGAGCTCTTTTATGATGACTCTTACATCGGAAAGGCGATCGACGACGACGGAGTCTTCGTGCTGCAGTTCTCGGCTCAGGGCACAACCGGCGATTCCCACCGCACGCTACTCCTGAAAACAACTCCCACGGAGGCGCCAACGTGGTCACATCCCGACGAGATGGACCTCGAGCGACCCGCCTCTGACGGCCTTCTGCGCTTGCGCACTGTCCCGACCGCCTCGACCTCGAATCCTGCTGAGACCGGACCTGCCACAATGGAGGAAGACAGTGGCACGTCAGGCCCTGCAACACAACCTGCCGAGGAAAACACGCCGGCGGAAACGCGCTGGACTAGCTGGGACACTTCCGGACCCGCGCTTGGATCTTGGGGCGAAGTCCTGACTCCAGAGGAAGCGGCCACAAGCGGATGGGGTGCCGTCGCAACGAAAGAAATTGCTGCGACTGGCTGGGGAACTCCCCCTGCCCCAGCCGAGGAAGGTGGCACTGGCTGGATTCCCCCTGCCCCATCTGGGGAAGTTGGCGCAGAAGTCAAAGACGCAGCAGTCGGAGAAGCAAGGACAACCGGAGACACGTGGGGCGCCGGAGGAGGCTGGGGCACTTCGGGCGAAGCGGAACAAGGGCACGCCGTAGCAGCCGGCCTTCCTCCCGCGGAAGTCGCCATCGTCGACCCGTACTGGGCAACTCGCGGCACCTGCTGGGGAGGTCCTCCTCTTCCAAATCAGTACGCCCCTGACACACCCGAACCAATGCCAGAAGAGTCAGAGGAAGAAGAGACCTACGAATTCATGGGGGGACCAGCGGAATTACCTGAACCTACCGAGGAGCCGGAGCCGCCGGTACAAGGACCCCAAGAAATTGAAGTCATTGGTGCTGAATACAGTTACTACAGGATCCCCATGTCGGGACTCCCCGCTCGGGACTGGCCCGATCGATGCCTGCTTGTCGCCGGAGACCAAGCCGAAGCTGGCGATACCGACGACATCATCGGTATTCCCCGCGCGCTTCTGGAGAGAAAAGCAATTCGCGCACTCGCCGCTGACTCGGACAACGCCGCTGGCGCAAGACCTAAAGGGGAGGCAAACGACAAGGCAGCACGGCAAAAATATTATCAGAAGACAGTCGGCTACCGTGCGGACCCAGCAACATGGCACCAACGGCTTGGACATCCCTCTCACGCCACGCTCAAAAACTCGCTCAAGGCTAGAGTCTTCGACGACGACGCGCTTCTCCTCCCGCGAGACGGGTCTCTCACCGCGGATTCACCCAATCCACCGTGTACCGTCTGCCCGACTGCATCACTCAATCACAAGCCGTTCCCCGACCTACCTCCAGGATACGAACGCTACAAGCCGCTGGACAAGGTCTACAGCGACTTCATGGTGCTCAGCCAGGAAGGGCTCGATGGAGAGTACTACACACTTACATTCATCGACGCTTCTACGCGCTACGTTTGGGCCGTCAACACCGACTGCAGGTCACTGGCCTTTGAATGCTTTATTGCGTGGATGAAGCGGGCTGAGCGACAGTCTGGGCTAAAGCTAAAGGCCTGGCAGACGGATGGAGCCCTGGAGTTCTTCTCGGACGAGTTCAAGGAACTCTTCAAGCAGAAGGGAATCGAGCACCCGGTGTCCCTGCCCTACGCTCACCAACAGCAAGGCGTAGCAGAACGGACAAACAGGAGCCTCGCCACGCGGATGAGGGCTCTGATGAAGCAGTCGGCCATCCCAACCAGATATTGGCCATTTGCGATGAATCACGCTGTTCGGCTGCACAACTTGCTGTCTTCGCGAAGCCTCAAGGACAACAACTCTCCTTACCGGGCTTGGACGGGCAGAAAAGCAGATACACGCCTGCTTCGGGTGTTCGGGTGCATGGTACAGTACAGACCCCACACTGCGCGGACGGGAAAATTTGCTGACCGGGCAAGATGGGGCATCCACCTTGGAATCGAAAAAGAGTTCAAGGCGTGGATCGTGCTGGACTACGCGACACACGAGGTGACGAAATCACGTGACTGCATCTTCTACGAGAAGCTGACTCTGCCCCTTTTCAAGGAGCACCAGGAAGCCGACAAAATACCCGAGAGGCTCTTCGAGGGCCACCGCAGCTTCGCCACGTCACACGACGAAGCTGACCTGGCCGAGGATGCAGACGCACCTACTGTCACCCAAATGGACTCCGCTCCAAGCATCCCCCTTACAGTTCCCTTCGGAACTCCAACCTTCGTACCTCTACACCAGCCCGATCCTGATAATATAACACGCGAAGCCCATGACTACAACAGCGAAGCACGCCGATCGCCTGATGCCGAGTTACCACAACCCGACACGTCGGAGGACACCCTCCGCCTCGGCAACGACAGCGATGACGACGTGGTCGAGGTTACCAGCTTCCACGACTACGACCGTCTTCACTACAAAAAGACCGACGAAACCGGTCTTCGGGTTCTCGGCCTCGCTGTCGCAGTTCGCCACACCTCGCCCAAGGAACCCACCACCGTCCGCCAAGCCCTGTCTGGCCCCGACAGTGACAAATGGAGAGCAGCCATGGCCGCCGAAATCGCGTCGCTGAAGAAGCGCGGCACCTGGAAGCTGGTTCCACGGTCATCGGCAAAGGGGAGAAAAATTCTCAGCGGCAAATGGGTTTTTCGCATCAAAACTCTCGCCGATGGCTCGATCGACAAGTACAAGGCGCGCTGGGTGGTGCGGGGATTCGAGCAAACTCACCTGGTGGACTTCACCCTCACCTATGCCCCAGTCGGCCGTCACACCTCGGTGCGCATCCTCATCTGCATCGCCGCCGTCAAACAGCGACCGCTCCGGCAAATCGACGTCGGAAGCGCCTTCCTGTACGCTCCCGTCGATGCCATCATCTTCGTCGAGCAGCCGCACGCATTCGAAGAAAGCGACGGTGCCGTGTGCCTCCTCCAAAAGTCCCTCTACGGAATCAAGCAAGCCCCTCGTCTGTGGCAGCAGTACCTGCATTCCGTCCTCCTTGAGCTCGGCTTCACTCAACTGCCACACGACCTTGGAATGTACCGGCGAGAGTCACGCGGAAAGTTCATCCTCCTCGTTGCCTACGTCGACGACCTTCTCTATACCGGGGACGACACGGAGCTGCTCGACCAATTCGAGGCTGACATCAAGGAGAAGCTTGAAGTCACCGTCAATCACAACGTCACCCAATTCCTCGGCCTCAACGTAACCCAGTCCGCCTCCTCCATTCACCTCTCCGCCGCCAAATACGCCGAAACACTCGCGAAGCGGTTCGCCATCGCTCCCATCAACCTCACTACCCCCTACCGCACTCCTCCTCCTAACCACGAGCCCGACACCACGCCACTCTCTCCTAACGACCATCGTCTCTATCAGCAGCAGCTCGGCTGCCTCCTGTTCGCCGCCGTCACGTGCCGGCCCGATCTCTCCTACGTCGCTAGCCAGCTCGCACAGTACCTGAAGCGACCTGAAAAGGAGAATCTACTAGATCTACGACGAGCACTACAGTACTTCATCTCCACTCCCGATGTCGGCCTCACCTACGAAGCTAACCTCACCGCTACTCTGCAGCTTCATGGCTACGTGGATGCCGATCATGACGGAGATGTTGATAACAGACGCTCCCGTACAGGATTCATTTTCCAGCTTCAACCTGCTGGACTCATCTCTTGGAACTCCCAGAAGCAGGAACTCATCGCTCTTTCGTCAGCTGAAGCAGAATTCAGCTAGCGCAGCTGTTCGCGAAGGTCTGTACCTGATGGAGCTCCTGCAGGAGGCGAAAGTGACGATGAACGGGCATTTCACGTTACTCTGCGACAATCAGAGCGCGATAAAAATCGCGAACAAGCCCGGCTTCGTCAACCGCACCAAGCACATCGGCCTTCGCTACTTCTTCGTGAAGGACGAAATCGACAAGGGGAGAGTCAAGCTGACGTACTGCCCGACCGGTGACATGGCAGCCGACTTCCTGACGAAGAAACTGCCACGTCAGCAGTACCAGCACTGCGCCAACCTCTGTGGGATCACCAAGAAATCCCACGTGGCCCATCTTCATAAATGAAGGGGAGTGTTGGAATAACCGAAAGGTTATAAAGGCATTCCCGAAGTTGTTCCACTGTACCAGTACCGCAATAGCTCATATAGAGCACGCGGAATATCGAGGGTCACCCGAAGGTCAACCGTCCAAGGAAGTCAACGGTCGCATGTGACCATTGACGATCCAGTAACCGCGCGACAGTTAACAGACTGCAACACGGTAACTGTCAAGAATAGCAATAGTCGTGGTTACTGTAGCTATGCAATACAGTTAATAAGGGAATGTACCCCTCAGAGTACATGGCTAGTTAGACTTCTATTTAATTCCTTGTACTCCTATCCTCTAATTATCTTGTTCTCTTTCAACTATTATTCAACAAGGTCACTACAGAGACTTCACTGTCTCCTTTCAGGCTTAACACATTCTATCCTATCCACTGATCCTTTGGTTGTATCAGCACCCCTTTGAAGATGTCCGCATTGAATGGCATGGTTGTTGTGACCCTTGCGAGTTGCCATAGCTCGATTCGCTAGCTCTTTATGTTTCCCAACAGACAAGCAAATCCTCCTTCACGTTTAGATATTCCGGTAGATGGTTCTTCGGGCAGAAAAACCCCACCAAACCAGAGTAGGAAGGTGGAGGTGAACAAATACGGTACATTTTTTGAACTGGAATGCTGCAACATCAAATAAATTTTATAAACCAAGATATACTGTGATTGAATATCACAGGACACCAGGATACATTTTTGGAACCAGGATATACTGTGATTTTCAGTTCTATCATTTCTCACGACAAAGCTCAAATCGCCAGGATGCTTGGGTCGGATCACGACTCAGGATGCTTTCCACATTAACTAAATAAAAACAAAGTGTAACCCTTGACCTAGATTGTACACTGCCTTCCCACGCGAGCCATAGGCTAGTCGGTGTACAGTAATGATTAACGCTGAAGTCTGAATTCGGAGGGGTGCTAGAGGAACTAGCTTCTCAGAACATGGTGTACATGCTGAACATGGTGAACCAGCTTCCCAATTGAAGAAAATTATGCGAGGCTACCCTTGTAGTTGCTCCTAAACTGGATTGTTTAGGCCCACCTGTGACCCCACCCCTAAACAATCCCCTTAGTCTGCCCATTCAAATCAAGCATTGGGCTCCTTTGCCACGTGCCACCTTCCGCCAAGCATGAAACAAGACTCCCCTCCCCGTACGCTACCAGTTGTTAAAACAGGCTTTATTTTAGCCGTAGGTAGAGGCGTATCGAGAGGCTGAAAAGGCTCGGACGTTCAACCGGCGGATGACCGAAAAGCTATACAAATGTGGGTGTAGCTGAACTGCATTCTGCAAAGTGTCTGAGAACCACTTGCATCTCGGGATGGAACAGTTCGATTGCCCCCGAATTCCCCCCATAAAAATTGTGGAGTGCAGCAGAACCCAGATTGCGATTCACCCAACCAGGAGAACAGTCAAGCAGGTGCGGACGGGCAGCTGGTGTCACTGTGAGGGCAATTGGACCAAAGTCAAGGTTGCCAGCTCCATCTGATTTCCTTCAGTAGGGTTTTCCAGCGCCAGTGCACGTACTGGAAATTTCACGTGGGTGAAATTTCACGTACTGTACGGTGTCATTACAGTACACCGAAGCTCACCGTTGTTGCGAATAATTTAGGGCTCACTCGATGTAGGAATACCTGCTCGGGAACGCCGCCCCCGCCGTTGTCATGTCAAGCTTCTGAAGCAAGCCTTTCAAGCCCTCCACGTCATCACTTCTGTCACGCTTCGGCATTCGAATACAGTACTGTTGAGACCCAACTTTCTTGAAAACCCTTGTTGAAAAGGATCTTACCGTGGTGAATACTCCTGCTTGAGAAATTTGTACTCAGAAAGAGCCGTTTGTTTCAGAATAGCCCCGAACATCACAGGGACCCAAGACATGACGACGTGGAACCCCTTTTCCGCTTCTTTCCCCCTTACCTTTTCTTCTGTTTCTGTTCCATCATGAATGACTGCACAGGGTTGTACGTACAGATCCGTGTCACCAATCCCCAATAATTCACACGCTTGCACCCTTCTCGCATACAGTCACACACGAGCAGCACAGGGTTCACCAGCAACATGTGGGTTGTTGACGGGTTCCCAAAAGAACTCGAAAGGACAGCCACCAGCTTGTGATGTGATCCTGGATGTTGATCTGAAATGTTTGAAGCCTGTCTGGACAGCACTGTTTTTTCCGGGTAAAATGCTCGAAAATATTTTGTTTTGCAGCCCGAGCTCCCTGGTCAGGCCCACCTTCAACTGACAGTGTCCCACTTCTAGTACTGTAAACAACCTCGGGATTCCATCGCGGGCTGGGGAATTGCGATGCTAGACTACAATTCCTGGCTTGCAAGCTGGCGAAAAGGGACTTCCAGAACGAGTGAACCAGATTGGATCGAAAAACGAATGCCACCCGGCATCCCACATGGAGCCGACGGGGTGAAACCGTGTGAGAAGAGGGGAACGAATCCCGCTCTGGATTCTCTACTCACGGGCAGTCCCACAATCAACGTGTGAATCTGGTTCGAAACGCTGGGCATAGCTAAACGCCGCTCGGCACCACCTTTTTCTGTGTTGTGAAACAGCTCCTATGGCGGGCTGGCGCGGGCTGGCACAGCCAGGTTGCTGGGATCGCCTGTCGGTGCCTGCATCGTTCCTACCACGACTGCATCATCGCCAGTCTGCACAGGGCTAGATGCACAGTGCATGAGCTTGCACGACGCGTAAGCCAGCTTGAGAATATCAGGAGCAAGATAGGCATGGTGCATGATGATATGTCATCTCGTACTGGAACGAAACTGGGACCGGAGGGATGTATCACCCCTATGGATAAGCGGGAAATGGGGAGGGCGAGTGATGTTTTTTTTTCTCACACGTTGCACGATCGTACATCGCGTGAGCACAGAAACGCAGATGAGATTGGCCGAAGTCCACCGCCATGCAAGGTCACACGTCATCTCGAGCTGCTCGCGTTTTCATTGCATATCGCCACCTTCCATTTCTTTCTGACATCTGCGGTGAGGCGAGCGAGGCGAACGATCCGTGGACGTGCCACGTGGGAGTGGGAGTTTTTTTCCTAAGTATCGCGCAGGAACTGCCCCTAAGTGAAGTAGACCGTTTGCATCGGTCATAGTACGCAGCGCGTTGTCAAGCAGAGTCTCCGACGTCCTGGAAACGCATTTTCGGAACGAAGAGAAGTTACGACTTTCGAGCACGAGTTAATGTCGCGTGCGGAACCGCTGTTCGGGAAACCCTTAGACCAGCTTAGTACAAGCGATTCGAGTATTTGAGGGGTGATTTACTGAGTAGTGACCGTGATACTATCGAGCTGTTATACTATCGCAATGGAGATGCTCGACATGATGTCGTACAAGCGATTACGCCCCGACCTCCTTCCGCCGCCGCCATCGCCCTTGCAAGACCCTCGAGCCGCTCTGATAACGCCTCCGCCGTTTCCGCCGACGCCGCCGCATCTGCAAGAAAAGCCCGACGCGCGCGCCGCGCAGCACGCGGCATCACGCAATCAGGGGCCAATAGCAGCAGGAGGCGCTCTTGCCGTTTCGCATACCTCCACGTCACAGAATCACTTGCTGTGCCCGCTTCCCCCGCGATTACCATCCGCATCCCGCACGTTCCGCGGCCCCTCTCATACCCCTCCCGCGCAATCCCCGGCTCACTCCTCCGCTTACGCCCCTCCGCAATCCCCCGCTCATTCCTCCGCGCAGGGCCCCGCGCACACTTTCGCACAACCGCCCTCCCCCGCCAATGAATTCTCTATGGGGGGAAACGGAAACGCCCCTTTACAGTTCGCGCAAGGCCTCTGCGCTCCGCTCCCCCCATCATTCCGACGTTCCCCTGCGACCGGCGCGGCGGGTCTCGCGGGCCGCTCGCGCCACCTGCAGCGCGCAAACACGGCGGGTTCGTCGATTCGCGGAAGCGCCTCTAGCGGCGGCGTGTCTACGCCGGGCCGCCTCAGCCCATCCGCATCTCCCATTATCAACGGAACTTCAGCCGCGCTTTTCGGGATGTCTGCTGGAAATTTTGGCGGCTTCAGCGCGTTCGACTCCCCCTCCAACAGCCCATTCGCGGCGGATTCCGCCGTTTCCGCCGCTTCCGCGCTCCGCCGATGCTCCACCGTCGGGGCGGAGAGGGAGAGACCGCAGATGCTCGTGCGTGATTGGTCCGCCGACAGAAATAGCATCCGCGCTAACATCATGTTCCCGGCAGACTATCCGCCAGAGCTGTTACATCCGCCACACCCCTCTCCGCCAGAGATCTTCGCGCAAGCGTGCGGAGAGGGTTCCGCCGCCGCCGCCGCCGGGGCGAGTCAACTTCCGCGCAACGCATTTGCTCCTGCCGCCTCCGCGCCTGCCCCCTCCGCAACGCGCGGCTCCGCGTCTCCTCCGGTTTCCGTTTCCGCTCACATTTCCGTTTCCGCTTCCGGCGGCGTCTTCGGCGGTGGCGCCGCCTCGTCCTTCTGCCGCACCGAGCCCTCCCGCGACGGCGCTCAGACCTCCAAAGTATACGCTCATGATATCGCGCCGCCTCCGCTCGCGCCGACCACAGCTCCTGTCGGGGCGTTGCTACAACGCGGAAACAGCGGCAATCAGATGGAAACGGGTAGAAGGTTTGCGGGCTTGAAGCGGCCGTCAGATCTGACGGCGACGGTTATTTCTCCTTCGCGAGGGCTTGGGAAACCCCCAGCAACGGGAGCCGCGCCGACGGCTCTTCACGCGACTTCTGCTCCTCTCGATACAAGAACAGTCGCCGAGGCTGGGAATTGGTGCGGAAGTCAGGGAACGGAGGGACGGGCAGGAAGAAATATACCGAACTGCTCGTTAGAGGGGCAAAGCTATTGCTCTAACAATGGTGGCGGAGGAAACGGGACGGATCGTGATTGGATGCGGTCGGAACAGGTTCGCGACGAGTTGGCTGGTGAAAGAAACGGAAAAGTATTGGCTTTACGCGGTGGTGATAAAAGCGCGGGCGAAGCGGAAGGTATGCCCGCGTTATTGGAACAAGCGGATGTGGATCTAGCGAGTCTGGTGAATGGGTTGGAGGAGGGCGATTCGAAGGTTGTTCTTGTAACCGAGGGGACAATGGTGGATGTTCATCACTGCGAAGATGTGACTAAAACGGGAGATTTTTGCAGTCCCGTTACAGGAGGGGAGGAGAGAGCTGCGGATGCGGATTGTAACGAAAGGATGGATGATGCGGGAGAGCCGGACGAGCTGGATACGTTCGATCTGACGCAAATGGAGGGTCTTGATCTGCCGATCGTCCTGTCGGATGCGAATCTGGACGAGATCTCGGGAATCTCGTCCGCAGATTTTCTCCCAGATCTTCCGGAAGATTTGTTCGCAGATCTCCCGTTAGACGCGCCCTTCGATGTAGTCACCCTGTGTGAAGACTCGTCAGATTGTGCAGTTAGGGAGGGCATGGGCATCGCCAATCCCACTGCTACACCCTGTGAGGCTGTAACAGATGTTTCTGCGGGTATCGTTGACCCAAATTCTGGTGTGAGATTTCCCGCTTCCTCACCACCTCCCCCCCACACACCGGGAAACCCCTCCCCATTGGTTCCCACTTCCTCCCCCTCCACCTCCCCCAGTCCGCTCCTCAAGCTTCCCCCATTCCGCCCCCCACAGCCGTTGCTCCGCGCCGCTCCCCCTTCCGGGGATGGGAGAGGGGGGGAGAGAGGAGAGGCGGTTGAGGAGGGAGGGGCGGTGATGGGGGAAAGAGGAGAAGCAGCAATAGCAGCACCAGCAGCACCAGCAGCAGCACCAGCAGCACCAGCAGCAGCACCAGCAGCGGCAGCAGCAGCAGCAGTGGCAGCAGCAGCAGCAGCAGCAGCAGCAGCAGGCTTAGTCGGGGGAAAGAGGGGCACAGCAGGTGTGAACCAGCAAATGGCAGCAGCAGTGGCGTTGAATCGACTGCTGCAGCAGAGGCAGATGCTCAGCAACCCAAGCAACCCCAAGCAGCAACTGCTACTCAGAGCCCTCGCCGCTGCTGCCACCACAGACTCGGGAGTTCCGCCCGTTGCTCTTGCCTCGGTCATCGCAGCCTCGGCGGCAGCCTCGGGAGCTGCCTCGGCAGTTGCCTCGGCGGGAGCTGTGTCAGCAGGTTCGGAGCCAGGTCTGTGTGCAGGTTTGGCTGCTGGTGAGGCTTCTTGCGTGGGAGTGACAGGGGGCCAGCAACTGCAGCAGGGACAGGAGAGTCAGCAGCAGCAGGTGGCGGTTTCTTTGGGCCTATTGCAACAACTGCAGGCACAAATGCAGGCACAAGCACGAATCAAGGCACAGGTACACGCACAGGCACAGGCACATGCACCCACACTTCAGCAGCAACAGCAACAGCAACAGCAACAGCAGCAGCAGCAGCAGCAACAACAGCAGCAGCAGCAGCAGCAACAACAGCAGCCGCTACAGGTGAAGCTCCCATTTGGAGGGTTTGCAGGGCTCTGTACGTCTGCTGCTGCTGCTCCTGCTACATCTGCTGCTGCTACAGCTCCTGCTACTTCTCCTGCTGCTTCTGCTGCTTCCCCTCCTGCTACTCCTGCTTCTAATAGTGGTAACCCTTTTATCAATGGCGCCAACGCTCCCATTCCGCCTCAAATCAAGGCCAACGCAGCTCAGGTGTTTGCTCAGGTGGCCCAGGCGGTGCTTCAGGCGCCTCAGGTGCTTGGTCAGGTGCCTCAGGTGCCAAATCTGCCTCAGGTCTCTCCTGGCAAGCCGGGCATGGATATGAACACAGCTCTGCTTGCCTCTCTGCTTGCCACGGCTTCCTCTTCGCCCCCACTTGTCGCCGCCGCCGCTGCTGCTTCTCCTGCTGCTGCAGGTGCTTCTGGGGATGCAGTGACTGTAGCGAGGGCTCTTCAACAGAGGGGAGCAGCGCTGCTGCTGCAGCAACTGTTGAGGCAGGGGCAGCACGGGCAGGGGCAGGGGCAGGGGCAGGAGCAGGGGCAGGGGCAGGGGCAGGGGCAGGGGCAGGGGCAGGGGCAGGGGCAGGGGCAGGGGCAGCATGGGCAGGGGCAGGCGCAGGGGCAGGGGCAGGGACAGGGACAGGGACAGCAGCTGCAGCAGACGCAGCAGATGCAACAGTTGTACCAGGCGGTGCAGCAGCAATGGCAGCAGCAGCAAAGGAAGCAGCAAGGGCAGATACATGAAGGGCAGCTGCAGCAAGGGCAGTTACAGCAAGGGCAGTTACAGCAAGGGCAGCAGCAAGGGCAGTTACAGCAAGGGCAGCTACAGCAGCAAGGGCAATTGCAGATGCAAGGGAAATGTCAATATCCTAAACCACCAATTCCCTCTGCTGCGGGATTAGGACACTTGGCAACTGCGGTAGCATCTGGACCGTCCATCTCACATGTGAAGAACGGGGGAGATGCTGTGATGGAGGAAGCAGGGGAATGGGGACAGTTGGGAGGGCTTGAGGATGTGGTAATGAGTGCTTCTGTAAAGAGTATAGCCAGGACAATGAGCACAAGCACTTGCGCCAGTGTGAATGGAGAAGTTATTTTACAGCAGCAGCAGCAACAGCAGCAACAGCAGCAACAGCAGCAGCAGCAGCAACAGCAACAACGGAAGTACCAGCATGGTCACAGCTACAGTGGGCAGGTACACAAGTCAAGTGGTGATTCATCAGAAGGGAGAGGAATTTGCTCAAGCCAGGCGAATGAGAGGAGGGCCAGGAGTGCCGAAGAAGGAAGTGTTTATCGCGGGGAGGTCAATGGTGGTAGGAGGGTTGGTGGAGGTGGTGGTTTCACTAGTGGTGTGGGGGGAAACATGAGAAGGAGCGATGGAGATTTGATAGATAATTCTATGTTGTTGCGGCTGCAGCAACAGCAGCAGCAGCAGCAGCAGCAGCTCCAACAGATGCTGGGCCAGGGGCTATTGAGGGCGGGGAATCAGTTGCCGGCTTTTCCTTCACAGACATTTTAGTTATACGTTTGTGGCTAGAATCTAGGCTAAAATAAGCAACATTGATTGTTCGAATTGAGTTTTTTTGTAGAAAAATATAGAAATATTATATAATAATTATAATCATTGGTTGGTTCATCCATTTGCTTTCCTCAAGTGTATTCCCACACAATGCCAAATCATTATCAGCAAACATGCACATCCATTTAGAACTTTCGGAGGGAAACGTCCTTACCGCATTTGAATTTGTTATTTTTGCAATTTGCAATCAAGCACTTCATAAGCGCATACCGCATCGCAACCAGCCGCTGATGCCGCTGAAAGATAGTAGCGTATGCCACGCTCCATCACTTATGCATGGGCTATTCTGCGATGCACTCGTCGCGCGAAGATTCGAAGAAGCCGGTAGCAGGCGAGTACCACAGCCGCGATTTCGAGTGGGAGGAGGTGCGGCTCGAGTGGGAAGAAACATTTGGACCGTTGGATTGTATCACCCTTAGCATCCCGGCATCTGAACGGCGAGATCAAGAAGCGATTGTCGGACAATGCACAGAATGTTGTTCCGGTAGGGGTATTGAGACATCTGACAACGGGAGTTCGGAGTCGTCTGTAGGAAGTGTGAATGTGAAGGGTGGTAGCAACGAAAAGCAACGGCGGAAGCAGCAGGCACGGCAGCACCAGCAGCAGCATCAACATCAGCAGCATCGTCGGCAGGACCGGCAGCGGCGGAAACAGGACGAGACAAATTCGTCCTCTGTAGATCCTCAAGACTTGGTTGCCAGGTCCGGTGATGCCGGACCTATCTCGGTGGCTTGGGATGGGTTTCATCAGCAGCATCGGACGGCCCAGTTCTTCAAGGAGCGGCGATACCTGCTGCACGCGTTCCCTCAGATCCTCTCGTTAGAGTCACACTCAGTACAGGAGCATGATCCGATACAAGCACAGTTAGGAGATCGCGTGGCAACAGATGCTGCTGAAGCAGCGGGAAGGGGAGAGTGCATCATACCAGCAGCGTCCTGTTCCCCACCATGCCATGACCCCACGTCAGCATCCCCGTCCACCCCATCTTGCCATCCGCCATGGATTCTGGAAGTGGGGTGTGGCAGTGGCAGCTCTGCACTAGCCATTCTGCGGTGAGTGGTTCGTTAGGATCCTTTTAGTTTCAACTCAAGAATCACCTCATCACCTGTGGTGTCTGAGTGTGAAGAGCGGAGGTCGTAGAGGACATTTGAGTTGTATCACAAGACCCCTAGAGAGTGGAGAGTTGAGTCTTCAGCATTAAAACCTCCTAACTTGAAACCGACAGTGCTGCTTGTCCTACCCCCCTTTTTCCTCCCGGAGCCACCACTCGAGTCTGTCTAGCAGGGTGTGATATCAGCCCCACGGCCGTCTCTCCCTCTTCTCTCCTTGCCTCATTTCTTTCCTCTCTTCGTGTCCCACCTCCCGTTTCCTTTCCTCCCAGAGCCATCACTCGAGTCTTCCTAGCAGCATGTGACATCAGCTCCACGGCCGTCTCTCTCACAGCGTGTCTGTTTGCCTTACTGCCTTCCTCATTTCGCCTCCTGGCCCCCTTTCTTCCCCCCCAGAGCCACCACTCGAGTTTGCCTAGCAGCATGTGACATCAGCCCTACTGCCGTCTCCCTCACAACCCACACACTCTCTCACGCACTGGGGGAGCACACAGCCACACACCGCTTCCGAGGGTTTGTGTGTGACGTGGCACAGGGGGACCTTCACGCTGCCCTGGCGTCCAGATTCACTGCACCTGGCGTGAGTGAACCCCCTGCAGTGCCTACATCCGGCGAATCTGGCGTATCCAGCGAATTTTCTCCTATGCAAGCATCCCCCAGCCCAGCTCCCCCGTCCGGATTCAACGAATCTGCACTGGTCTCCGTGCCGCCCACAGCTAGACCCTCTCCTCCAGAATTCCGGGCGGCGTTGTGCATCTTCACTCTGTCGGCGCTGCACCCGGATCACATGTTGCATGCACTGAGGCAGATACGCTCTGTGTTAGCCCCTGGAGGGCTGCTGCTGTTCAGGGACTATGGCGTGTTTGATATGGTCATGTTCCGGTTGCATGAGCAAAAGGTGCAGCAGCAACAGCAGCAGCAGCAGCAGGAGAAGCTGGTGCAGCAACAGCAGCAGCAGGAGCAAGAGCAGGAACAAGAGCAGGAGCAGCAAGAGCAGCAGAGGATCCAGCAGGAAGGACTGCAGGAGCCGAGGCTATGTCAGCAACAATTGAACAAGCAACAGGAGAGGGAGGGCGAGGAAATAATGTGCCAAAGAAGGGAGAGGCAGCGGAGAGAAGGAACAGCACAGCATATCTGGCACGAGAAGACTCAGAATAGGGCGAATCATGGTAACCTGAGCTGTGCCAGTGACCGGTTATATGAGCGGGGGGACGGCACCCTAGCGTACTTCTTTTCAGTGGAAGAGGTGCGGGTGTTGATGGGTGCTGCTGGGTTTGAGTGCGAGGAGGTGGAGTATTGTTGTGTGCGGAATGAGAATAGGAGGAAGGGCAGGGAGATGAAGCGCGTGTGGGTGCATGGTGTGTTCAGAAAGGTGGGGTAGGTGACACCGAAGTTGATACTGGTATGAGATGCGCGAGGGACAGGGATGCTGATGGGTGCTGCTGAATTTGAGTGCGAGGAGGTGGAGTTCTGAAGTGTACGGAATGAGAACTGGAGGCAGAGAGATGAAGCGCATGTGCATGCATGGCATGTTCAGGAAGGGGAGTGACTGACACAAATGTTTCAGGGAGTAAGCTTGATTGACTGTAAATTGCACACACAACAGGCTGCTGGATATACAGGCTATGCCTTCCCCACCATCTATCTATGCAAAGACTAGGTTTACTCAAATCATTTCTATCACAGTCGGTGCTTGTAGCAGATGGAGATGCTTCTGTTTGTTTGTTTGTGGATCAAGGCATGGACACTTGAACTCCACAAGAGCTAGTAGAGGCGGACCTGCCAGGAGAGAACGAGAGAAGAAAAGAAGCGAGAAGGAATGGGATTAGCATGTGCGCCGGGGGTTAGGACGAAGGGCGAATGGGATGGGGGCGGGAGGTGGGAGAAAAGCAGGAACAAATGTGAAAAAGGTATGTGAAAGAGAGGGAAGGAGAGAGAAAGAGCCATTGAGTAGAATGACTGGTGGGTGGCATTGCAACGAACTTCCATATTGGAATGGAACAAGCAATGTGGTCCATTTCAAGGACATATGCATGTGTACACTAGCGAATGAGACTCAAGGATTTGACTCAGTTCTTGTAATGGGTTAGGTTGTGAATTATTGACAACTGTGTGGGAATTTGGGCAAATGCGGTTTGTGATGAAGCATGAGGCTGGACAGACGGATACATGGACGGACGGACGGACGGACGGACGGACGGACGGACGGACGGACGGATGGATGGATGGATGGATGGATGGATGGATGGATGGATGGATGGATGGATGGATGGATGGATGGATGGATGGATGGATGGATGGATGGATGGATGGATGGATGGATGGATGGATGGATGGATGGATGGATGGATGGATGGATGGATGGATGGATGGATGGATGGATGGATGGACGGACGGACGGACCAATGAACGCAAATCCTTGATCTTAAATCACGAATTTGCTGTACCTTTAACGAAGATCGTGGCCAGGATATTGGCTACAATGACGGTTGCCACGAGAACGAACGCATAGTCCAAGAGACCAAGCTGTTCTAATAACGCGGACTTACTGTACCTTAAGGAAGAGCGTGGTCAGGATATTGGCGACAATGACCGTTGCCACGAGAACGAACGCATAGTCCAAGAGACCCGCCTTGGGGTTCACCTGAAATCACGGTGACGAACACGCAGACGCCATGCTTTTAGAAAAACACATGTATTCATAGTTTCCTGACAAAAAGACCTGGTGTACAAATTTTCGAGTGTACTTTCATTAGGTTTCCGTATATACAGGTTGATATTCCGTGGTAACTAGCGTGACATTGGGGATAACTGGCGTACTAAATAAACAACATCCGTTCCAGATTACGGCACATTGCTTGATCCAACTTGCATTGAACCAGCTCAGTGGTCGAATTGAACTCACCCCATTAAGTGAAGATTGTAAACGCGGGAAAAAAGGAACTCACCGCAGCTCGGAAAAAGTAGAATCCGCCATAAGCCACCAGCGGAATCGCGAGCAGCACGTAGCCGAGCCAGTCCGGAGCCGCTGCTGCGGCGTCAGCAGCGGCATCAACGGCCGCCTCCTCCGCAAGGACGGGGAGCGCCGGGGAGAAAAACGTCGCGAGCGACGTGAAGACCGCTGCTGCCGTCGATCGCACGGCGGGGTCTGCCGTTACGCGAGCGACATTCTCAGGCTCAGCGACAGGCGTGCGTTTCGTGGATTGCACTGCTGACGCGACGAAGAGTGGTCGTTGTCTCAATGTCTTCTGAACCGCATTCCGTCTGCATGTGACCCTCGTCGCTAGAAGCGGAGAGTATGTGGTCAGGGAAAGAACGGCGGACGCCATATTCCTGATCAACAATGTTTAGTCGGACAAGGTGCTACAAGGAAAACAGCTGCAGAACGCGAATTTCTGGTGTTTTCTGGCGAACATGAAGCTGACCAACTCGAGGGCGTAGATGAGGTCAGCTGGCTTGACTCTCGCATAACGAACTTAGCGAAAAGCGAATCCGGGCACTTGTGAGATACTTACGCTCGGTCGGACTCCCCCAGCGACAAAAAAACGAATTATGACGATCCAGGAGTATCAGTTACCAGAATGCGGGCACATAAGGTCGTGCAAGAAATGCAAGAGCCAAACATGCTTTGACGTGCAACGAAAAATGTGCTGCTTGGGGTGAGCACGAACCGCATGCAAAGGAACAACGCTCCCACGTGGCAATGTCACACGTGGAAAGCCAGATTTAGCGCTCAGCAGCATCGCCTGCCATACGCCAATGTAAATCCTTGGACACCCCGCTGGCAGCCAAGAATCCTCCACCTGGCACTCAGTAACCAAGCTATTGATGAAAAACGTTACACAGCGAAAACGAAAATGAAAATATGTTAACAGTTGACCGGCTTTTACACACATAACGCATGGACTGCCGATCTTATTGGGCATCTTGAAGCAAGATCTCGTAGACATCAGTGCGCAGCCGCAGCTCTTTATCCCTCATCATGTTGGCAAGCTCGTTCAGCTCCTCTCCTTTGATCACCCCATGGAGTTGTGTGAAAGCATCCAACCACAAGGCCTTCGACCTGCAATGAGAATCCAGCAATACCAGAAAGCATCAGTATAGTCGCACATGGCATCACTTTTGTGCGCAGGGAGGACAAGGCATCAAAATGAGAAGCATACCGGAAATAAAACATTTCTATAGCCAACCCACCAGGGACACGCATGGATGGCCCTGAAAAACACTCTTCGCGCAGCATCAACATTCCGGCTGATGTGGAGCTCATAGCCAATGTACAGCCGCCACATCAGCACACATTGCCCACTCCCCTTTGCTGAGCTGGCAAGCGCCCGCTCCAGTAAGCCGCGCACACGTGGACGGGCCCCTGGCCGTGCCACCTCAACCAGGAGACTGAGCAGCCACAGGAGTGGTGAGGGGTGGGATAGTCTGGAAGCGGGGGAGGGTACAGTGGTGGGCAGATGTTTTGAGGCGCCTTGTCTTTCAACCAGGAGACTGAGCAAGCAGAGGAGTGGTGAGGGTTGCGACAGCCTGGCGGGGAGGGAGACGACAGTTGGTGACAGTGGTTGGTGGGTTGGATGTTTTGAGGTACATAACGACTCAACCAGGAGACTGAGCAGCCAGAGGAGTGGCGAGGGGTGGGAGAGTCTGCAGGGGAGGGAGAGGGTAGTTGGGGATAGAAGGTGGAGGGTCCGACGTTTTGAGGTTCTTGACTTTCAACAGGAGAAAGAGCAACCAGAGGAGTGGTGAGCGGTGGGACAGCCTGTATGGGAGGGGGGAATAGGGTGGTTGGAACGCCGCATGTCCTAGACCCCAAGGTAGTGTGGCTTCCAAGGTAGGAAGGCTGGTAGGGAAGAGAGTCGTAAATGGCCTACAAGCCTTTTGAGATGTATCATGAGACGACTTTTGAGACTTCTCAAAAGGATGAGAGTTGCAAATGGTCTACAAGCCATTGCAGGGTGTTCTTGGGAATTCTCAAAAACACTCTGGAACGTATGTCCAGAGCAGGGAGAAGAATTGAGAAGGCTAACCATAGGTAGATAGAAAACCACTCATGCATTCTACAGACATACTGACACAGCAACCTAGCCAGAATGCATGTAGAATGCAACCTAGACAACCGTGGCGCTGCTGCTGACGTGGCGTAGCTGACCTGGCGGTGGTTTGGTCAAAGAAGCGCCGGATGCTGTTGGTGAACGCACTGCGTGACTCCAGCCGCAGGAAGGTTCCGAGAAGGTGCACGTTGCTGGGGAACTCCTTCAAACCCTGCAGCACCACTCTCCGCACCTGCTGTGGTGGGATGGCTGGAAGGGAGGAGGAAGGAGAAGTGAAAGGCAGGTGGAGAAGGGTGGGGTTTGAGGGGGAAGGAGGGGAAGGAAGGGAACTTGAATGAAGCACCATTCACGCACATACTGTTGCTGGTTGGCTGTGTGCTTGGAGGGGGGAGTAAGGGGGGGAAAGATGGTTGAGGGGAGAAAAAAGGAAAGGATTAAGCCGGTGTTACCTGGTAGAGCGTGCAGCAGCAGCGAGGCATATCTCTCGAACAGCAGCTCCAGCGGCAGACAGCAGGCACGGCGGCCAGGCAGCACAGCAGCAATGCACCCATCCATCACCGCAGCAGCGGCTGCAACCCCTTCAGGGAGGGATGGCGCTGCCAAGAGTTCAAACAGACACGCACACAGCACCACCGCCACCGCTGCCGTTGCTCTCATGCTGTCCATGTTATCATCATCCTGTAATAGCCCCCCGCTGCTCAGGCTGATGCTGCTGCTGCTCATGGTGGCGGTGGTAGCAGAGGGAGCAGCAGAGGGGTTGGTAGAAGGAGCAGAAGACGCTGCAGCAGCAGCAGCTGCTGCTGTGGCTGAAGCAGCAGCAGCCGAGGCCGCAATGACTTTCTTTGCTTCTTGCAGCTTCAAGTGGAACCCTGCCCGAGCGCGTATCAGGGCAGCTTGAGGAAAATATTCACAAGCTGCCCAGGAAGAGGAGGAGCTAGTGTTTCGCCCACTTCCTTTCGGCCCAGATGGGTCAAATTGCGGCGGGAGTGGGGAGGGGGCAGAAAAAGGGGCAGATGCGGCGAAGGAAGCGAGAGTGTGGAGGGAACACCAGTGTTGGTTGATCGACCAGTTCAGATGGCCTTTTCTGCTCTTCTGCCGCCCTTGCCGCTGCTGCTGGGGACGCTGGTGTTGGTTGGCAGAGTGATTGGTTGAGGAAAGCTCAATGTGGGTGTATGCAAGAACTAGGAAAGGTGTGGCTTCAGCTGGTGACTGCTGGGAGTATGGGAACATCGAGGGGCAGACGTGGAGCAGAGGAGATGGGGGAGAGAGGGGTTGGGAAACGTCAGTGCGGGATAGCCGATGTGGGTGTATGCGAGAACAAGGAGAGGTGTGGCTTCAGCTGCGGACCTCACGGAGTATGGGAAACATGCAGGGGTGGATGAGGAGCAGGGGAGGAGGGGATAGCTTGATGTGCACATATACCCTCCTTCACGTATATGTGAACAAAAGGAGAGGCGCGGTTTCAGATGCCGACTCAAGAATTGAGGAGCATGCAAGGAGCAAGGGTGGAGAGAGGTGGAGAGGGGTGGAGAGGGGTGGAGAGGGGTAAAAAGGGGTGGATTGGGAGCAGAGTTGGGTCGGGAGCAGGGGAGACGGAGAGAGGAAAGACCAGGGGGACAGGGGGGTCGCAAGGAGTCAAGGGGAGGGGGGTACTGCTTGATGTGCGCGTATATGCGAGCAAAAGGAGAGGTGCGGCTGCAGTGGCTGACTGAAATAGTAGGAACATGGGGGCAGTGATGCGGGTGCGGGAGGGCAAGAAGATGGGCAGGAAGATAGAACGGGATTCGATGTGAAGCAAGGAGGCACTGCTGCCACGTCTCTCTTCCAAGGCGACTCACAAGAGCAGCGTTTGAGCCTGCTTTTGAGTCGACTCAGACGCAGATGAGCAGGCAGGAGGATAGAACGGGTTCGGACGTGAAGCATGCCAAGGCGTCTCACACGAGCAGGGAAAGCCACGTGATAGATCAGTTGTTTTGAGACGTCTCCAAACAACTCCCCGATTACCGTTTTTAGTCGACTCAAAACTCGACTCACGTGATAGAACAGTTGTTTAGAACAGTTGTTGGGGAGACTTGAATCAACACACATCTTAAAAAAGGTCAAGGAAGTCAAATAAGTCAAGAAACTCAGTACGAAGAGTCAAAGGTATAATGGCCAGAGATAACTTCAGCAATGACCGGAAACGTTTGAGACATCTCGCTGACATGTTTTGAGACGTCTCAAAACACGGCGTCTCGCTGAGATGACCTTCCTGACAACAGACCTTGGGGAGAGCAGCAACGGACGCCAGTGCCGTGTCGAGAACCTTCCTGGAAGCATCCGTGTTGCCGCTCTCCGCTTCCATCCGGGCATACACAGCCCACAGACCCAGGTCCTGCCGCCTCGTCTTTAATAGCCTCTTCACCTCCGCATCTTCACCCCTCCCTTTGCTGCAGGCACCATATGAGTTGGTGCTGATCCCTATTGCTGCTGCCTAATTCCATCTTGCTTAGAGGGGGCCGACATACCTTGGGAAGAGCAGCAACGGATGCCAGTGCCGTGTCGGGAACCTTCCTGGAAGCATCCGGGTTGCCGCTCTCAGCCTCCAGCTGTGCATACACAGCCCACAGACCCAGGTCCTGCCGCCTCGTCTTTAACAGACTCTTCACCTCCGCCTCTTCACCCCTCCCTTTGCTGCAGGCACCATATGAGTTGGTGCTGATCCCTATTGCTGCCTGATCGCATACTGCTTCGGGAGAGAGAACATACCTTGGGGAGAGCAGCAACGGACGCCAGTGCTGTATCGAGAACCTTCCTAGAAGCATCCAGATTGCCGCTCTCCGCTTCCAGCCGGGCATAGGCAGCCCACAGACCCAGGTCCTGCCGCCGCGTCTTCAATAGCCTCTTCACCTCCGCCTTGGCTGCTCTCACCGCCTTAGCGGTTCCTGACTCGTCGCGTCCTGCTGCTGGTCGTGCTGATCCTGCTGTTGATTGGCTGAAGCAGGAGCTAGCCATCGGACAATCAGGATGGCCCAGGAGCAGGTGTGGTTCCAACACTGCTGGCTGACAATCTACAGCAGAAGCAGAAGCAGCAGCATCTGTAGCAGAGTGCATGGCATCAGCCTCTCTGCCCCTTGCTCGCTCCAGCACGGCTTGTATGGCAGCGGCTGTGCCCCCTCTCCTCTTCCCTGGTCCTCCACCATCCACGGCTGTAGCAGTCCCAACTATAGCAGCGCCGGCTGTAGCAGGGCCTTTGCTAGAAGCAAGGGGCAAGAGGGGAGGCAGTGGGCATGCACTGGGGACTGTAGCAGCAACTGTAGCAGCAACTGTAGCAGCAACTGTAGCAGCGGCTGAAGCAGCGGCTGTAGCGGCTACAGCAGCAGCTGACGTCACCACCAGGGCCTCCTGCAGGTGCTTATCATCCGGAACCCACTGGCACGCAAGTTCCAGGAAGTTGCGCAGAAACCGCACCCTCTCCATCCCCCCATCCTCTTCCTCCTCCCCTTCCCCGTCCCCATCCCCATCTCCTCCCCTTCCCCTCCTTTGCCCTTCATCCCCCCATGCGTCGAACCACATAGGACCTCCTGCAAGAGCATCTAACACAGCAGCACCGCGGGCCAAGTTCCCTTGCTCCTCTTCCTCCTCCCCTAGCTCTGCTACTGCCACTTCTGCTCCCGCTGCCGCTGCCCCTGCCGTTTCTCCTGCTCCTGCCCCTGCAGCAGCAGTAGCAACACCAACACCCCACCCACCACTGGCACCACCACAAGATTTGGGAGGAATGCTTGAGACTTGGTAGGGGGCTGTGATGAATCGTGGAATGCAGACCAAAGATTCTGAGGCTTCCAGGAAGCTGCTGTCGTTGCTGCTGCGCCTGGTGTGTGGTAGGGAAAGAGGCAGCGAGTGTTCTCTTATAAGCATCTCACGTTTTCCTTTAAAAGAAAATGAACTTTCGTTCCACCACGCATCGCTTTTGAGGCGCCTCAACAGCCATCCCTGATAGTAAGCTCACCTCGTTAGCAATACTTCGCTACACCGACCCACCACCCATGAGGTAACTTTTGAGTCGACTCAAAAGTCACCTCAATACTCCGCTACCCCGATCCACCACGCATCACCCACCCACATCCACCCATCCACCACTACAGCCACTCACCAAGCAGGCAGTGGCGCATCAAAGAAGGCAGCAGCAGCGAGCAGCAGGTGCCGCTTCGCTGCTTCCGAGTGCAGCGAGAAGAGGCGGCTCCTCACATCCTCATACTCCACCACCCTCTCTAGCTCCTCCTCATCTTCATCTTCCTCTTCACTTCTTTTCCCCTTCCCTGTTGGATGGAAAAGGCAATCAACACATGAGAAGGAAGGCGAGGGGTGGACGAGAGACGGCTCCTCACATCCTCATACTCCACCACCCTCTCTAGCTCCTCCTCTTCCTCTTCTTCATCCTCCTCCTCTTCAACCTTTCTCCCCTTCCCTGCTGCTAATCATGAAAAGGTCGAACGCATTGGAAGGCGAGGGGCAGGTTAGAGAAATGTCGGTTCCTCACAACCTCATACTCCACCACCCCTCTCCAGCTCCTCCTCCTCGTCCTCCTCCTCCTCCTCCTCCTCCTCTGCTGCTTGCTCTTCCTGCCTCTTCCCTTTCCCTGCCGTTGGCTTGTGGGAAAAAGGAAGAGGAACAGCATGGTTGGATGAAAGTGTGAAGAGTCTGCTCCTCACATCCTCATACTCCACCCCACCACCCTCTCTGACTACTCCTCCTCCTGTAGGTGCTCGTGAAGGCATGGGCGAGGACGGGCAGTAAATGCATGGAAAGGGGGGGAGTGCATGGGATGAGCATCATACTCCTCACATTCTCATTCCAGCTAGAATAGTTGCTCTCCCTGCCACTGCCTGCTCATTCTCACAAGGTCTCACCTCTCATTGGCTGCCACTGCCTGCTCTCCCTCCTCCTCTCCTCTGCCGCCCACCGCTGCCACACGCCCGGGTCCTTCATCCAATCCTCGCCTGCCACGTCAGCAGCACCGGCAGCAGCACCACCACCCACTGCTCCGTCCTTTCCCGCTTTAAGCCTTTCCATCAGCTCTGCCTCTAGCAAACCCTCGTCCTCCTCTTCCTCCTCTTCCTCTTCAGCCTCATCTTCTCCCTCCTCTTTCTCTTTCTTCTCTTCGTCTTCCTCCTCCTCCTCCTCCCCTGCTTTTGATTCCTTGTTTCCTTGTTTCTCTCCCTCCTCTCCATTCTCCTCCTCTTTCTCCTTTGCCTCCTCTCTCCCACCCTCTCCCTTCCTCACGATCTCATGCCATCCAGTCCACCCCCCCTTCTCCTCCTCCTCTTCCTCCTCTTCCTCTTCCTCCTCTTCATCCTCCTTCCCCTCACCATCCCCACGGCCTCCCCCATACCCCTCTTCTCTCGCCAACCAAGCAGACCACCCTATCCCCCCCTCCTCCCCCACTCTCCCCCCTCCCCCCTCCCAAAACGCCTGAAACAGCCTCAACTTGCTACCCTCAGAAAAGGACAAGGGCAGGGGCGGCGGCCGAACGGCGTATTCTGTCTCGGCCTGCAGCAGTGCGACTGCCAGCTCAGCGTGCCCTGATTGGTGCTCGAAGCGGCACGAGTCCAGCAGCATGTCCACTGCTGCGATTTCTGACGCCGCCAGCTGGCGGGTTCTGATTGGATCGTTAGGCTTCTGTTGGAGCTGCGCAAATGGGAAGAATGAATAAGAACAGGTAGCAAAGGGTAAGAATGGATAAGAATGGATAGAGTGGGTAAGATCGGGTAAAAAGAATGTGAGAGGGGACAGAGTGTTGCGAAGAATCAATACGAAAAGGTAGCAAGCTGCCCCCTCTGCCACTGGATGTACCCCCTCTCACTGCCCTGTGTATGGCGTGACGTTGCCCCTCCCAAAGACCTCCTTCCTTTCACTGACCCCCTCCCATTGACCCCTGCCACTGACCCCCGTGCACTCACCTCGCGCCACACCTGGTTCCTGCGTCCCACCAGAGCACGTATCGCTGCAATTTAGTTCTCTCGAATCTTCCCCACAGTGAATCCCGTAAATTGCCCCCTCTGCCACCGCATGTAGCCCCACTCACTGCCTTGTAAGCTCACCTCGCGCCACACCTGGTTCCGCCGTCCCACCAGAGCACGTATCGCTGCAATAAAACTTTCCCTGATCTTCCCCACTGTGAATGATGCGAACTGCCCCCTCTGCCACCGGATGTAGCCCCTCCAGAGATTCGCTCTGCCAGGGCTGTGGCCAATGGCGCTGCGCCACTTGGCGTCCAGTGTGGCGGGGTCATCTCTGGGAAAACAGTGGGTTGGGGGAGGGTAGGAGCCGGGACGGGAGTGTTACAAGGAGAAGGCCCTCCACTGCCAGGGCTGCGGCCAATGGCGTTGCGCCACTTGGCGTCCAGTGTGGCGGCGTCATCTCTGGGGAAGGGCGGGTGGGGTGGAGGGAGGGGAGAGGGGAGGGGACGGGAGGTATGTGTGTGTGCAGATAGTTTTGAGGCGCTTCAAAACGAGAGGGGAGGGGACGGGAGACTTTTGAGGCGCCTCAAAACGAGAGGGGAGCGAACGGGAGGGATGTTTGTGTGCAGATACAAGTGAATCACCACGAGGTGACTTTTGAATCGACTCAAAAGTCAAGAGAATCACCACCTTACTGTCTCCCACTGCAACCACTGCATAGAAAGCGACTCAACAGCCACTGCACGTGAAGTGAGAACCACCGTCTCACTCTTGCTCACGTGCTGCAGCGCTCGCTCCAACACTGCCACCTTCTTCTCAGTCACTTTCTTCTCTGTCACTTTCTTCTCTGTCACTTTCTAATTCACCCATGCTACCTGATGGAGGGATGAAACTCTCCGACCACTGCACGTATGCAGGTATGTCAAAACTACCGCCTCGCTCTCCCCCACGTGCTGCAGTGCTCGCTCCAACACTGCCACCTTCTTCTCCACTACCTGCCGCAGCATGGGTCACCACCGCCAGTAGCGCACTCACCACAAGGTGCAAAGCAGAACACCCACTCACCGGCCACTGCATGTGTGAAGATACGTCAGCACAACTGCCTCACTGTCTCCCACGTGCTGCAGTGCTCGCTCCAACACTGCCACCTTCTTCTCCACTACCTGCCGCAGCATGGGTCACCACCGCCAGTAGCGCACTCACCACAAGGTGCAAAGCAGAACACCCACTCACCGGCCACTGCATGTGTGAAGATACGTCAGCACAACTGCCTCACTGTCTCCCACGTGCTGCAGTGCTCGCTCCAACACTGCCACCTTCTTCTCCACTACCTGCCGCAGCATGGGTCACCACCGCCAGTAGCGCACTCACCACAAGGTGCAAAGCAGAACACCCACTCACCGGCCACTGCATGTGTGAAGATACGTCAGCACAACTGCCTCACTGTCTCCCACGTGCTGCAGTGCTCGCTCCAACACTGCCACCTTCTTCTCCACTACCTGCCGCAGCATGGGTCACCACCGCCAGTAGCGCACTCACCACAAGGTGCAAAGCAGAACACCCACTCACCGGCCACTGCATGTGTGAAGATACGTCAGCACAACTGCCTCACTGTCTCCCACGTGCTGCAGTGCTCGCTCCAACACTGCCACCTTCTTCTCCACTACCTGCCGCAGCATGGGTCACCACCGCCAGTAGCGCACTCACCACAAGGTGCAAAGCAGAACACCCACTCACCGGCCACTGCATGTGTGAAGATACGTCAGCACAACTGCCTCACTGTCTCCCACGTGCTGCAGTGCTCGCTCCAACACTGCCACCTTCTTCTCCACTACCTGCCGCAGCATGGGTCACCACCGCCAGTAGCGCACTCACCACAAGGTGCAAAGCAGAACACCCACTCACCGGCCACTGCATGTGTGAAGATACGTCAGCACAACTGCCTCACTGTCTCCCACGTGCTGCAGTGCTCGCTCCAACACTGCCACCTTCTTCTCCACTACCTGCCGCAGCATGGGTCACCACCGCCAGTAGCGCACTCACCACAAGGTGCAAAGCAGAACACCCACTCACCGGCCACTGCATGTGTGAAGATACGTCAGCACAACTGCCTCACTGTCTCCCACGTGCTGCAGTGCTCGCTCCAACACTGCCACCTTCTTCTCCACTACCTGCCGCAGCATGGGTCACCACCGCCAGTAGCGCACTCACCACAAGGTGCAAAGCAGAACACCCACTCACCGGCCACTGCATGTGTGAAGATACGTCAGCACAACTGCCTCACTGTCTCCCACGTGCTGCAGTGCTCGCTCCAACACTGCCACCTTCTTCTCCACTACCTGCCGCAGCATGGGTCACCACCGCCAGTAGCGCACTCACCACAAGGTGCAAAGCAGAACACCCACTCACCGGCCACTGCATGTGTGAAGATACGTCAGCACAACTGCCTCACTGTCTCCCACGTGCTGCAGTGCTCGCTCCAACACTGCCACCTTCTTCTCCACTACCTGCCGCAGCATGGGTCACCACCGCCAGTAGCGCACTCACCACAAGGTGCAAAGCAGAACACCCACTCACCGGCCACTGCATGTGTGAAGATACGTCAGCACAACTGCCTCACTGTCTCCCACGTGCTGCAGTGCTCGCTCCAACACTGCCACCTTCTTCTCCACTACCTGCCGCAGCATGGGTCACCACCGCCAGTAGCGCACTCACCACAAGGTGCAAAGCAGAACACCCACTCACCGGCCACTGCATGTGTGAAGATACGTCAGCACAACTGCCTCACTGTCTCCCACGTGCTGCAGTGCTCGCTCCAACACTGCCACCTTCTTCTCCACTACCTGCCGCAGCATGGGTCACCACCGCCAGTAGCGCACTCACCACAAGGTGCAAAGCAGAACACCCACTCACCGGCCACTGCATGTGTGAAGATACGTCAGCACAACTGCCTCACTGTCTCCCACGTGCTGCAGTGCTCGCTCCAACACTGCCACCTTCTTCTCCACTACCTGCCGCAGCATGGGTCACCACCGCCAGTAGCGCACTCACCACAAGGTGCAAAGCAGAACACCCACTCACCGGCCACTGCATGTGTGAAGATACGTCAGCACAACTGCCTCACTGTCTCCCACGTGCTGCAGTGCTCGCTCCAACACTGCCACCTTCTTCTCCACTACCTGCCGCAGCATGGGTCACCACCGCCAGTAGCGCACTCACCACAAGGTGCAAAGCAGAACACCCACTCACCGGCCACTGCATGTGTGAAGATACGTCAGCACAACTGCCTCACTGTCTCCCACGTGCTGCAGTGCTCGCTCCAACACTGCCACCTTCTTCTCCACTACCTGCCGCAGCATGGGTCACCACCGCCAGTAGCGCACTCACCACAAGGTGCAAAGCAGAACACCCACTCACCGGCCACTGCATGTGTGAAGATACGTCAGCACAACTGCCTCACTGTCTCCCACGTGCTGCAGTGCTCGCTCCAACACTGCCACCTTCTTCTCCACTACCTGCCGCAGCATGGGTCACCACCGCCAGTAGCGCACTCACCACAAGGTGCAAAGCAGAACACCCACTCACCGGCCACTGCATGTGTGAAGATACGTCAGCACAACTGCCTCACTGTCTCCCACGTGCTGCAGTGCTCGCTCCAACACTGCCACCTTCTTCTCCACTACCTGCCGCAGCATGGGTCACCACCGCCAGTAGCGCACTCACCACAAGGTGCAAAGCAGAACACCCACTCACCGGCCACTGCATGTGTGAAGATACGTCAGCACAACTGCCTCACTGTCTCCCACGTGCTGCAGTGCTCGCTCCAACACTGCCACCTTCTTCTCCACTACCTGCCGCAGCATGGGTCACCACCGCCAGTAGCGCACTCACCACAAGGTGCAAAGCAGAACACCCACTCACCGGCCACTGCATGTGTGAAGATACGTCAGCACAACTGCCTCACTGTCTCCCACGTGCTGCAGTGCTCGCTCCAACACTGCCACCTTCTTCTCCACTACCTGCCGCAGCATGGGTCACCACCGCCAGTAGCGCACTCACCACAAGGTGCAAAGCAGAACACCCACTCACCGGCCACTGCATGTGTGAAGATACGTCAGCACAACTGCCTCACTGTCTCCCACGTGCTGCAGTGCTCGCTCCAACACTGCCACCTTCTTCTCCACTACCTGCCGCAGCATGGGTCACCACCGCCAGTAGCGCACTCACCACAAGGTGCAAAGCAGAACACCCACTCACCGGCCACTGCATGTGTGAAGATACGTCAGCACAACTGCCTCACTGTCTCCCACGTGCTGCAGTGCTCGCTCCAACACTGCCACCTTCTTCTCCACTACCTGCCGCAGCATGGGTCACCACCGCCAGTAGCGCACTCACCACAAGGTGCAAAGCAGAACACCCACTCACCGGCCACTGCATGTGTGAAGATACGTCAGCACAACTGCCTCACTGTCTCCCACGTGCTGCAGTGCTCGCTCCAACACTGCCACCTTCTTCTCCACTACCTGCCGCAGCATGGGTCACCACCGCCAGTAGCGCACTCACCACAAGGTGCAAAGCAGAACACCCACTCACCGGCCACTGCATGTGTGAAGATACGTCAGCACAACTGCCTCACTGTCTCCCACGTGCTGCAGTGCTCGCTCCAACACTGCCACCTTCTTCTCCACTACCTGCCGCAGCATGGGTCACCACCGCCAGTAGCGCACTCACCACAAGGTGCAAAGCAGAACACCCACTCACCGGCCACTGCATGTGTGAAGATACGTCAGCACAACTGCCTCACTGTCTCCCACGTGCTGCAGTGCTCGCTCCAACACTGCCACCTTCTTCTCCACTACCTGCCGCAGCATGGGTCACCACCGCCAGTAGCGCACTCACCACAAGGTGCAAAGCAGAACACCCACTCACCGGCCACTGCATGTGTGAAGATACGTCAGCACAACTGCCTCACTGTCTCCCACGTGCTGCAGTGCTCGCTCCAACACTGCCACCTTCTTCTCCACTACCTGCCGCAGCATGGGTCACCACCCGGTGCCGTCCACCCCCCCCGCCCATCGGCTTTTGAGTCGACTCAAAAACGCTGCCCATCGCCCGGTGCCGTCCACCCCCCCCGCCCATCGGCTTTTGAGTCGACTCAAAAACGCTGCCCATCGCCCGGTGCCGTCCACCCCCCCCGCCCATCGACTTTTGAGTCGACTCAAAAACGCTGCCCATCGCCCGGTGCCGTCCACCCCCCCCGCCCATCGGCTTTTGAGTCGACTCAAAAACGCTGCCCATCGCCCGGTGCCGTCCACCCCCCTCGCCCATCGGCTTTTGAGTCGACTCAAAAACGCTGCCCATCGCCCGGTGCCGTCCACCCCCCCCGCCCATCGCCCAGTGCTGCCCACCCCCGCCTTCTTCTCAACCTGATGCGGGGATGAAACTCACCGGCCACTGCACGTGTGCAGATACGTCAAAATCACCGCTTCGCTCTCCCCCACGTGTTGAAGCGCTCGTTCCAACACTGCAACCTTCTTCTCCACTACCTGCCGCAGCACCCCCCCCGGTGCCGTCCACCCCCCCCGCCCGCCACCGCCTCGTCCTGGAAAGAGACGAACCGCAGCCACAGCTGCTCGTCCAGCGGGCGCCGCCGCGTGTCCTCATTGAACTCCCTCGTCCGGCGAAACACGTACTCATCCCACGTCTCCCCCTCCTCCTCCTCTCCCTCCTCCTTCCCTCCCACACCCTCCACCCCCTCCTCACCAACCCCTCCCCTCTCTTCTCCCTGCTGCTTTCTCGCAGCAGCGGCGGCTGTGAGTTTGCGAACGGCAGTGGTGGAGGAGGATATGGGGGGAGTGGGAGGTTCTAGGGGAAGGAAACTGTCCGTGTCATCTTCTTCCCCATCAGCCCCTGGGTCTGTTTCCGATGCGAATCTCCCGATTTTGTATGCCAGGGTGGTGCTAGGAGCACCGGGAGCAGCAGGAGCGGCAGCAGAAGCAGCATCAACAGCAGCTAGACCAGAGCTAGAAGGCATATTTCGACTGTTCTCCTCTCCCTCTCTCCCTTCCTCTGCTTCTCCGTCCTCCTCCTCCTCCCCTCCTCCCCGCACCTGCCCCTTGCCGAACCGCACCCTCCGAACCTCCTTGCTCCGTTCGGAAACGGCATTCCACGGCGACCAATACCGATTGGCTGCCGAAGCTCCAATCCCAGACGGCCTCCCCCCCTTTCCACCTTTCCCCTCCCCCGCTCCCCCCCCATCCCCCCCTCCCCCCTGTGCAGCAAAAGCAGCACTAACAGAACCCATAACCGTATCCCACTCGGGTTCCATCAAACTCCGCATCCCAAACCCTAGATCCGCACCTTCCAACCATTTAGCACCACTTCCCACTCCTCCCACGCTCCTTGTGTGCTTGGAGGGTTTGAGGCCAGACCAGGCAGGGGCGCGGAGGACAGGGATGGGGGAGGGGGAACCGGCAGCACCAAAGGCGAGAGCCCAAGGGGAGGAGGCGGAGGCAGTTGCTGCTGTGGCGGCTGTGGGATGGGCGATATAGCGAGCGATGTTCAACCTGATGTGTGGTGTGTCGGGAAGAATGGGGAGGGAGGGGGAGGGAGGGAGTACAGGGAAGTAAGGGGACGGGAGAACCGGGGAGAGAAAGGAACGAGAGGGCTTGGATCCCTCCCATGCATGCTCCCATGTACACATATTTCCTAACTGGAACAAATTGCACTCTTAAGCATGCCCTCATGCACGCATGCCTTCCTGCATGCCCTCATGCACATGCCCTCATGCACGTATGCCTTCCTGCATGCCTTCCTGCATGCCCTCATGCACGCATGCCTTCCTGCATGCCCTCATGCACGCATGCCTTCCTGCATGCCCTCATGCACGCATGCCTTCCTGCATGCTGCCACACATGGTCTCACCTTTATTCCACTATGTACATCTCAACTTCGTTCCCTTCACCTGCACCTTTCTCACAGCTACACCACTCCCTCTAATCCTCTCACCTACAGCTGTAAACCTCCCTCAGCAGTAAACCTCTCACACTCACCGGTACAGAGAGCCAAAGGCATAGTTGTCCCCCCTGCACCACCAGCCCGACCACCCCTTGAAAACCCCCTCCCACACATCCTCATTCCCCTCCCCACTTCCATGCATGTTCTCACCTCACCAGTAACCTCTCCTACTCACCGGTACAGAGAGCCAAAGGCATAGTTTTCCCGATCGCCCTTAGCTTCAATAGCATGGTCCCACCAGTAACCTCTCACACTCACCGGTACAGAGAGCCAAAGGCGTAGTTATCCCTGTCGCCCTTAGCATCGATCACATACTCCTTCCCCCCTGCACCACCGGCCCCTATCACCCCTCCTCTCACCGCCATCCCATCCATCCCCATCATCCCCATCCCCATCCCCATTCCCATGCCCATCCCCATGCCCATCCCCATGCCCATCCCCATGCCCATCCCCATGCCCATTCCCATCCCCATGCCCATTCCCATGCCCATGCCTGCCCCACCTACGTGCCTCCTCCCCTCACTCCCCGCTACCATTCTTTGGACTTTCTCCGCTTCTCTGTTCCCCTTCCTCCTCCTCTTCTCCTCTTCCTTTCTCTTCCTCCGCCTCCTCCTCCTCTCCCTCCTCTCCTCTTCGTTCTCACTCTCACTAGAGTCACCACTTTCGGTACTGTCACTCCCGGAACTGTCACTAGACGAGCTTCCCTTCCCTCCCTTCCTCTTCTTTCTCCTTTTCTTCTCATGCCGGCTCTTGCTTTTTCTCTCCCGCTTCTCCTCCCTCTCCCTTCCCTTCTCCTTCCTGTCCTTCCCCTTCTCCTCCCTTCTCTTCTTCTTCTTCCTTGTACCTTCACTATCCTCGCTTTCAGATACACTAGCACCCCGCGCTCCATCCCTCTCATCCCCTTCGTTATGTTCACTACCAACCAGTTTCCCCGTCCCTCTCACCCCATCTAATTCCCCCTCCGCTTCCTCCTCTCTGCCCTCTTCCTCCTCTTCATCTTCTCCCTCACTCCGCTCTCCCTCAACCCCTTCTCTGCGCCCTTCCGCTGCGCGCCGAGCTGCTGCTTCCACTGCTGCGCGCCGAGCAGCCTCTGCAGCCGGGAGAAGCTTCGCGGAAAACGACGAATTCGTCAGCCAATCAGAGTCTGGCAGGCTGGTACCGGGACCGTCACGAGACGCCCTCTCTTGCGGGAACGCACCCGAAATCGGGAACAGAGAATTCGAGACGCTAACTGGGACGTTAACGGACTCCGACGTTCTACCGAACTGTAAACCACCTCCGTCAGCGAATCCGCCTTCCTGAGATGATACAGAAATACCAGAAACTTGCTTATGAGTCTGACCGACCGGCAAGATCGGAAAAAGTGGGGGTCTTTCGTTTGTCCCAGTCGCGGGAACGCTCGGCGGAAAATCCGCCATAGCTCGACTGCCAATAACGAAACAATGCTTATTTTGGCGTATCTGGTGTACCGAATCTCGAGTGGGTGTCTGCCTTTAATTGCTAACGGCAGGATGGAAAAAGAGCGATAGCATGACAAAGTTTTAGATGGTTTGCGACGCGAGACTACAACTGTAACTAGACTAGAATTCCGCAACGCGGAGAACTTGTTAGTCTGTAAGGTTGCGGAACAAAGTTTCTCCAAGCAACCCTTTAGACGGTCGCTCGTTTCACGTATCTAGAGATTTGCATCTCTGGTTGCGGAGACACTCTATACGACAATCAGCGTTAAGAAAAAAAAGTACTAGCAAATGTAACATAAATTTTTATTTTACAAGGGCCTCTTAAAACAACACTTATTTTACAAATAGCAAGCTCAAATAACTCTGGTTAATGGTGCATTTACGACGCGCAGCTAATAGCTTGCACCAAGGCAACTCCTCCATCCGTGGTCCTAACATGAAAAACAAACAAACATACCAAACAAGGAACAGGAAATGGGTAAGGAAAAAGAAAATTCAGGGTAAATCAGGAAACCAGTAGCTGGGATGGGATGCCACACCGCGTCAGCGCAAGCAACCCAAGCGGGGCATGTATGGGAAAGGCAGGCAAGCGGGATACAAGTTACAACCACTAAACAATAACCAAGTAAACATTATTTACGCTATCCATATCACGTCACTCACTTGGCAATGGTAATATTGTTGTCGGGTCGGTCCCACCCCGGCGCCCCGCCATAGCAGTCCGCCTCACTCCAAAACCACATGAGCCCACACGCCACCCTTGCCCCCTTGGCCCCATCAGGAGCGTCCCAGAGAATCTTCAGGGAACCCACGGCCCCAGCCATGGAGGAGGGGATGTTGACGCAGCCAGTGGGATCGTCGGTGTCAGGCATGGGGGCTCGAAGCACAATGGGAGTGCCAGTGAAGGATGGGCGGGTGAAGAGAGCGATGCTGGTGGTGACAGTGGGGGGACCGGCTGGAAGGGACACGGGGGGGAGGGGAAAGGGGAGAAGAGGGGGGGGGGAGTAAATGAGGGAGAAGTGAGTGCGATAAAGGAGCGGGGGCTCGGAGCACGATGGGAGCGAGTGAGGTGGGTGCATTGGTGAAGTGGGGACAGTTCAGAGTAAGGTACCTTTAGTGCATGCGCCGTTGACGAGGGACTGGGAGGCAGGGCAGGCGCAGAAGGGGATGCCGATGCTGTGAGGGAGACCCACGAGGCAAGGGAGATGGGGATTCAGAGTAAGGTACCTTTAGTGCATGCGCCGTTGACGAGGGATTGGGAGGCGGGACAGGCGCAGAAAGGGATGCCGTTGCTGTCCGCCCTGCAGCGAGCAGACGCCGGGCACTTCACTCCCTTGCATGAAGGCGCTGTAGGGGTGGAGAGGGATGGAAAAGGATGGAGAGGGGTGACATGACAATGAGTGAAGAGGTGTGAACAACCTCTATATCGAAAAAAAACCCTCTATATCGAACTGCCTCAATAGACCGTATTTACTAGCACAGCACTCACCCTGGCATGTGTTGGGAGCGATCTGCACAGTCCCCGTGGGACACACACACTTGGCCGCACCAGACGTGCCATCACACACAAAGTCCCCGGGACAAGGGGCCGCGCCTTTGCATGGGTCTGCATGGAATTGGAGGGGTTGAAGAGACGGGAAGATACAGTTGGGAGGGATATGTCGCGTGTGTGCTACCTCTGCAAGCGTGGCATGAGACAGCTGAAAAGGTTGGTAGGCGAGGGCTGAGGGAGGCTGGTAAAAAAGTGTGGGATTAAAGAGGGGACAAAACGGAGAGAGGGACTAAAGAGGGGATTAAAAGGAGAGTGGGACTAAAGCGACTATTCACACACGCCAAGTGCTCACCGGCTTGGCACGTGCTGCCATTGACCAGCACTTGGCCCCGCGGACACAGGCAGACCGGCTTGCACTAAACACACCGCATGCCACACATGCCACAGATAGCACATGCCACCCACACACCACACACCACACACCGCACACCACACACCGCACACCGCACACCGCACACCGCACGTGCTCACCGAGTTGGCACGTGCTGCCATTGACCAGCACTTGGCCCTGCGGACACATGCCCACACAGGCGGGCTTGCATTAAACACACCACATGCCACAGATAGCACATGCCACCCACAAACCACACACCACGCATCAGAGCTCACCTGCTTGGCACGTGCTGCCATTGACCAGCACTTGGCCCCGTGGGCACAGGCAGACGGGCTTGCCATTCACAGCAGCGCATTTGGACGTGGAGGGGCAGAGCACTCGAAAGCACGGGTCTTGAACTGCAGAAGGGATGGGTGTGATATAGGATAAGAGCGGATAAGAGAGGTGTGAAGGTGAGGATGGGACTCAATGCGAGCAGGCAGACGGGCTTGCCATTCACAGCACCGCATTTGGACGTGGAGGGGCAGAGCACTCGAAAGCACGGGTCTTGAACTGCAGAAGGGATGGGGTGATATAGGATAAGAGCGGATAAGAGAGGTGTGAAGGTGAGGATGGGACTCAATGCGAGCAGGCAGACGGGCTTGCCATTCACAGCAGCGCATTTGGACGTGGAGGGGCAGAGCACTCGAAAGCACGGGTCTTGAACTGCAGAAGGGATGGGGTGATATAGGATAAGAGCGGATAAGAGAGGTGTGAAGGTGAGGATGGGACTCAATGCGAGCAGGCAGACGGGCTTGCCATTCACAGCAGCGCATTTGGACGTGGAGGGGCAGAGCACTCGAAAGCACGGGTCTTGAACTGCAGAAGGGATGGGGTGATATAGGATAAGAGCGGATAAGAGAGGTGTGAAGGTGAGGATGGGACTCAATGCGAGCAGGCAGACGGGCTTGCCATTCACAGCAGCGCATTTGGACGTGGAGGGGCAGAGCACTCGAAAGCACGGGTCTTGAACTGCAGAAGGGATGGGGTGATATAGGATAAGAGCGGATAAGAGAGGTGTGAAGGTGAGGATGGGACTCAATGCGAGCAGGCAGACGGGCTTGCCATTCACAGCAGCGCATTTGGACGTGGAGGGGCAGAGCACTCGAAAGCACGGGTCTTGAACTGCAGAAGGGATGGGGTGATATAGGATAAGAGCGGATAAGAGAGGTGTGAAGGTGAGGATGGGACTCAATGCGAGCAGGCAGACGGGCTTGCCATTCACAGCAGCGCATTTGGACGTGGAGGGGCAGAGCACTCAGAAGCAAGGGTCTTGAACTGCAGAGAGGGATAAGATGGAATAAGAGGGAGAGGAGGGAAGGTGCGGAGGGGACTTAAGACGAGCAGGCAGGCGGGCTTAATTGCCATTCACAGCCGCACGGGTGGACGTGCCATGGAAGGGCAGAGCACTCGGGAAGAGAGATCTTGAACTGCGGGGTTGTGAGCGGGGTTGTGAGTGAGCAAGACTCCTTATGGTTCACGGATGGTGACGTGCGGACTTGTGAGCTCACCATAAGGCAGCTCGCCCACAAAGTTGCCCGCAGGGAAATAGTTGCACGCCCACACGTCACCGTCCCCGTCACATGACGCCTTGCCACACCCCACCTTGCGGGAGTTGTTAGCTCAGCTCACCATAAGGCAGCTCGCCCACAAAGTTGCCCGCGGGATAGTAGTTGCACGCCCACACGTCGTTGTCCTCGCCACACGACGCCTTGCCACACCCCACCTTGCGTGAGTTGTTCCATATCACCTGCAGAGCACACACACATACACCGCCCGCCCACATGGCACGAGACACGAGGCACATGTGAGTGAGCTTCTGAGGCTATTATAAAGAGAAGGCAACAAACGCGGCCAGCTAACGCGGCCCACCTGCGTGTACTGTAATGGCCGCATCTGCCCCAGTCGCCACCGATGCAACCACCCGGGAAGATAGCCGGCGGGCGGTTATACCACTTGCCTCCGCCCTCACTGTTGAGTCAACTCAAAAGGCACCTGAGAGGTTCTACTTGCCTGCGTGCAGCGTGCCTGCCCCTTACCTGCGTGTAGTGGCCGCATCTGCCCCAGTCGCCACCGATGCAGCCAGCAGGGAAGATAGCAGGCGGGCGCTTGTACCATTTCCCCTCGCCCACCCACCACTGCACTGCGTCGCTATTTGAAGCCCACCCAGACGGGCCTGCGCCTGACAGGTTCTGCCCCTCGTTATCTCCCATGCCGCCGTGCTCTAACCCGCAGTTGTTGTCGCTGGCTAGCTTGTCGGCCCACGCCTGGGCTGTTTCAGCCACTGGGGAATGAGGGGGGGAAAGAGAGGAACAGGAAGGAGAGGGAATGAGGGGCGTGTGGTGCGCCAGAGAGGTTCTGCCCGTCGCCTCGCCATCCCCCATGCCGCCGTGTTCGAGGCCGCAGTTATTGTCGCTGGCTAGCTTGTCAGCCCACGCCTGGGCTGTTTCAGCCACTGGGGAGGGAGGGGGGAAGGGAGGGAAAGTGGTGAGGAGAGGGGTAGGTTAGAGGTTCTGCCCGTCGCCCTCACCCATGCCGCCATCCTCCAGCCCACAATTATTGTCGCTGGCAAAAGTGTCCGCCCACGTCTGGGCTCTCTCAGCCACTGTTGAGAGGGAGGCGGGAGGCAGTGGGGGAAGGAAGGGAGGGAGGGAGGGAGGGAGGGAGGGAGGGAGGGAGGGAGGGAGGGAGGGAGACAAGGAATCACAGCTTGAATGAACAGTGCAGCGACTGGGAGGAGACACCGCACCAAGATGAACATCAGACCAGACTAACATCGTTCGTACGCCGTGTCGCACACACCACATCACACCACACCAGACCACACCAGACCATCTTGCACACACCACACCAACTTCTGACAGGCCCAACCACGAGCGCACATTTGTCGTCCCACACGAGACGCACGGCACCATCACTCACCTGCCACGGACGGACCTTCAGATGAGGCGCCTAGAAAAGAAACTCATGCGCCTAGAAAAGAGACTCACCGCACCAGCATCCGACCCAACCCATCACTCACCTGCGTCATCCCACTCGAGGGGCACGGCACCAACAGCAGCCCTGGTAGCGTTGTGTGGATCGAGATAGTCGGAGTTGGGAATATCGTCAGATGAGCACCAGTTGCTTCCCTCGAGTCAAGTCAACTCAGTCAACTCAGTCAACACAGTCAACTCTCAAGTCACTCACCTGCGTCGTCAAACTCGAGCGGCACGGCACCCACAGCAGCCCTGGCGGCGTTGTGTGGGTCGAGATAGTCAGAGTTGGGATAGTCATCATCAGAAGAGCAGCACTGGTTGTTTCTTTCAAGTCAACTCAAAGCCACCCACCTGCATCATCCCATTCAAGGGGCACGGCGCCAACAGCAGCCCTGGCGGCATTGTGCGGGTCGAGATAGTCAGAGTTGGGATAGTCAGAAAAGGAGCAACACTTGTTGTTGTTTCTTTCAAGTCAACTCAAAGTCACTCACCTGCGTCGTCCCATTCGAGGGGCACGGCGCCAACAGCAGCCCTGGCCGCGTTGTGTGGGTCGAGATAATCGGAGTTGGGAATATCATCAGAGGAGCACCGGTTGTTGATCAGACGCTTGAAGGGAGCAGGACATGTGCACACCACTGCACCGCCCTGCAACGCGCACTTGGACACGTGAGGGCACTTGACACCGTAGCAGGGGTCTAAAAAAGTGGGGGGATGAGACAGGGGAGGAGACAGGAGGAACGGACCCGGGTTGGACATTTGCACACCATTGCACCGCTCTGCACCATGCATTAGGGCAAGCACTTGACACCATAACAGGGATCTTCTGAAATTGTTGCTATCAGCTTTGCATGAGCACTTGGCAACGCCCGCAGAAGACTTTTGAGGCGACTTTTAAGGCGCCTCAAAAGTTGCTATCACCTTTGCACGAGCATTTGGCGACGCCCCCGGAAGCAGCGCAGGTGCAGCCCTTGGGGCAGGACACGAAGGAGCAGGGCCCGCTGGCAGCGGCTGCAGCACTAGCTGCTCGCAATGATGATTGCGAGGCGGGGTGAGACGGTACGACAGCGCGGCTGCGGTACCGTACGGGACCGTTGACAGCAGCCGCAGCTTGGGATGACGGTCGCGTGGACAGCGGAAACGGTACGGACGCGCGGTTCCGATACCATCCGGGACCACTCGCAGCAGTAGCGGCTCGGGATGATGATTGCGTGGCGGGCTGAAACGGTACGGACGCGCGGTTGCGATACCATCCCGGACCGCTCGCAGCCGAAGCGCGAGATTGTGTCGAGGCGTGGTTCCAGCGACCGTGACGGCCGTGTGCGGCGGCGACGGCGGCGGATGCGGAGAGGAAGTTGTGGGAGAGGAGGGACGTGTGAAGGAGGACGACGAGGAAAGGGAGCATGACAGATGATCCTAACTGCGCTGAGCGTTTAGTGCAAGCCATCAAGTTACTAACGAGCGCGGTAGTGGAGCATAAACAGGCAATGGGGGATCGGACGGAGCAACGGTTTTCTGGCTGTAAGAACGAGGGAAGCAGGCAGACGGAGAGAAATGCGGGAGACTTTAAACGTCAAACAAGGTTGCTTCTGTGGTGGACGGCTGGTGGATTGCTGGTGGATGCCTGGTGGATGACTGCATTTATAACTGCGAGCACGAATGCGGGTTCGAACGCAAAGGCGGCTGCTGTTTGAACGAGCCGACTCGGACCAAGCCATGGCGGATACGACGAGCTAGTGAGCTTCGCGCGGACGACGAAACCACGTCGCCTCGGAGCGCGCAACCTTCGCGTAACGACACTCCACTCGCGAGTCGCGAGTAACACGGATTGCAGGTGAATGGAAGAAGCTCAAAAAAATTGTCCGTCTGAAATGACTGCCTAGCTCGAATGAATTTCGGACCTTGGCTGGCGTTGCGTCGGTGGTAGGTTGAACTGAAACTATGGAGACTCGAGTTGAATGCAAAGAACCAATCCCGAGGCTTTCCCTACCAGAGGGAGTGCTGTGTGTGACTGAGCGGGACACCCCCTCAGCGTTTTCATGGGGCAAATCCCCTCGATAGTTATTCGTGGTTGGGCGTCAACAACAGAGTTATAGTACGGTTCGTTCTGGTATCGAGCAACCCTCCATCTTCCATCACCGAACCTCGAACGGCTCCAAAATCGAAGCTTTGCGTGGCTACCACGGGATTGTGTCAGAGCCATCGCTGCTACACTTCTTGCAAAACATATATACGAGTTTATTTGTTTGAGACAACAATATGTTTAGGGACAACAACTGTTCTTACATTTCTCTTCCTCTTCCTTAGATCTTCTAAAATCTTCATTAACTCTATGAATATTCATTACAAACCAACAATTAAGAACCACAACAAACCAAGATCGACACACACAATGCAAGCACGATGCACACAAGCAGTATAATAGATCATAATTACACACATGCTACGAAAACTGGATATGTACATACACCATCGCATGTGTTCTCCATAACAGGGCCATAATCTAGACCCCATCACTTCAACGACTCTCCTTGAGACTTGAGTGCCTGAGGAAGAACATCCTTGGCCAGATTCGATTCCCCTACAGCTGCGCTGTACGCTGATGATGATACTGCCGAGGGCGATGCCTTAGCAGCAGATGAAGCTGACGTGGCGGATGAGTTTTTTGCAATCAGGCCTTCAAAGTACACGTCAGCGGGGGAGGGCAGGGGGGCGTAGCCTGGGCGGTTGGGTGAGCGCACGACCGAGTCGAGCTGCTGGCAGGCAGACATTGTCTTCACATGCTCCATCTCATCGTCCTGATGTGAAGGTTTTGGCAAGGAAAGGTGAAGAAGTGAGGAGGGTGGGAAGGGAGAAGGGGAAGGGTGGGATGAGAATGAGAGCAAGAATAGAAGAATGTAGGGAAAGATGAGAGGGAACATGGTTGTGGTGGTTTAGGAAAGGGCACCATGGAGAGGGTGATAGAGGAGCAAGAACGGCTCATACAGACATGCAGACAGTCATACAGACAGTGATAATGAACCGTGTGTGGTAACAAAATGGGCATATTACTGAACAAAATCAGAGAATTATGCACATGGGAGCAGGTTATGGTGAGTACGCACCCTGATGGCGCAGAAGACATCGTACAGGTTCTCAATCTTCGGCCGCCGGGATTCAGGGACTCGGGATGTCTGAAATTCATCGAACCTGGACAAGTAAAAGGAAAGTGGGGACAGCATTGCTGGAAATGTCAGATCTCTGAGAGAAGGACGAATAGTCGCACATATATGTTGTCACCTCAACCCCCACGCTAACACACGCGCATCTGACATCCCCCTTTTTTCCCCAAACTCACATGTACAGATCATCACTGTTGTAGTAGGCAATAGCCGCCGGCGATGGAGGAAGCATCTTGAGCAGATCCGCATTTTCATCCACAAACTCCCCGTACGTGTCCACCGCATGCGCCTCAATCAACTTACCATATGTCAGTCTCAAGCCACTCACATGTACAGGTCATCACTGTTGTAGTAGGCAATAGCTGCTGGGGAGGGAGGCAGAGTTTTCAGCAGCTCCTCGTTCTCATCCACAAACTCGCCATACGTGTCCACCGCATGCGCTTCGATCAGCTCCGAGAAGTTGTACGCCACGCACGGGGACACTAAGAACATCAAGTTGAGGACCCAGTAGTAGAGGATCGCCGCGTGCTGTGCGAAGAATCGGTCGATCCAGAGCCGGTCGCCGCCGAGGGACTCCATGATCTTCAGGTGGTTCATCTCGTTCCACTCCTCCGCGAAATGCACCTTCCGAACCTCCGCTCCGACCCTCCACCTGAGGTTCAGTTGATATGACGGGAATGGGACGGGACAGCGGCAAGCAGGAAGAGAGGGGCAGGGAGACCAGGAACATGAAGTTGAGGACCCAGTAGTAGAGGATGGCGGCGTGCTGAGCAAAGAACCAGTCGATCCAGAGCCGGTCGCCGCCGAGGGACTCCATGATCTTCAGGTGGTTCATCTCGTTCCACTCCTCCGCGAAATGCACCTTCCGAACCTCCGCTCCGACCCTCCACCTGAGGTTCAGTTGATATGACGGGAATGGGACGGGACAGCGGCAAGCAGGAAGAGAGGGGCAGGGAGACCAGGAACATGAAGTTGAGGACCCAGTAGTAGAGGATGGCGGCGTGCTGAGCAAAGAACCGGTCGATCCAGAGCCGGTCGCCGCCGAGGGACTCCATGATCTTCAGGTGGTTCATCTCGTTCCACTCCTCCGCGAAATGCACCTTCCGAACCTCCGCTCCGACCCTCCACCTGAGGTTCAGTTGATATGACGGGAATGGGACGGGACAGCGGCAAGCAGGAAGAGAGGGGCAGGGAGACCAGGAACATGAAGTTGAGGACCCAGTAGTAGAGGATGGCGGCGTGCTGAGCAAAGAACCGGTCGATCCAGAGCCGGTCGCCGCCGAGGGACTCCATGATCTTCAGGTGGTTCATCTCGTTCCACTCCTCCGCGAAGTGGACTTTCCGAACCTCCGCTCCGAACCTCCACCTGAGGTATGGGACCGTGGCAAGCAAGCAGGGAGGTGGGAAAAGCAGGCAGATAATATTCTCAGGGAGGCCAAAAAGTGGTCGATCCAGAGCCGGTCGCTGCCGAAGTGGACCTTCCGAACCGCCATGCCGAACCTCCACCTGAGGTTTGGAACAGGCGAGGGAGTACAGGATAAGGAAGTGAGGGGAGAAGCATGCAGTCGAGAAGACAATGCTGCTTTTATTGACCAGACTTCCTGAGAAGGCGAACTTTCCAGACCGAAGAGAATTTGCCATGAGGCACTGTGCAAAGATTTTATTGCTCAGAACCGGTTTTCAGCAACTTACCATCCCAAGGTCTCATAAAGGTGAAGCATGGGAGATGTAGCTGTGAAGGAGGGAGGGGCGTGTGTGAACCTCCTTACAAGTACACCACACAAATCTACCCCAGAGCACCTCGGTTCCAGCAACTTACCATCCCAGAGTCTCGTAGAGGTGAAGCATGGAGATGTAGCTGCAGGGGAGGGAGGGACATGGGGGGGAAGGGCATGGGGCTCAAAGGATTACGAAAGGAAATGGGGAACAAGCAAGGCTGGAACTCTTGACAAGTGAAGCATGTGTACGGAGTGTACCACACTGGCACGCAAGCACACGGCATGACATGGCATGGCATGGCATGGCATGGCATGGCATGATCCACAAACGAACGATGGGTCATGAACAACGATGCACGAATGATGGTCCACTACACATGGTTGCCATGGGATGATGGTACTCATGAGAAGTACGGCATGCGTGCAGCAAGTAGATTTTTCAGTCGACTCAAAGATTGATATGGCATGATGGTACTCCGCATGGCATGATGGTACTCCGCATGGCATGATGGTACTCCGCATGGCATGATGGTACTCCGCATCGCATGATGGTGCTTAACATGGCATGTTGGCACTCACGAGAAGTATGGCATGCGTGCTACGGTCTCGAGGAACCAGAACCGTTGGATGGGGCGGTTGTAGAAGATGACGTCTAGCATCTGACGGATGGGACGGGGAAAGGGAGAAGTGGAATTGACATATCATTGCCCTGAAAAAAAACACTGACCCCTTTCTTGGCTTCCTCAGTAGAAAGATTATTTGACACTTGATTCGCACAAGCCAGGAAACATATCATCCCACCTCCCACCGCTTCTCCTGGCACTAACCCAGCACAGCAGCTTGCAAGTAAGCAGGATCCACCCAGGGGGGCTCCCCTGAGGCCGGTCCTCCTCCATCTCTTCTCTCTCTCCTTATACACTCTGCTTTGCCCATCCGGAAACCCACTCACAGCACCCAACTCACCCAGCACAGTAGCTTGTAAGGCAGCAGGATCCATCCAGGGGCCTCCACCTAAGGCCGGTTCTCCTCCCTCTCTCAAGGTTTTAGACCCTGGCTGCACTCTGCATAGCAGGCACCCCCGTCAATTCAACTCACCCAGCACAGCAGCTTGTAGGGCAGCAGGATCCATCCAGGCGCCTCCATCTGGCCAGTCCTGCTCCCTCTTAGCTACCGCCCCACATGCATCCCACATGCGCGGACTCAACTCACCCAGCACAGCAGCTTGTAGGGCAGCAGGATCCATCCAGGCGCCTCCACCTGAGGTCACGAGGCACAGGCTAGCTACGCACACAGCCAGGCACATACCATTGCACTTCCCACCGCTTCTGCCACCACTCACCCAGCACAGCAGCTTGTAAGGCAGCAGGATCCACCCAGGCGCCTCCACCTGAGGCCGGTCCTCCTCCCTCTTAGCCACTGCCTCGTTGCTCAGCGTCAGCTGCTGCAGCTTTTTCCGCAGAGCCTCACTTTCCTCGGGCATCTGTAAGGGATATAGTTTGAGAGAGCTTTAAGTGAATTGAGAAATGAGGAAGCGCCTCATAGAACAGTATTAAATTACAGATACATGAACCACAGACGTAAGGCTTGCGGCAGGGGGGGGAGGAGGGGGGGGGAGACAGACTTACAGCAGGAGGGGGCTTGATCTCTGGAAGTCCGTCATAGAGCGTGAGCAGCTTGTCAAAGAACTTGAGGGTGGAAACGAGGAAGCGACCCGCGTACGCGAGCGCAAGTTGCCTGCCGTTTCTTTTGATGTTGTCGGCTGGGTGGGGGAGATTGAGGTAAGAAGGAAGTAAAAGGAAGTTGATGAGTCAAATTGAGCGCTGAGGCGAGGGGGCGAAGCGACCTGCGTATGCGAGCGCAAGTTGCCTGCCGTCTCTCTTGATGTTGTCGGCTGGGAGAGGGGAGATTGAGGGGAGGCGGAAAAGAAATAGAAAATTTGAGTCAATTTGAGCAAAAGACCATGCATCAGTTCGGGGCAAAGGCTAGGGAGGGATTGACCCCTTGTTAAAGATTTAGCGAGTCACTCTACAGAATGAGCCGAACGGTGAAGGAGCTGCACTTACTTCGCACGTCGCTGAGCTCCTCGTATAGAACGTTGCTACGAAGGGCCTGCACGTGAATGCCAACGGGAGAAAACACATGAAGACTTGACACTTAAAACAGAAGTTGCTACGAAGGGTGTGCACGTGAATGGGAGAAAACATGGAAACTCGCGAGTTAAAGAACGTTGCTAGCGAAAGGGCCTGGACAAGGTGACTCTTGGGTGGACTCAAACGATGCTAGTGAAAGGGCATGGACAAGGATGCGTTGGCGAAACGCGACGCGCACGAGAGCGGAGAAGGCTTGCGATGGGAAACATAGACTTGCGAAAGAACCGACGGACGCAGGTTCGGGAGTGAAGTTTAGGTTCGATGGGAAAAACGGAGGTGTTCTCGTTATGGCGTTGTTGGGAGCTTGAATAATGGCACGGCATGCTGACGTGCTTACCGCATACTCGCGGGCGAAATTCTCGAACGCGAGCTTGAAGACGTTACCAGGGACGTTGGGCCCCGTGCGAAGAAACTTGGACTGCGACGGAGAGGCAGGACGAAGGGGAGAGGAGGGGACGAAGGAAACGGTCAATTCAATCTTAGATTCTCAAACACGTTCGAAAGGGTTGAAGGGACGTTCGGACGCGCGTGCGAGGAAACTCGGATTTTCACAGTGAGGTGGACAAGGAGCGGGGGTGGAGTAGAAGAATAGCTGGAGAGTCGGCGCTACCTTTGGAATTAAGTGAAATAAGTACCTGAAAGCCGTAGTCGTATGCAATCAGCTTCGGTTTGTCCGAACCGGAAGCGGCTGAACCGTTGGATGCGGCAGAATTTGCGGCCCGCTCTTGGCTCTCTTTCTCCGTAATTTCCGGTTTAGGGCTTCCGCTGGTGCTTGCCTCACACCTGTGTAGGAAATACGGGAGCGAATTTGGAAATGAATGTTTGTGGCAGGGGGAGGATGAGAAAACCCAGGAGTCTGTGAAAGGGGAACAAATAAGGAAAGCGAAATGCGTGGAACTAAGGAAAACCGATTTCTGGTTTCGTATTACGAAGAATAAAAACGGAATGCGATACTTGTACCTCCAACGATGAGTATTGCCGCTCTGTGTCGATCCAGTTCGCGCCAGAAGGGAATGGGAGTGGAAACAGCCGTTCGCCGTCGCCTGGCGAGAACCCCAATAATGGCTCTTCAATGCGTTGCGATTCCTGCGAATCGAGCCTTTCGAGCGCAATTCCACTCGTCTAGTTGGCTGGCTAGAGCTTGTGGACAGACATTCACGAGATACGCTGATCGTTTGCGTTGCAGGCCTGCTGATTGCCGCGAAAGCCATGGCAGCCGCAGTGCGAACGAAGGCAGGAGAGACTAAATTGGAAAAGAACGGAGAGTGACAGTCACCAGGAGAAGCAGTGAAGGAAAGGTACGGTTGCAATGAGGACGTTGCTCTCCGACAGTAGTTGAACAGCTGAAACTGGAAACAGCAGTTTCTTGTCGAGTCGAGTGAGCGAGACGAAATGGAATGGAAATGCCTGTAATTCTGTGAAGTGAGGGATACAGTCGATGCCCAGCCCGTGCACGCGAAATTGCCTTTCACGTTCCAGAAACCTTGCACCCGTGGGTTTCTTGCCGCGAAGTTGCACCTACGTTACAAGCACGTCGACCAATAAGAGCCACAGAAACGGAAGTCTGACTGATGAGACTGCAGTCAAACAGTCAACGGTGAGTTACAAAATTTTTATATAAGCCCTTTTTGCCCGATGCGAATTGACGAAACCACCGCAAAATGCAGAATCACTTATACGCACATGGGGTAGGCCAAAGTTGGGGGGCTCAACCGGGCATCATGTGTATGAACTGGGCGGTACGCTCCAGAACCTCAGCTGAATTGAGGCTGCCCGTTGTTCAATTCACTCTCAACAACCGCAAGTCCTGGAAGTTTCACGAGAGTGGAGAGGGGCACCAAAACCTGCCTGAAATGACGTGGCGCTCGCTTGTAAGCGTCTGACACGTCGACGACTGGCAAATTACCGGATCTGTCCAACGGCATTTGGTGCAAGATTCTGGGAGTTAGCGGAAACGGCTTGCGTGTCACCGACGGTGGCTCAAAAGTTGGAAAAGTGCACGGGGAGTGTCGCGGTTAGGGCGCGTGTGATCTTGCCGAACCTGAAAAAGTTCGAACTCAAACCGCTTTGCAATGTGGCAAAACTCTTCTAATTGTATTCTACCGTGACGAACCGTTATAAAAGTTCGAACTTTCAGTGAGGTTCGGCAAGATCACACGTGCCCTTATGCAGGTCGGTTTGGTGTTGTTGTGGCGTGGCAGACTGCCCACGGCATCCTCGAACGCGCCAAAAGTACTTTTAATGTACACATAATGAAAGGTATGAACTCAAAGCATCCCTTTACACGTGGATAACTCACTACCTGGTACTTCTACAAATATGACGCCAAGCATACCTCAAATAACTAACCAGAGGTTTCTCCCAGAGTGCAGTATTGATCTTGAAATATTAACCATAATTTTACCATAGTTAGCCTGCAAAGCGTAGTTCACATACAATGTGCAACCACCCCCAAGATCCGGGGATCTCTAAAATAAGCCCCATGATTCAGGTCAAACTTACCCGTGAGCTCTTTAAACCGATCCTCAATCATCACACACAGCTGCTTAAACTGCCGAACAAACTGCTGCGGGGTAAGCCGCGGGTTTTTCCACATCTTGTTGATTTCCGGCTCGAGACACTGGTAAGTAAGACACTTAGCTGCAGCCTCATCCAGCTCCTTATCATCCCATAAATACTCATACAGTAGTTGCTCCTCCCCATGCTTCTTACTCTCCCTCGCACTCTCTCCCACCTTCTCCATCCCTCCTCTCGTCAACTCAACATCCCTGTGCTTCCCCCCTACTCCACCCTGCCCTTCCCCTTGTAGCGATGAGTGGTTGTAGTGAGTAAGGGACGGGTCGAAGGAACATCCTCGGCTTTCGCCGAGTGGCAGCAGAGGGAGATCATGAGTGTGACATGTCGCCACGGCAGTTACATCTCCGCCCGTTACGTCTCCGTGAGTTTCATCTCCGAGAGTTTCATCTCCCCGGATGTCGCCTCCAAACGTTCTACTGCTCTTGAACGTAACTCGTCGACGCAGCCGGCTCGCGCTGCGCTGCCATTGGCCAGCAGAGTTGCTCAAGCACGGGTCGAGAGTCGGGCGGTAGCAGCTGTCTTTGTCCTTTTCCTCCCCCGCCCCAGTCCCCCCTGCTACAGCCGCCGCTGCCCCTGCTACAGCCATTGCCCCTGCTACAGCCGTTGCCCCTGCTACAGCCACTGTACCTGCTACAGCAGCTGCTGGCCCTGCTACAGCTGATGCCGGCTCTGGTGCTACGGCTGCTGCTCGCCCATTCACCCACCCTTCCCCCTTCCCATCCCCTTCAACACCCTTACCCTTTCCTTCACCCTCACCCTTCATCCCCTCCTCTCCTCCTCCAGGTGCCCCATTCACAAGCAACCCCTCTCCGAGTAACCCCTCCTCAAATACCGCCTCCCCCATGTCACACGTGTCATCCTCATACCCCGCCATCAGCTCGCCCTGCAGCGACCGCGTCTTGGCCAGCGCAAGAAGTTTCTGCAATAGGGGGAGAAAAGGGGAAAGGAGGGGGAGGGGCAAGGGAGGTGCACGAAGGGTCCCAACTTGAGGTGCCATCTTCATACCCACCCACCCACCCACCCACCCACCCACCCACCCACCCACCCACCCACATGCTGTGACTACAGCCCCAGGTGCAGCACCTCATGCTGACGACAGCCCCTTGGGTGCGGAACACACCAACAACCCATGTGCCGCAAGGGAATCCCATACACCCCTACCCACAAATTCCCTCGCCTGTACATTCCTTGCTGTACCTTACAACCCCCCCCCTACCTCCCCTCACCTGCACGTTCCAGTGCTCCACGTGCCGCGAGGAGAGCCCCTTTCAGAGAGCCCCTTTTAGAGAGCCCCTTTTAGAGAGCCCAGTTCTCTGCAAGCTACAGCAGGGCCGCATACCCTGCTGTCAACCCACCTGCACCCCCACCCACCTACCATGCCCTCACCTGCACGTTCCAGTGCTCCACGTGTTGCGAGGAGAGCCCCAGGTCGAGAATCTTATCCATGAAGACATGCAATGAGCAGCACACACCTGCAGTGAGTGCTACAGCAAGAGCTCACCTGCACGTTCCAATGCTCCACGTGCTGAGAGGAGAGCCCCAGGTCCAATACTTCGTCCATGAAGACATGTGCGAAGCTCAGCTCGTTCTGAGCCAGCCCGAAGCTGATCACCACAATCACGTTCCTCACCGCGCCGATCACCAGCGGCGCCACCACGTGTGACAGTAACGAGATGACGAGTGCCGGCAGGATAAAGATGATGTTCCAGAGGAGAATGCGGCCGAAGGAGGCGAAGTAGAGGAGCCAGTCGAGGGGGACGGCGTCGCGAGGTGGGAACTGGGGGAGGGGCTTCCAGAAGGGCAGCTTCAGCATGTTGGCCAGGTGTGGGAACACGTAGGCTCGGGCGATAGGCTCGGAACTCAGTGCTAGGCTGGCCTGACAGAGCGGGGAAGAAGGGGAAAACAGAGGGGTGAATAGAGGAAAGAGGGGGTATGATGGGGTTGAAGGGGAGGTACCCGTATGCAATGCAATGAGATGCAATGCGATGCAATTCAATGCAATGCAATTCAGTGCAATGCAATTCAGTGCAATGCAATTCGATGCAATTCAATCAAATGCAACTCAATGTTGTGCAATTTAATGTAGTGCAATGCAATGCAATTCAATGCAGTGCGATTCAATGCAATTCAAGGCAGTGCGATTCAATGCAATTCAATGCAGTGCAATGAAATTTAACGCAACGAGATTCAATGCATCCAATGTGTTCAATGCAACACATTGAACAAATTCAATGCAATGCGATGCAATGAAATTAAATGCAATGCGTTGCAATTCAATGCAATGCACAAAGGCAACGACCCTTTGAAGACATGTTATGGTGTGCAAACAAATGGTTTGAGCAGCAACGGCATGAGATCAAATGGTTCTAAAAGATGTAGAATGATCTGTCCGCTTTTTATATTGTTGCATCCCCAGTGCGGATCGCCTGAGGGGAGGGTTGGTTGGCAGGATGGCCGAACAGGAGGGTGGGGAACGATTGGTGACTATTCTCTAACCTCATCGTAAGAAAAGCAGCGCCCTCTCTCACCTTATCCAATCTCACCTCATCCAATCTCACCGCATCCAATCTCACCCCATCCAATCTCACCGCATCCAATCTCACCGCATCCAATCTCACCTCATCCAGCTTGCCAGCGTGGACAACCAGTGCTGACATGGCATGCGACCAATCAAAGTCGGGCGAGTGGTAGATGTTTCCGCTGTAGAATGCTGTACTGCGAGAGAGCTGGGGAGGGGTGGTGCAGTGCGGTAATGAGTGGTTGCAGTAACAAGTGGGTGCGGTAATCAGTGGTAGATGTTTCCTCTGTAGAAGGTAGCACTGCTGGAAAGCTGGGAAAGAGAGGGAGTAAAGGGAGGTGAGGAGAGAGAGTGAGTGAGGAGGAGGGAAGACAGGTGGTAGGGGGAAAGCTTGGGCAAGTGGTTGATGTTTCGGCTGTAGACGGTGTTACTGCGGGAGATCTATTTGAGGGAGAGAGGATGGAAAGGGGTGGTGCAGTGCGGTGGTGAGAGGTTGAAAAAGCAATAGGTGCTGTAGAAGGCTACACTGTGGGAGAGCTGGAGGAGCGAGATTATGAGGAGGAGGGGTGCAGTGCGGTGGTGAGGGTTGCTTTGATAAGTGGTGCTGAAGTAGGCTGCAGGAGAGCTGGAGAGGGGAGGGAGTAGGGGTGATGATGCGGAGGTGCAGTGCGGTGATGAGTGGTTGCAGTAGTTAGTGGTGGGTGCTGTAGTGCGGTCACTGGAATTTGGGTGTGGCAATAAATTGGTTGCAGTGCAGGGCAGTCACAAGAGGTTGAGTGCGGTGATGAGGTGCAGTGCATTGCAGAGGGCAGCATACCTGGATGCTGATGCTAGTGGTGGCAAAAATGAGAACGAGAGCCGAGACAGGGTGGTGCAGTGCGGTAACAAGAGGTAATTGCGTGGTGCAGTGGGCAATGGGCAGCATACCTCGATGCTGATGCTAATGGTTGCAAACACGAGAATGAGAGCAGAGGCGATAAACGGCGCGACGTAGGGGAATTCGACTCTGATGGGGTGGGTAGGGAGAGAGAGAGAGAGAGAGAGAGAGAGAGAGAGAGAGAGAGAGAGAGAGAGAGAGAGAGAGAGAGAGAGAGAGAGGGGGGGAGAGAAGAGGGAGGGAGGGAGGTAAGGAGGAAGAGAGCTGAGAAAATAAACGGCGTGAAGTAGGGGAATTGGAGTCTGGGGGAATGGTGGGAAGGGAGTGGGAGAGAGAGGGGGGGGTAAACGGAAGGAAGGTTTGGAGGAAGAGAGCAGAGGCAATAAATGGGTTGATGTATGGGAATTTTGAGACGTCTCAAAAGTCGTCTACTTTTGAGACATCTCAGTAAACAGTGTGATGTATGGGATTTCGGCTCTGAGAGGAAGGAGAGAGAGTGGAATAGAGGTGGGGAAGGAAATGGGGAAGGAAGTTAGATGCAGGAAATGGGGTCGGTCAGGAGGGATGATGCGTGAACGATCCCTTGAAATTACAGGGTTTTATTGAGAATTCTCAAATTACCCTGCCCTGCATCAAAGAGAAATAGAAGGCGTGCAGGGAGTAGCTTGGGGTATCAGTGAAACAATAAACAGTATATTTCTGGCGATAAACAGTCTATTTCTGGCAATAAACAGTCTATTTTTGGGGATAAACAGTCTTTTTTTAGACGATGCAAACCCCCTCATATCCTTCCCCCCTTTGTCCTCCTGTTTCACGATGTTTATCGACTCATTGATATCCCACGCTGTGCCCTATTTTTTGTCGACTCAAATATAGACTGTTTATTGTAAAAAATGGACTGCTTACCGTCAAAAATAGACTGTTTTTTTTAGCGAGCAGCACGGCAAAGCCCCACACGACCACAAGCAGTCCTTCACATCACAGGAAGCCATGTCAAACGGTCCTTCCCACATCACCACCACGCTCGCCACCGTGCGTTTGAGTCGTCTCAAAAGCCGTGTCAAACGGTCCTTCCCTCCTTCCCTCCTTCCCTCCTTCCCTCCTTCCCTCCTTCCCTCCTTCCCTCCTTCCCTCCACTCACTTGTCATGCCCGATGATGCTGCGGATAACATAAGCGAGTAGCATGGCATAGCCCCACATCACATAGAGGTGACTGTTGCGTCGACTCAAAAGTCACCTCATTACCATGACACACGACACTCACTTGCCATGCCCAATGATGCTGCGGATAACATAAGCCAGCAGCATGGCATAGCCCCACATGACCACCAGCATCAGCACCACGCCCCCACGTGGACCATCACCAAGGCAACCTCAGCAACTCTTGCTTGCATGGCAGCAAGCTCAACGCACAGACTCTCGCACACCCTTACTTGTTATGCCCGATGATGCTGCGAATAGCGTAGGCGAGTAGTAGGCATAGCCCCACGTCACCACCAGCATCAGCACCATGCTCCCCACCGTCACCACCACCAGCCACCGCACTCCATTTTTCTCCCACTCCTTGACATAGAAGGGTGTGCCCATGAACACGAGGCAGCCCAGAGCATTCGAGAGAGGGGAGGTCGCGAGGCGGTGGGAGAGGAACAGGCGCTGCCGCTTGGTGGGCAGGCCGAGAAGGGTGTCCAGCCAGCGGTAGCGCCCCCAGGGGTACTGCTCCTTTGTGCCTTGGGAGACCTTTCCGCCTGTCATGCTGTGAGGGGGAGAGGGGTATAAGCAGGGAAACGATGAGAGGAGGGAGTGTGAGGCAGCAGTGGTGGCCCCAGGGATACTGCGTCTTGGGATTCCTTGCCCCACTCCCCACCTCCCCATTCCTCACCCCCTCTTTCTCTCACCTACTCATGCCTCACGTCCTCACCTGCGCATGGCCACGAGGGACGGGAAGAACCGGCGCCACCCGGAGGGTCGCTCCACCTGCACTGCAAGCCGGGGAGTTAACTCTCTCCCCCACCTCCTCACCACCTCCCTAGATGCTCCTTCCTTCTCACCTTCTCATGGCCACAAGGGACGGGAAGAACCGGCGCCACCCTGAGGGTCTCTCCAGCTAGTGCTACACCTTCACCATATCAAGGAAAGACGCACCCTCTCACGGGTTCCCCTCACCTCACCTCCCCATGCCTCACTGCCTCTTGTCCTCACCTCCCCATGCCTCACTGCCTCTTGTCCTCACCTCCCCATGCCTCACTGCCTCTTGTCCTCACCTTCCCATGCCTCGTGTGATGTACCGGTTTTTGAGTCAACTCAAAACACCGACTCTCCACCTGGCGCCACCCCTTCACCATATCAAGGACCGACGCATCCCTCTCACGGGTTCCCCTCACCTCCCCTCCCCATGCCTCACTGCCTCTTGTCCTCACCTCCCCATGCCTCACTGCCTCACGTCCTCACCTGCGCATAGCCACGAGGGACGGGAAGAACCGGCCCCACCCGGAGGGTCGCTCCACCTGGCGCCACCCCTTGACCATATCAAATCCGCGCCTGTATGCCGCCCAGAATTGCTTCCTGATGGCCGGATGCAGTGTGGAGAGCGACTGTGTGGGCAGCCTCTTCATGTACTGGTTGGGGGGTGGGGGGGGGTGGAGAGGAAAGGGGCGAAGATGAGTGCTGATGGGTGCTGATGGGTGCTGATGGGTGCTGATGGTGTCTTCATCTTGCTTCATGTCCAGATGCAGTGTGGAGAGCGACTGTGTGGGCAGCCTCTTCATGTACTGGTGGGGGGGTGGGGAGGGGTGGAGAGGGGCGGGAAGGGTTTGAGGGGTGGGTGCAGTATAGAGTGACTGTGTGAGCAGCCTATTCATATGCTGGTGTGTGTGGGGGGGGGGGATGGGGGAAGGAGAGTTTGGAGGGGGAGGAGATAGGAAAGAAAGAAAGAAAGAAAGAGGTGAGGGTTGGACAAGCCACGCGATAGACGGTGAGTTCTAAGGTGCCTCAAAACCCAACTTGTTGTACTAGGTTGGAGGAGAAGAGTGGAACGGAAGGAAGAAAGAGGTGGGGTTGGCAAAGGTTGGGAGGGAGAGTTGGCAGTGTGTTGGGGGTTCTTAGTAGATCTGTGGCTTTCAAGTCACCATGTTAACACCTGACACCTGAGCTTTAACTTGCACCTGCGCTTTAAGCAGCACTCACAACTTCCTAGCTCCCAGAGAAGACCTATTGCGCCTGGGGTTTAATTAGCACCAGGGCTTTAAACACCACTCACGAGCTCGGTGGCTTTAAGCAGCACGTTGCCTCCGTGGGAGTGAGCAATCACGTGAATGCGTGCTGATGGTCCCTGCGAGCTATCAGGTCTAACAGCCGTGCCAGCTGTGGTGACGGGGGGAGGGAGGTGGGAAGCAGATGGGGGAGTGAACAGGGGTGAGCAATCACGTGAATGCGTGCTGAGGGGTCTCTGCTAGGGAAAGCAGATGGGGGAGTGAACAGGGGTGAGCAATCACGTGAATGGGGGGAGGGAGGTGGGGGGGGGGGGGAGCAGGATAGCGGAGAGGGGAAGTACATGGGTCTCTGCTGGCTATCAGCTCGAACAGCCGCGCCAGCTGTGGTAGAAAAAAAAAGAAAGAAGCAGAAGCCGGGGTGAGGGGAGAATAATGGGGGAGAAAACGGGGTTGAAACGGGAAGGGGAGCCCAAAGCAAGAGGACGACTCTTGAGGCGCCTTAAAAGGGGAGAAAGGAGCTACGCTGCAGTTGACTTTTGAGCCGACTCAAAAGTCAACAGGAAGGCGAACCAAAGCAAGAGGACGACTCTTGAGGCGCCTTAGAAAGGGGGAAAGGAGCTGCGCTGCAGTTGACTTTTGAGCCGACTCAAAAGTCAACAGGAAGGCGAACCAAAGCAAGAGGACGACTCTTGAGGCGCCTTAGAAAGGGGGAAAGGAGCTGCGCTGCAGTTGACTTTTGAGCCGACTCAAAAGTCAACAGGAAGGCGAACCAAAGCAAGAGGACGACTCTTGAGGCGCCTTAGAAAGGGGGAAAGGAGCTGCGCTGCAGTTGACTTTTGAGCCGACTCAAAAGTCAACAGGAAGGCGAACCAAAGCAAGAGGACGACTCTTGAGGCGCCTTAGAAAGGGGGAAAGGAGCTGCGCTGCAGTTGACTTTTGAGCCGACTCAAAAGTCAACAGGAAGGCGAACCAAAGCAAGAGGACGACTCTTGAGGCGCCTTAGAAAGGGGGAAAGGAGCTGCGCTGCAGTTGACTTTTGAGCCGACTCAAAAGTCAACAGGAAGGCGAACCAAAGCAAGAGGACGACTCTTGAGGCGCCTTACAAAGGGGGAAAGGAGCTGCGCTGCAGTTGACTTTTGAGCCGACTCAAAAGTCAACAGGAAGGCGAACCAAAGCAAGAGGACGACTCTTGAGGCGCCTTAGAAAGGGGGAAAGGAGCTGCGCTGCAGTTGACTTTTGAGCCGACTCAAAAGTCAACAGGAAGGCGAACCAAAGCAAGAGGACGACTCTTGAGGCGCCTTAGAAAGGGGGAAAGGAGCTGCGCTGCAGTTGACTTTTGAGCCGACTCAAAAGTCAACAGGAAGGCGAACCAAAGCAAGAGGACGACTCTTGAGGCGCCTTAGAAAGGGGGAAAGGAGCTGCGCTGCAGTTGACTTTTGAGCCGACTCAAAAGTCAACAGGAAGGCGAACCAAAGCAAGAGGACGACTCTTGAGGCGCCTTAGAAAGGGGGAAAGGAGCTGCGCTGCAGTTGACTTTTGAGCCGACTCAAAAGTCAACAGGAAGGCGAACCAAAGCAAGAGGACGACTCTTGAGGCGCCTTAGAAAGGGGGAAAGGAGCTGCGCTGCAGTTGACTTTTGAGCCGACTCAAAAGTCAACAGGAAGGCGAACCAAAGCAAGAGGACGACTCTTGAGGCGCCTTAGAAAGGGGGAAAGGAGCTGCGCTGCAGTTGACTTTTGAGCCGACTCAAAAGTCAACAGGAAGGCGAACCAAAGCAAGAGGACGACTCTTGAGGCGCCTTAGAAAGGGGGAAAGGAGCTGCGCTGCAGTTGACTTTTGAGCCGACTCAAAAGTCAACAGGAAGGCGAACCAAAGCAAGAGGACGACTCTTGAGGCGCCTTAGAAAGGGGGAAAGGAGCTGCGCTGCAGTTGACTTTTGAGCCGACTCAAAAGTCAACAGGAAGGCGAACCAAAGCAAGAGGACGACTCTTGAGGCGCCTTAGAAAGGGGGAAAGGAGCTGCGCTGCAGTTGACTTTTGAGCCGACTCAAAAGTCAACAGGAAGGCGAACCAAAGCAAGAGGACGACTCTTGAGGCGCCTTAGAAAGGGGGAAAGGAGCTGCGCTGCAGTTGACTTTTGAGCCGACTCAAAAGTCAACAGGAAGGCGAACCAAAGCAAGAGGACGACTCTTGAGGCGCCTTAGAAAGGGGGAAAGGAGCTGCGCTGCAGTTGACTTTTGAGCCGACTCAAAAGTCAACAGGAAGGCGAACCAAAGCAAGAGGACGACTCTTGAGGCGCCTTAGAAAGGGGGAAAGGAGCTGCGCTGCAGTTGACTTTTGAGCCGACTCAAAAGTCAACAGGAAGGCGAACCAAAGCAAGAGGACGACTCTTGAGGCGCCTTAGAAAGGGGGAAAGGAGCTGCGCTGCAGTTGACTTTTGAGCCGACTCAAAAGTCAACAGGAAGGCGAACCAAAGCAAGAGGACGACTCTTGAGGCGCCTTAGAAAGGGGGAAAGGAGCTGCGCTGCAGTTGACTTTTGAGCCGACTCAAAAGTCAACAGGAAGGCGAACCAAAGCAAGAGGACGACTCTTGAGGCGCCTTAGAAAGGGGGAAAGGAGCTGCGCTGCAGTTGACTTTTGAGCCGACTCAAAAGTCAACAGGAAGGCGAACCAAAGCAAGAGGACGACTCTTGAGGCGCCTTAGAAAGGGGGAAAGGAGCTGCGCTGCAGTTGACTTTTGAGCCGACTCAAAAGTCAACAGGAAGGCGAACCAAAGCAAGAGGACGACTCTTGAGGCGCCTTAGAAAGGGGGAAAGGAGCTGCGCTGCAGTTGACTTTTGAGCCGACTCAAAAGTCAACAGGAAGGCGAACCAAAGCAAGAGGACGACTCTTGAGGCGCCTTAGAAAGGGGGAAAGGAGCTGCGCTGCAGTTGACTTTTGAGCCGACTCAAAAGTCAACAGGAAGGCGAACCAAAGCAAGAGGACGACTCTTGAGGCGCCTTAGAAAGGGGAAAGGAGCTGCGCTGCAGTTGACTTTTGAGCCGACTCAAAAGTCAACAGGAAGGCGAACCAAAGCAAGAGGGCGACTCTTGAGGCGCCTTAGAAAGGGGGAAAGGAGCTGCGCTGCAGTTGACTTTTGAGCCGACTCAAAGGTCAACAGGAAGGCGAACCAAAGCAAGAGGACGACTCTTGAGGCGCCTTAGAAAGGGGGAAAGGAGCTGCGCTGCAGTTGACTTTTGAGCCGACTCAAAAGTCAACAGGAAGGCGAACCAAAGCAAGAGGACGACTCTTGAGGCGCCTTAGAAAGGGGGAAAGGAGCTGCGCTGCAGTTGACTTTTGAGCCGACTCAAAAGTCAACAGGAAGGCGAACCAAAGCAAGAGGGCGACTCTTGAGGCGCCTTAGAAAGGGGGAAAGGAGCTGCGCTGCAGTTGACTTTTGAGCCGACTCAAAAGTCAACAGGAAGGCGAACCAAAGCAAGAGGACGACTCTTGAGGCGCCTTAGAAAGGGGGAAAGGAGCTGCGCTGCAGTTGACTTTTGAGCCGACTCAAAAGTCAACAGGAAGGCGAACCAAAGCAAGAGGACGACTCTTGAGGCGCCTTAGAAAGGGGGAAAGGAGCTGCGCTGCAGTTGACTTTTGAGCCGACTCAAAAGTCAACAGGAAGGCGAACCAAAGCAAGAGGACGACTCTTGAGGCGCCTTAGAAAGGGGGAAAGGAGCTGCGCTGCAGTTGACTTTTGAGCCGACTCAAAAGTCAACAGGAAGGCGAACCAAAGCAAGAGGACGACTCTTGAGGCGCCTTAGAAAGGGGGAAAGGAGCTGCGCTGCAGTTGACTTTTGAGCCGACTCAAAAGTCAACAGGAAGGCGAACCAAAGCAAGAGGGCGACTCTTGAGGCGCCTTAGAAAGGGGGAAAGGAGCTGCGCTGCAGTTGACTTTTGAGCCGACTCAAAAGTCAACAGGAAGGCGAACCAAAGCAAGAGGGCGACTCTTGAGGCGCCTTAGAAAGGGGGAAAGGAGCTGCGCTGCAGTTGACTTTTGAGCCGACTCAAAAGTCAACAGGAAGGCGAACCAAAGCAAGAGGACGACTCTTGAGGCGCCTTAGAAAGGGGGAAAGGAGCTGCGCTGCAGTTGACTTTTGAGCCGACTCAAAAGTCAACAGGAAGGCGAACCAAAGCAAGAGGGCGACTCTTAAGGCGCCTTAGAAAGGGGGAAAGGAGCTGCGCTGCAGTTGACTTTTGAGCCGACTCAAAAGTCAACAGGAAGGCGAACCAAAGCAAGAGGGCGACTCTTGAGGCGCCTTAGAAAGGGGGAAAGGAGCTGCGCTGCAGTTGACTTTTGAGCCGACTCAAAAGTCAACAGGAAGGCGAACCAAAGCAAGAGGGCGACTCTTGAGGCGCCTTAGAAAGGGGGAAAGGAGCTGCGCTGCAGTTGACTTTTGAGCCGACTCAAAAGTCAACAGGAAGGCGAACCAAAGCAAGAGGACGACTCTTGAAGGCGCCTTAGAAAGGGGGAAAGGAGCTGCGCTGCAGTTGACTTTTGAGCCGACTCAAAAGTCAACAGGAAGGCGAACCAAAGCAAGGAGCTGTGCAGCACCTCGCTACAACCTTTGAGGCGCCTCAAAATGACTTCTGAGGCGCCTCAGAAATCGTCCTTTGAGGCCCCTCAGAAATCGTCCTTTAAGGTGCCTCAAACGGAGGGAAAGGAGCTACACTGCACTGCACCGCGGTGCTAGTACCAGGGAACAGATTTAGATTTGTGTCCCTGTGAGGAAAGGGGCACTCAATAGCAACCCATTCGTTCAATATGAAAACTCTCACGTTGCCCTCTCTCTCTTTCTCTCTCCAGGAAAGCCACTCGTCTCTTCTCCCTGCCACAACTACTCCCCGCCCCGCCTCGCCGTGCGTTCCTCATGTGTGTTGCTACCGTCCCAGAATCCATACATGAACCAAGAACGGATTCGTGGAACAGAACGTCCCAAAGCTCCAAAGTCGGCTCAATTGTCGCAACTTGCATATTGCGTTTTCTCGCGGAAGAATTGCATCAATCCTCCCTAATCCTTCCCTTGTCAAAAACATCGAATCGGTTCAATTCTAGCAGCCTTTCGTGTGTTGAGTTACCTTTTCTAGTATGTTCGGCACCTTTTAGCATCACTTTCTTTTTCTTTCATTTTCTTCTGTTTTTTTTTTGTCAGCCAGAAAAGCTGAGCACTTTTCAATGCTTGCATGTTGAATGAACTAGAAGAATCCGCGCAGTTCAATAGTCGAGTCAAGTCAAAGTACCCTTCCCATTCTCCCCTTCTCTGCTCCCTCTCCTCCCTCACCTTTTCTGCTGCCTTCATCCGTCCCTCGTGCGTGTTGCTGCCGTCCCAAAAGAACGGATAAGGCACGTCACCGTCCATCATGCGTTGCCATGATTGGCCCTCTTCCTGCGACTCGGACGCGGCACCTCCTTGCGACTGCGACACCCTCTGCGACGCACCTCCGTGCGACTCTGCCGCTTGAGAATCCGTCGCGCGCGGGATTTCCCGCCAGACGCTCCCCGCGCCGATGGGTCCGCGCGCCAGCAGCGCGCCCATCTTGGCGCAGAAGTTCTGCTCCCCGGGTGCGGGCGGCTGGTACCATGTGCGCGCGCCGTCCGCGGGCGGCGCGTCGAACGTGCCGTGAACGACGATCACGTAGTCCGTCTCGCGCCGCGCGTTGTAATCCACCGTGCGAGCTCGCACGCCCGCCTCGACGTCGCCCGTGGTCGTAATTGCGTCGCAGGCGACATCGCCGTCGTCGTCCGGGAGAGAGCTCAGCTGGCTGGCGACGTCGTCGGAGTCGTTTTCAGCCGCCAGTCGTCGAAAGTCGTCGACATGATGTACCTCTCGCGGTTCGCGCGGCATTCTCAAGAAAATGAATTCGCGTTGAGATGTTGAACACGTCGGCGACGGAGTCGCACGATAAGTCAAGGTAAATAATAAACAAAGAGCTCGTAATCAAAAAGAAAAACACTACAGGAAGAAATTCCGATAAGGAGAAACTAAGTACGTCTGAGCTGCTCAGTCGTCCCGCTCAGTCGACTCGATTATTGCGAGATACAAGACAAGAGTTCCGGTGGGTAATGGCTCTGGCAGAGGTCGGTAGCGTATCGAGTCCGATATGGTTTTCACGTCACGGCTCGGTAATGTGAAGCCATGGTCATCACTCAGATTTCTTGGAAAAAAAGACTGTCGAGACTTTCTAAACTGGGACAGGTGAGGGGGCAAGTTGGCGGTTCGGGAAAGTCTGCAAGATCAAGGGAGAATGCAGGACTAAAGTCTGAACAGTTTTAAGCACGTTTGTTTATATAGCGCATTCAATTTTATACCCCTTTCACCGCATAACAGTAGGCAGATGCCAACAGACTGCCGAATCCACCCAGGAAGAACACTTCAGAAAAATCTCAAGTCATCCTGACAAAGGTCCAATTTGTATTCCTATTATGCGCTTCGCGATATAGGCAGCAAAACGCGGCTTGATTCAGTTTGATCTATTTGGAAGATCAGGAGTGACAGTAACTAACGTATTGTGTACATAAGGACGTGTGATTCTGGCAATCCCCGTCAACATCCGTCAGTGCCCTGTCTCTTGAAAGGGGGCACCAGAAGGCGGCGCGACGTGATCGACGACATCCGTCCATGAACAGAAGCGGCTCGACACCACTTTGCTGACGGTTGTCAGAGCGTGCCAAAAAACTGGGGTTCATTATAGTATACTTCATAACGTGCATCATCCAAGAACACTCAGAAGCATATATGTATAGCATGAAAAACAGCTTTAGGGCTAACCACGTTAGAAAAGCCAAGAACCGTTCCCGAACGTGGTTGACCGTATTAACTCGAGTCAAATGAACTCAGATACGTTTACGCCCGACCCGTTTGTACTGGGCAGATACTAGCATCTCTCGATGTGTTTCACCGCTGGCACGTTCCGCAACTTCACAAAGCGGACCGCATTTTCTTAGGAATGCCGCGCGAACCGCGGGAGGTACATCATGTCGACGAATTTCGACGACTGGCGGCCGAAAACGACTCTGGCGACGTCGCGAGCTCTCGCTCGGACGACGCTGGCGACGTCGCCTGCGACGCATCCACGACCACGAGCGACGTCGAGGCGGACGGCGTGCGAGTTCGCACGGTGGATTTCAACGCGCGGCGCGAGACGGACTACGTGATCGTCGTTCACGGCACGTTCGACGCGCCGCCCGCGGACGGCGCGCGCACGTGGTACCAGCCGCCCGCGCCCGGGGAGCAGAACTTCTGCGCCAAGATGGGCGCGCTGCTGGCGCGCGGACCCATCGGCGCGGGGAGCGTCTGGCGGGCGATTCCGCGCCCGGCAGATTCGCAAGGGGCAGAGTCGCAGGGGCCAGAGTCGCAGGGATCTGAGGTGCATGGGAGCGGGTCGCAGAGGGGGCAGTCGCAGGGAGCTGCTGCGTCGCAGAGAGCGCAGTCGCAGGGAGGTGCGGCGTCGCAGAGAGCGCAGTCGCAGGGAGGTGCGGCGTCGCAGAAAGGGGGCCAATCATGGCAGCGCGTGATGGACGGTGACGTGCCTTATCCGTTCTTTTGGGACGGCAGCAACACACACGAGGGCCGCGTGAAGGCTGCAGAAAAGGTGAGGTATGGAGAATGGGGAAGCAGGGAGGAGGGAAGGATGGATGCTTGCGCGGCTGTGCGGTAACACGCACTGACCACCCTTTTCTGAGTCAACGCATAAGCCGTCCTGTCCTGGCCTCTTCCCCCTTTGTTGCCCCCTCCCCCTCCCCCTATTCTACTTGGCTCTCACGGCTGTTCGACTGGTAACTCGCACTGACATGCTTTAATTATTCAACATATAAGCGGCCATGTTATCTTTCAGTCTTCGCCCCTCTCCCCCTCTCCCACTCTTCCTCACCTCAGCTGGCGAGGCTGTTCGACCTGATAGCCAGTAGGGACCCATCAGCGCGAATCCACGTGATTGCTCACTCCCATGGAGGAAACGTGCTGCTTAAATCCACCGAGCTCGTGAGTGCTGTTTAAGGCCCAGGTTCAGTTGCTATTCACTTGGTGCAACGTGCTGCTTAAAGCCACCGAGCTCGTGAGTGCTGTTTAAGGCCCAGGTTCAGTTGCTATTCACTTGGTGCAACGTGCTGCTTAAATCCACCGAGCTCGTGAGTGCTGTTTAAGGCCCAGGTTCAGTTGCTATTCACTTGGTGCAACGTGCTGCTTAAAGCCACCGAGCTGGTCAGTGCTGGTTAATTCCATCGAGTGGGTTACTGTTGTTTAAAGCCCAGGTCCTCATTGGCATTTTGAGTTTACCCAAAAGTCACCTGCACGGATGGAGCAATGTGCTGCTCAAGCCATTGTTCTTTTGAATTCTCAAAAACGACTCAGCCGTTGAGCTAGTAAGCTAGTGCTGCTGATTCACGCCTGCTGGTTTGAGCCTTCACCCCAACCTTGACCCCAGCCCAGGCCCCCCGCACAGTCCCTCTCCACACGCGGCTCTGCAGCAAAACTAGCATCAAGAACTCCCATGTCCACCTTCTCCAATCCACCCTCCCCTCCTTTTCCCCCACCAGTACATGAAAAGGCTGCCCACACACTGTCTCTCTCCACGCTGCATCCGGCCATCAGGAAGCGGTTTTGGGCGGCATACAGGCGAAGATTCGATACAATCAAGAAGTGGCGGCAGGTGGACCGACCCTCCGGGTGGGGCCGCTTCTTCCCGTCCCTTGTGGTCATGAGGAGGTGAGGTGAGGGGACCTGTGAGAAGGATGCAATTTCCTTGCTTCTTTCCTTTCTATGAGGGAGTGAGTTAACTCCCCGGCTTGCAGTGCAAGTGGACCGACACTCCGGGTGGCGCTTGGTTCTTCCCATCCCTTGTGGTCATGAGAAGGTGAGGTGGCTTTGCGTTTGAAAGAGGTTGGCGGCAGTTCGTGTGCTGCACTGCACTGCACCGCATCGCACTGCACTGCGCTTTCGGCACTGCTCTGTACGGCAGGTGCACGGTTCTTTCCTCCCTTGTTGGAAATGCAACGCGAGGGAGGTAAGAGGGCCGTGTAAGGGAGGTAATGCGGTTGGTAGCGGTTGGCGGCGGTTCTTTCCGCCGCTTGTGGCCCAGGGCACGAGAGAATATGCGGGTGGCAGCAGCGGGTGGCAGCAGCGGATGGCAACAGCAGTTTTTTCCCGTCCCCTGTTCTTATGCGCAGGTGAGGGCGTGCAGGTGAGGGCGTGCGGTATGGAAGGCAAGGTGTGAGGCAGGTTTTGAGTCGACTTTGTTGTAAATGTATCTTATATATACAACATACATAGGCTAGAATAGGTGTAGCTCTTTAAGCTATTGGGGGGTTGGGTGTACACTCCAACCACACTTTGTGGTTGGGTCAAGATTTGGTTTGGTCTTGGTCCTTGGTTGGCACTTGCCAACATTTGGTCCTAAGGCCAACCAATCACAAGCTAGCAACATTGTGGGGTTCCCTACTCCACAAGGCAACTCACCCATTGGCCAACTTAGTGGCCAATAGGGTTTGCACCTTCTTCCAACCTCTCTTCCTTGCATGCTTGTACTATAGAGCCTCCATGGCTCCTTACTCAATTATTCTTGAATCCTATCATGGTATTCAGAGCCAAATGGCTCACGCCACCTCCCTCGATCCTTAGGCCGTAATTTCCTCTCCGCTTCTCCACTCTAGCGGACTACGATGCACATCCGTCCACCCGCATCTTAGATCTAGCCTCCGCGACCTCAATTCTCCCTTTCGTACCTCAGATCTAGCTTTCCGCGGCTCAGATCTACTCCTCCGCGGTCTCAATCCTCCCCCCCGGCCTCAATCCTCCCACCCGCGGCCTCAATCCTCCCTCCCGCGGCCTCAATCCTCCCTCCCGCGGCCTCCAACCGCTCTCCCGTGGCCTCAATCCTCTCTCCCGCCGTCACGCCTCCCTCACGCCTTCCGTCGCGGACGACCCGCGCGCCGTCGCGGACGGCCAGCACGCCGTCGCGGACGGCCAGCACGCCGTCGCGGACGGCCAGCAAGCCGTCGCGGACGGCCAGCAAGCCGTCGCGGACGGCCAGCACGCGGCCACGAGCACCCCGCGCGCCGACGCGCACGGCCAGCGCGGAGCCATCGACGACCTGCGCGCCAGCGCGGATGGCCAGCACGCAAGCGGCGCCGATCCCCACGCTGACGCGGACGGCCACCGCGAAGCCACGCGGCCGTCCCTCGCGCTGACGCGGACGGCCGACGCGGAGCCACGCGGCCGTCCCTCGCGCTGACGCGGACGGCCGACGCAGAGCCGCGGCCGACCCTCGCGCACTCGCGGCCGGCCGGCGCGCCGCCGCGACTGACCTCCGCGCCCTCGCGGTCGCCTGCTCGCGCTCACCGCGACCTCCCCCCTTCATCCGCGCCCCGCCTCACACTTCCGCGCCACCCTCCCTCTCCCCTACCTCCTCCCCCCTGCTCCATCCTTAACTGCACCAGCAACAGCACCTAGCAGCGGCACCTTCAACCCTAAAACAGCAGCGGCACCTTCAACAGCACCAGCAGCGGCACCGACAGCGGCACCAGCAGCGGCACCGTCAACGGCACCAGCAGCGGCACCTTCCCGGCTTCGCTATCATGGCGTCCGCAGACTCATCGGTCGACTTGGCAACCATTGACTCTCTCGAGCTGTTGGGCGACAACTCGGCCGCCAACTGGCACTCTTATGCCCACTCCGTCGAGGTGTTGCTCTCCTCGGTTGTCGTCAGTGGATACACCCTCCGTTCAGTCGTGTTCCAGGAGGAAGGCGGACTCCAGCCCATCGCCCCTTCCCCTCCCACCGGACCTCCTCCTGACGAGCCCGGACCTGAGCCCGAGCCTCCTGGTGATCCTCCCACCTTCGCGCCGGATGTCAACAATCCTCAGAGCATGGAAACTGCCATCCGTACCTACCGCACCGCACTCAACGACCACCTTCGCCGTCAACTGCGCTATGAGGACGACAAGCGCGCCTACGACGAGGCTGCTGCCCGCCACCGCGATTACCAAGCCCGGCTCACCACGTACACTACAACACGTCTCGCCAGCTACAACACACGACATCGCTGCGTGGCGCATTGCTGACCGTCGAGCTCTCGCCATCCTCCTCGCCACTATCCCCTCCTCCCTCAAACGAGAGCTTTCACCTACCTCCTCCTCCCACCTGTGGCAACTGCTTGTCGACCTCTTTGACCGGCAGGACATCGCCACCCTCTATGCCCTCATCAAGGAATTTGGATCCATCACCATGGATTCCACTGCCGGCGCAGCCGCCTTTACTCGCCGCGTCCTTGACCTTGCTCGCCGCCTTGCAGCACTTGGCGTTACCTACCCTGACACCGTCATCTGCTGCCACCTCCTCGAAGGCCTCACTCCCGCCTTCGATGCCCACAAGCTCGCATACATGCAACTCCTCTCCAAGCATGACACTCCCGCTCAAGTTGCCCAGTGGATTATCACCACTGAGGCTGAAATCCTTCGCCACTCCTCCTCCACTGCCGCGGTAGCACAGCAGCGCAACGGCAAAGGCGGACGTGGGGGAGGGCATGGAGGTGGGCGTGGTGGTGGTCGAGGCGGCTCTGGCGGTCGTGGTGGTGCGGGTCGTGGGGCAGCAGCGGCCTTCCCACCCTGTCAGTATCTTCCCCTCTATGGCCCCACCCGAGGCCAACGCTGCAACCAAACCACTCATGCAACTGACGCGTGTTTCAAGGCACTCAGCGATGAGTGGTTCGCTCGTGGGAACTCTGGCACCCCTCCTCGCTGGTCCGCCCTTAATCCCCGCCCCACTCCCCTCGATGTTCGCACCTCTCCCCTCTACGCCCCCTCCTCCTCCTCCCAGGCCCACCAGGCCTTCACTCTCCCCTCTCAGCAGCAGCAGCAGCAGCAGCAGCAGCAGCAGCAGCAGCAGCAGCAGAGTGCCCACCAGCAGGGACCACAGCAGTACGGGCAGCAGCTTCAGCAGCTTCAGCAGCAGCTTCAGCAGCTCCGGCAGCAGCTCGACCTCCAGCCCCAGCTTCCTCTCCTCCCTCCTCCTCCTGTCCCCCAGCAGCAGCCGTTTCCCAGCTGGACCGCCGGAAATGCGGCCTCCGCGGCCCACCTCTCCGGTCCATCCCCTGCGCCGTCCACAGGTGGCAGTGTGACCCCCTTTCCCTCCTCTGGCTTTGTTGGCCTTCTTAGTCAGCCTCCTTCTGTTGCATCTCCTATGTATGCCCCTGCTATTAATGAAACCTCAATTCAGTATTCCGCCTCACCCTCCTCCACCCTTGAGTTCGTCTTGGACAGTGGAGCCACTGATAATGTCTTTCGAGATGCCGGCAAACTCAATCCTCTTCCCACATCCACGTCCCTCCTTGGCGCTGATAGCAGCTTTTCCATCCCCTGTCACAACACCTCCACCCTTCCCTGTCCTCTCTTTCCCTCAGGTACTGTCACAGGTCTTCACATTCCCTCCCTTCGCACCAACCTCCTCTCCCAAAGGTCCCTCCAACAATCCATGATCACCACTCTCACCCCAGGTGGTGCTAACCATTGTGACCTATACCAAACCTCCACAGGTCGCTTCCTCGCCCGTATTCCCTACTGTCCCCGCTCCCGTCTATACACCCTTCGGGTTCCTCGCCCCCTCACCTTCCAAGTTGCCTCCCCCCCCCCTCCTCCCCCCCCCCTCCCCTCCCCTCCACTAACCCACCCGTCCCCGCCCGCCCCCCTGACTCTGACTGCTCATGTCGCTCCCTCTCCCACCCTGCCATCCTCCTCCATCACAGGCTAGGTCACCCCAACTTCGCCACTCTGCGCTCCTCTGTATCCTCCGGTCTCCTCCACGGTCTCCCCTCCTCCCTCCCTCCCCTCCCAAAGTCCCCTGCCCCCCCTTGCGTCGTCTGTGTTCAGAGCAAGCTCAAGCAGCAGCCGCACCGGAGCTCCCCCTCCGCTGCTGCTCAGCCACTTGATCTTGTTCACATGGACCTCTGGGGCCCTAACCCTTCCCCCACTCGCCAAGGCCATCGCTACCTCCTCGTGCTCGTCGATGACCACAGTCGGTACTCGTCCGTCTCTCTCCTTCGGACGAAAGCGGACGCCCCGACCGCGATCATTGCCTGGCTCGAACAAGCCAACACCCATTTTGGCCGCCCTGTTCGCCGCCTTCACTCTGATGGTGGTGGTGAGTTCCTTAATACCTAACTTTCCTCCTACTGCCAGTCCCGCGGCATTCTCCAGACTCACACCCTCCCTCACTCCCCACAGCAGAACGGTGTCGCTGAGAGCCGTGTTCGGGAGATCACCAAAACGGCTCGGTGTCTTCTTGTCCACGCCTCATGCCCCCCTTCTCTGTGGGGCTACGCCCTCCTTCATGCCGCCCTGCTTACTAACCTTTACCCTCACCCCCTCCTCCCTTCCACCACCCCCACTGAGCTATGGACAAAGGACAAACCCGATGTCTCCCCTCTTCGAGTCTGGGGCTCTAAGGCATATGTCCTCATTCACCCGTCCGACCGATCCCGCTCCCTTGGAAAGCTTGCCCCTCGTACCCTTCCCTGCATCTTTCTTGGTCATAACTCCTCCTCCCCCGACTATCTTTTCCTCCACCCCCCTTCCGGTCGACTAATTCGCAGCAGAGATGTCGTCTTTGACGAATCCACCCCCTATTATTCCTCTCCTCCATCCACTGACCCACTCCCACCTCTGACTCGTCCTCTTGTCTGGTCTGACACCACCCCTCCCCCTCTCCTCCCTCCTCCCCCCATCCTCCCACCCCCCTCCCCCTCCGCCCTCCCAGTCCCACGGTGCCCCTCCCTCGTCTGGTGACATCTTTGATCCGGACCCTCTATCCTCCCCTGTCTCCCCCGCCCACTCCTCCCCCGGCGACCCTCCCCCTCCCTCCCAACCCTCACCTCCCTCCCCCACTCCCCGCACCATACTCACCCGGTATCCTCACACCAGGTTACGTGACAGTATCCTTGGTGCACCGCCCCCTGTTACCCTCTCTACCTCTTCCCTTCCCCCTCTTTCTCCCCTCCTTCACCACTTCTTCCAGGCTGTCTTACATCAAGCCCCTCATGCACCAGCCCTCTCAACCACCTCTCCATCATCGGCAGTAGCAGCTCCAGCAGCAGCCACCGCAGCGGCACCAGCAGCGGCAAGTGCAGCGGCAGCAGCGGCACCAGCAGCGGCACCAGCAGCGGCACCAGCAGCGGCACCAGCAGCGGCACCAGCAGCAGCACCAGCAGCGGCAGCAGCGGCCTCCACAGCAGCACCAGCAGCGGCACCAGCAGCGGCACCAGCAGCAGCACCAGCAGCAGCACCAGCGGTCATCCGCGCCTTCCACACCTCCCTCTCTGAGGACTCCCATGAGGAGTTCCTTGACCTCCACCTCTCCGACCCCTCCCTCCTCCCCATCACCTTTGACCTGTCTGGAACACCAGTCTTCGCCTTTTCCTCTGCTCCCTCCATCTTCGTCCCAACCACGTACGAGGAGGCCATGGCTTGCCCCGACGCCCCGCTCTGGCTTGCCGCCATCATCAAGGAGCTCGAGGCATTTATCGCCAACTCCTCCTTCGTTGATGTGCCCCGCCCTCCTTCCTCTACTAACGTGGTAAAGGGGAAGTGGGAGAGCCGCCCGTCTACAAGGCCCGGTATTGCGCCAAGGGCTTCACGCAGCGGTATGGTTTTGACTTCTTCGACACCTTCTCCCCCACCGCCAAACCTGCTACCGTTCGCGCTGTTCTCAACCTCGCCGCTCGCCTCAACATGGAGATCCACTCGATGGATGTCTCCAACGCCTTCCTCCAAGTCGTCCTATGTGAACTGATCTACATGGAGCGCCCAGAAGGCTTCCACCTCCCCTTCCCCACCGACTCCGTCTGGCAGCTGCGCCGACCCGTGTACGGGCTCCGTCAGGCACCCAGGGAGTGGCATGCCAAGCTCGCCGCCACCCTTGCCGAGCTTGGCTTTCGCACCTCCCGCTCTGACGCCAGCCTCTTCCTCCGCACCTCCCCCTCCCCCTTCTACATCATCGTCTATGTTGACGACATGATCCTCCTCACCGCCGACCTTGCCGAGCTCGAGACTGTCAAGGCGGAGCTGGGCAGCCGTCTCAAGTGCAAAGACCTGGGAGAGCTGCAGAACTACCTCGGCATGACCATCACTCGCGACCGCTCCGCCCGCACCATCTCACTCTCTCAGGGTCACTACCTCCAGCAGGTCTTGGACCGGTTTGACATGGCGCGCGGCAACCCCCAGCCCACTCCCCTCTCGGTTGGGCACCACCTCTCCCCACCCTCCTCTCCCTCTCCCTCCTCCCATCCTTATCCGGAACTCATCGGCTCTCTCATGTACGCCATGGTTTCCACTCGCCCCGATCTTGCCTACCCCATCAGCGTCCTCGCTCGGTTCGTTGGCGCTGGCAAGCACACGGAAGAGCACTGGCAGGCCGCCAAGCGTGTCCTTCGCTACATTCGTGGCACCAAGGACTATGTCCTCACTCTTGGCGGCCCTTCCCCACCACACCTCAACGGCTACAGCGACTCTTCCTGGGCTGATTCTCGACCGGATCGGCGGTCCTCTCAGGGTGATGGCTTCTCCCTCGGCAGCGGTCTCATCAGCTGGCGGTCCACACGCTCCTCTGCCGTCGCCCTCTCCTCCTGCGAAGCAGAGCTCTACGCTGCGACCATGGCCGCGCAAGAAGCACGCTGGCTCACCTTCCTCCTTGATGAGCTAGGAGCCCCCCAACGCTGTCCCACCATCTGGTGTGACAACGCCAGCACCATCCACCTCACCAAGGACGCTGTGTATCATGGGCGCTCAAAACACATTGAGCTTCGCTACTTCTTCATTCGCGATCTCGTTGAGGCCGGCCACATTCGTCTTGGCAAAATCGACTCGGCAGCCAACCTCGCCGACATCTTCACCAAAGCTCTTCCCCAAGCGTCCCACTCCTTCCTGTTGCGTCTCCTTGGGCTCACCCCGCCACCAGTTTTGGCGGCCTCCTGATTACATTTTTTCTAGCCTTATGCATGTTGGGGGGTTGTGTTGTAAATGTATCTTATATATACAACATACATAGGCTAGAATAGGTGTAGCTCTTTAAGCTATTGGGGGGTTGGGTGTACACTCCAACCACACTTTGTGGTTGGGTCAAGATTTGGTTTGGTCTTGGTCCTTGGTTGGCACTTGCCAACATTTGGTCCTAAGGCCAACCAATCACAAGCTAGCAACATTGTGGGGTTCCCTACTCCACAAGGCAACTCACCCATTGGCCAACTTAGTGGCCAATAGGGTTTGCACCTTCGTCCAACCTCTCTTCCTTGCATGCTTGTACTATAGAGCCTCCATGGCTCCTTACTCAATTATTCTTGAATCCTATCAGACTTTGTATTGAGTCGATTCTAAACACATGTGTGCAGGTGAGGGCGTGCGGTGTGGAAGGCGAGGTGTGATGCAGCGAGGCATGGGAAGGGAAGAGATAGGTAGAGTAAAGGTCCCGCCACAAGCCCCTCCTCTCCTTCTACCTCGTCACTGCTCCCCCTCTCACAGCATGCCATGCACCAACGTCTCTCAGAGCATTCTAGAGCACTACTCCTGGGGGCGCCAGTACTTGTCATGAAGAAGAGCCGCAGTAGGAAAGGAAGTCTTAAGCAAAAGACGATGGTTTCTCATTTTCAAAAGGTTACATTTTTTTCTAGAGGTCTCTCAGAGCATTCTAGAGCAGTACTCCTGGGGACGCTACCGCTGCCTCGACTCCCTCTCATCTCTTCTCAGCATATGCCCCTCTCCCCCTCTCCCCCTCTCCCCTTCTCCTCCTCACAGCATGACGTGTGGAAAGCTCTCCCAAGGAGCCAAAGAGCATAACCCTGGGGGCGCTACCGCTACCTCGACTCGCTCCTTCCTGGCCTGCTAGCCCCGCCAAGGAGCATTACCGATAGGCGCGCTGCCGCTGCCTCGACTCCCTCCTCTGTGGCTTTCTTTTCAAGCTGTTCTCTTTTGTTCTCCCTTCTCACCTCTTGTCTACCCCTGGGCTCTCTCCTGGGGCTGCCCACCAAGCGGCAGCATCTCTTCCCCTCCCACCGCCTCGTTACGAGCCCTCTCTCCTGCTTTTCTGCCCACGACACACCCCCACCCCCCTCCCCCTCCCCCGCCAGCATGACCGGCGGAAAGGTCTCGAATCGCATAAAGGAGCAGTACCCTTGGGGGCGCTACCGCTGGTTAGACTCCCTCCTGGGTCTCCCAACCAAGCGCCAGCGCCTGTTTATCTCCCACCGCATCGCCACAAGCCCTCTGTCGAATGCTCTGGGCTGCCTCGTGTTCCTAGGAACGCCCTTCTATGTCAAGAAGTGGGAGAAGAACGGCGTGCGGTGGCTCGTGCTGGCGACGGTGGCGAGTATTGTCGTGATGCTGATGGTGATGTGGGGCTATGCCATGCTCGTGTCTTACGCCATCCGCTCTGCCGTTGCTAAAAGAAGGTATATACAGAGCACCCAGGAATAACTCCCGGGCGCAGGTCACCTGCAGAGAAGGTACGTCCCCAGACTTGTGATGCTGGGTGTGGTGTGGGGCTATTCCATGCTCGTGTCGTACGTCATCCGTCACTACTATAGCAGCTTGATAGAGTTCGAAAGCATAATTTCAACGCACTAAATATTGCAGGAAACGGTCTATTATAGTCAGGGATACACACAAATATAGCAGTGATAATGACTTGATTCATTTCTGGTTTGTGCTCTTTGGTTTTATATTAGGACGCAATACAAAATGAAAACACACAATGCAGTGTCGACCCGGGTCGCGCGCTGAATTCCGTCGATGCGAAATTTCGAGCCTTGAATTTCGTCGAGCGAATTCCATTGACTGGAAATCCGTGGACAGTAATTTCCGCGACAGAATTCCGTCGACCACCGACTGTAACTCTCGTTAGAATTCCGTTGACTTCGACACTCGCTATTGAGTTTCGAACAGAACGCGACTCGAGACCGATTTCGCCAAACTGTTCCTAGATTGTTCCAAAACTATCCCCAAACTATCCCTAAACTGTCCAAAAAGGACTATTTGGAACAGTTAAATCGAAAGGTCTACAGTTTGAAACTCGCGTGCACATAACTAGCGCTTTAGCGGAAAATGTTCTGAATCTGTCTCGAGACACTTTCAAGACAGATGAAGGGTAGAGTTCGAATCCCAGCGCCGATATTTTGTTGCTCATGATAGCATTTCCTTCTAACAATCTGCAATGCCGTTGTTAAAAGGGGAGAGATTTGCCATGCAAGGGATTTGCCATGCAAGAGATGTGCCATGCTAGTAATGGCTATGCCATGTGCCATGCACGTTTGGTTCGCCATCCGCAATGCTGTTGCTCGCCATCCGCAACACATGACCTTCCAAAATAAAATACCATGTGTGATGAGATGATTTTTGAGTCAACTAAAAAACCCTCCTAAATATGACACCACGACCAGTTTAGGGAACGTTACCACATCGCATGTTACCGCACTTCATCCCTTTAGAACAGATGCTCCCTACATGGCGCCACTGATCATCTTTGTTATCCCGACCCCCCCTTCTCCCCCCCTCTGCACCGCATGTTACCGCACTGAACCCCTTCAGCGTGGACGCCCCCTACCTGACGCCGTTGATTGCATCGGCACTCATCCTGGTCTTCGCCACCATCAGTGTCAGCATCGAGGTGCGCACAAACCCACCCACTGCACCGCATGTTACCGCACTCAACCCAGTAGATACCCCATACGTGACGCCATTGATCGCGTCAGCGCTCATCCTTGACTTCGCCACCATCAGTGTCAGCATTGAGGTGCGCTCCCACTGCACTTCACCGCACTGCACCGCATCTTACCATCCAGCTCTCCCCCCTTATGACAACTCTCAAAATTGCCCCCTACTTGACTTCATTGATTGTGTGCCTCATCCTTGCCTTCACCTCCCGATCACCTCGACCCTCCACCTCTCCCGATGCACAGCCTTCTACCACACCGGTTATTACTGCAACCTCTCACCACCGCACTTCACCCCTCCGCCCATCACCTCACACGCTCTCCAGCTCTCCCGCAGGTGCAGCCTTCTACAGCACATCCTCCAATACAACCTCTCATCACCGCACTGCACCCCTCCTCCCTTCATCTTCCCCCTCTAGGTCTCCCGCAGCACAGCCTTCTACAGCGGAAACATCTATCATCGGTTACAGCAACCACTCATTACCGCACTGCACCCCTCCTCCCCACAATATTACACTTTCCAGGTCTCTCGCAGTACAGCATTCTACAGCGGAAACATCTACCACTCGCCCGACTTTGATTGGTCGCATGCCATGTCAGCACTGGTGGTCCACGCTGGCAAGCTGGATGAGGTGAGATTGGATGCGGTGAGATTGGATGCGGTGAGATTGGATGGGGTGAGATTGGATGGGGTGAGATTGGATGGGGTGAGATTGGATGGGGTGAGATTGGATGGGGTGAGATTGGATGGGGTGAGATTGGATGGGGTGAGATTGGATGGGGTGAGATTGGATGGGGTGAGATTGGATGGGGTGAGATTGGATGGGGTGAGATTGGATGGGGTGAGATTGGACGCGGTGAGATTGGTGAATTGAATCGCATTGAATTGCGTTGCATTGCATTGGAAATCATCGCAATGAATTTTATTGTGTTGAATTTCGTTCCATTGAATTCCATTCCAATGAATTGCATTGCGCTGGATTAAATTCCATTGCATTTAATTTTAAAACATTGATTTGCATTGCATTAAATTTCATTGCATTCAGGCCCTCCCCTTCAACCCCATCACCCCCACCCCCTTCCCTTGATTCTCCCCTCTATTTTCCCCATCCTCACTACAAGTCAGGCCAGCCTGGCCCTGAGTTCCGAGCCTATCGCCCGAGCCTACGTGTTCCCGCACCTGGCGAACATGCTGAAGCTGCCCTTCTGGAAGCCCCTCCCCCAGTTCCCACCTCACGACGCCGTCCCCCTCGACTGGCTGCTCTACTTCGCCTCCTTCGGCCGCATTCTCCTGTGGAACATCATCTTTATCCTGCCCGCCATGCTCCTCTCGTTACTGTCACACGTGGTGGCGCCGCTGGTGATCGGCGCGGTGAGGAACGTGATTGTGGTGATCAGCTTCGGGCTGGCTCAGAACGAGCTGAGCTTCGCGCATGTCTTCATGGACGAAGTATTGGACCTGGGGCTCTCCTCGCAACACGTGGAGCACTGGAACGTGCAGGTGAGCTCTTGCTGTAGCACTCACTGCAGGTGTGTGCTGCTCATTGCATGTCTTCATGGATAAGATTCTCGACCTGGGGCTCTCCTCCCAACACGTGGAGCACTGGAACGTGCAGGTGAGGGCATGGATAGGGGTGTAAGGGCGTGTCCTTCAATCAATGAAACGTGATTGTGGTGTTCAGCTTCGGGCTGGCTCAGAACGAGCTCAGCTTTGCTCATATCTTCATGGATAAGGTGCTCCACCTGGGGCTCTCCTCCCAACACGTGGAGCACTGGAACGTGCAGGTGGGAGGATGAAGGGTTTGCAGGGTGCAGGGGAGATGAAGGGTTTACAGGGGTTTCAGGGGTTGCAAACGTGGCTGTTACTTAATGCTTGGTGAATGGTTTTGAGTCGCTTATGCAGAAACCTTCATTCCCTCCGTTTTTGCAGAAACTGCTCGCTCCAACCCCTTCCCCATCTCTCCCCACCTCCTTTGCCGTTCCCCCCCCTCCCCCTCCCTCCCCCTCCCTCCCCCTGCTCTCCCCCTACTGCAGAAACTGCTTGCTCTGGCCAAGACGCGCTCGCTGCAGGGCGAGCTGATGGCGGGGTATGAGGATGACACGTGTGACATGGGGGAGGCTGTATTTGAGGAGGGGTTACTCAAGGAGAGGGGGCGTGGGGAGGGGTTACTTGGGGAGGGGTTACGTGCGACAGGGGGACCTGGAAATAAGGTTGATGGGAGGAAGGGGGAGGGGATGAAGGGGGAGGGAAGAGGAAAGGGTAAGGGTGTTGAAGGTGATGAGGCAATAAATTTAGGAAGGGAAAGGGAAGGGGAAGGGGAGGGAGAAGAGGAACAGGAAGGGGAAGGCAAGGGGAAGGTGAAAGGGGAGGTTGGATGAATGGGCAAGGGGTGCAGCAGGTAAGTTCGGGTGTGGGTGGGGTGGGGCCTGCAGGAAATGAGGTAGGCAAGAGTGTCGAAGGAGCACCTGTAGCACCAGAGCAGGCCGAGCGGCTGTAGCAGGGGCAGCGGCAGTAGCAGTGGCAGCGGCTGTAGCAGGGGCGGCGGCTGTAGAAGGGGGAGCGGCCGTAGCAGGGGTTGCGGCTGTAGCAAAGGCCGCGGCTGTCGCAGGGGCAGCGGCTGTAGCAGATGCAGCAGCTGTAGAAAGTACTGTGGCTGTAGCAGGCAGCATTGGGGCAGCGGAGGAAAAGGACAAGGAAAGCCGCTACCGCCCGACTCTAGACCCGTCTTTTAGCGCCTCTGCCGGCCAATGGCAGCGCAGCGCGAGCCGGCTGCGTCGACGGGTTACATTCAGGAGCGCAAGAACACTCAGAGACGAAACGCGGGGTGATGAAACCCCTGGAGATGTAACCCATGGAGATGAAACTCGTGGAGATGTAACGGCCGGAGATGTAACTCCTGACCGTCCTCTCCTCCCACGCAGCACAAGTCAAGACTCCTCCTCTGCTGACCCCTGTCACCCTCACACTCGGCCACGAGAGGAAGAGGGCCAGTCCAAGCAGCCGGCAGGGAGAGAGAAGCAGGTTAGCACGACCAAGAATGGTGATGCACGTAAGGGGGAGGAGAAACGCGGCGAAGCTGATAATCTGGGGCATGCCGTGGAAAGTGTGAATGGGGGTGCAACAGAGGGGAAGGCGCGTGGGCAGGAGCAACTATTGTACGAGTATTTATGGGATGATAAAGAGCTGGATGAAGCAGCTGCTAAGTGTCTTACTTACCAGTGCCTCAAGCCGGAAATCAAAAACATGTGGCGAAACCCGAGGCTTACCCCGGATGAGTTTGTTCGACAGATTAAAGTGCTATGCGTGATGATTGAGGATCGGTTTAAGGAGCTCACGGGTAAGTTTGACCTGAATCATGGAGCGTACTTCAGAGATCCCCGGATTTTAGGGGTTATTGCGCATTTTTTGGAGTTTCGGGAGCTTCCGGAGTGGTCGAAAGCGATTGATACTGATGTGATGAGAGCCGAGCACATGGTGCATACGTAGCTGAGGGTGGCCAAGAGGCTAGTGTTTTGGCAGACTCAAAACTCGTCTGGTTCCAGAGCGGTCGAAATAAAAAAATACCGATATGATTCGGGCACAAGGTGCATTGAAGCAGAGAATGTGCCGGGCGTTTAAGATGGCCTGGTACGGTATACGAATTCTGACCTGGTATGATAAGGACTCTATCTCGTATGATGCTTGAGAAGTGAATTTATCTATGTGATGTGATGTGAGGATTCCATGGGGATGATTGTAAATTTGTGAATTAAGATGGCCTGGTACGGTATATGAATTCTGACCTGGTATGATAAGGACTCTATCTCGTATGATGCTTGAGAAGTGAATTTATCTATGTGATGTGATGTGAGGATTCCATGGGGATGATTGTAAATTTGTGAATTATCTATGTGAATGTAGCACAACCTTTTGTACAGTGCAAATTTCGCACACCAACTTCTATTTTATGCGCTAGTTGCCAGCCAGATTCGACAACTGCCTTCCAGGCTTGCAACTTGCCATGAAGCCTGCGTAAAGGGCGGACGCCGCACCAACGACGCGTGACGCGAGCCGAGAGAGGATTTTCTGTGTGATGTTCACTCCCCACTGGTTTTGGGAAACACGATTGACCAATAAAATTATTGCACACCCAGTTGCCCTGCTGGTTCCCACAGGGCCATAAATCGCAACAAGATCCCCACCTCGCCACCCTTCAAAAACGCATTCACGACCTTTCCACCGTTCCTGAATCCTCTGTACACAGTTGAGAATGTCTGTTCTTATATGGGAAAAATGTACAGTGATCCATCCCTCGGGGATGTTGCCTAGGAAAGGGCGGGGACCGCAATGCCTTGGGAATGGCGTCATCGGTGGGAGGGTGGTGTTCACGGCACATACGTCTCATTTGACTATTGGCGGATCTGAAGAGCTAGTTCAGTGTTCACGTGCATTTCGGTCTCCCATAACGGAAACTGAAAGTATGGTCTTCACTACAGCAAAGCTTGTTCTTTGACTCACATTCTTGACGTGACGGTTCAAGAAGTTCATCCCAGGCGAAGTTGATTTCGGGATTCTCATTTCTGATGACTCTCTGTTACTCTTCTGCAGAGCGTCTTTAGTCCAGCAAATTTGGTCGTAGATTAGAAACTGCAGCTTTTGAGCATTAGACTTGAAAATCGCTTACCTTTAGTACGCAATGTCCGAGTCAGTGGCTAACCAGCGAGGAAATTCAGCGTTGATCTCTGAAGATCAGTGCAGGCAGGAACCGCGGAAGGGCATTACGATTCAGATTTATGAACCTGCGCTTCCATCGCCGCGTCGCGTAGCACCGTCTAAGAGTCCACGCGGGTCCGCATCGTTCAACGTCTTAACCTCTTCGGAATTGCAGATTCCTAAATCGCCACGTCGGATTGTTTCTCCGCAACTTACCTTTCCCGATGACGTTCCTAAATCGCCACGTCGGACACCCTCTCCGCAAGTTACCTTATCTGATCTCCACGGTCCAAGTCATGATGACGACAGCGACGCAGTGCTTGCTAGAGTAGCTACGAACGACAGCATTACTAATCTGCGGGCCGCTCGATCGCAAGCCACCCGAAACCAGGCCACTACCAGCACCGCACGTAGAATATCTAATAGTTCCAGTGCACGCACCAGCACGTCTAATGTTACTACACCACGTAGTAGCAGACGCACTAGTACATCTAGTTTTACCAGTTCGAATGCTCTTCCCGCGGCGCAGGAACCAGACGGTCGTCAAGGCGGGGAATCCGAGCAATCGGACGACTCCGTCAGCAATGACGGCCCTGGAACCAGCGAGAGCCGGTCGACGGCGACAACGAAGACGACCACATCACTGGAGCACGCCTTAGGTGCTAATGAGAAGATTAAGAGGCATCCATCAGGGAAATCTCGCAGCGCGCATGAGGGGTCGGTGATAGTATCGCGGGAACGGAGAGCAATTCCCGCATCAGCATCGCGTTTCGCTATTAGCTCGGAAAATTCTTCGGTTTACGACCTACAGGGGAGCGATAGCCGTCAGGAGAGTTTCAAACCGACAGGAGAGCTTTAATAACCGTCAGAAAAGCTTTAACCGGCAGGAGAGTTTTTGCTACGAGAGTATTGACTGTCAGAGTCACCCAGAGGAGCCGCGTGGCCGTCAGGGTCGATATCTCCGTCAAGAAAGCTTCTCGCGTGTGGAAACCCGACAGAAACCGTTTGACCGTCAGGAAAGCACCGGTCGTGAGATTGGTTATCGGCGACAGGCGAGCTTTCAGCTACCTCCTCAAACGTTACAGCAGCAGCAGCAGCAGCAGCAGCAGCAGCAGCAGCAGCAGCACAGGAAGCGGGCGTCTTTTCCTGAGATACACCTCGACTTGCCCAGTAACCCTCTCCCGAGCGAAAAGCACGGAGATACGACCTCTGGCACCCGCAGCAACAGTTTAGTAAGCAGCGGCATCGTCAGCAGCTGCAGCAGCAGCAGCAGCAGCAACAGCAGCAGCGTCGTCACCATCAGCAGCAGCGGCGGAGGCACCAACGAGTTTGGTTGCCACCCCACCAGCGTAGGCAGCCATAGCCCCGCTACCAGCGTTTCCGTTGATCTGTACGATGTCGAGGTGAGAATTAAGTTATTGCCAGGCGCAGTTGATGCAGCCAAAGCGCCGAGTCTGGCGGCGGGAAGGCTCCGCGCAGAGCCCGCGGGCCACCGCCGCGCGCAGTCCGCCGCCGACGCCTTCACCGCCGCGGATTGGGCGCACGAGCGCTTGCGCTCGTTTAACATTCGGAAAACCGGCGGAGGGGAAGGGGCTTCCGCAGGCGGCAAATTTTCCAGCCCAAGCGCAGCTCTGGCGGCGGAGGCTCTTCCTGCGCCCAGCCCGCGCGGGCGCAAAGTTTCAAGCGCTTTCGCGGGTTCCGCGAGCGGAGCAGCGGGGGGTAGAAGGCATCCCGCGCGCAGCCCTTCCGCGCGAGCGCGACGAGCGAGCGCGGATGCGACGGATCTTGGGGGAGCGTTGTCGATTGAGGGGATGACGACGGGGCAGCGTGACGGAAGAGTGACGGGAGAACAGAAGAGAGAGGAGGAAGAGATTTCGGAGAAGCAGCAGCAGAAGCAAGAGGAGAAGGAGAAGCAGCAGGAGCGGCGGCGGCAGAAGAAGCTAGCTCAGGCGAGCTTCGTAGATCGAAGGATCGGAGAGGCGACTGATCTTAGTCTTAGCCTCGGCGCGAAGGAGAATCTGCTGCAGCGCGGATCGAAGAGCGCCAACCAATGGCGCTCCGCCATCGAGCGCGCGCTTGGCGCGGGCGGGCTTGCGTCCCCGCGCCTGGGGGCTGCTTCGCTTGGGGATCTTGCGGAAGGGAGTGGAAGCGGGGATGAGAAACAACTTTCGGCTGCTTTACCTGGGAATCTCGCGGATGGGATGCAACACACTGGAGAAGCGGTTGTTACGAAGGGAAGGAGCGGGGCGAGGGAAGATAGAAAGGACGAGAGAAGTAACGAGAGGGTTGACGAGAAGGGCGGGGAAGGGAGGGGGCAGAAGAGTCCTAAGGGGGTGAAGGAGGAGAGGAAAAGCAAGGAGAAAGGAGTTAGGCGGGACAGGGAAGACAGACGTATGAGGGTAGAGGGGGAAGGGCGGACGAGGGTAGAGGGGGAAAGAGTTTTGGAAGAAGGAGCGAAGGAGAGAGGGGCGGAAGGCGGGAGGGAGGAGAAGAGGAAAGGGAAACGGGAGGAAAGGAGGGGGGACGGAACAGATGAGGAGAGGGAAGAAGGGTTGGAGGAAAAGAGGGAAGAAGAGGGAGAGGATAAGAGGGCTGGAAAGGGGGACGAACGGGTGGGGAAGGAAGGGGAGGAACGGAGTGAGAACGAACTAGAGGAGACAGGGGATGATTCAGTTTACAGAAGGCCCTCGCTCACTTCTGGTTGGCTGGGGTCGGCTGGGGAAAGTGGGGCTACCGCTGGTGAAGATGCAGCAGTAGCAGCAGCAGCAGCAGCGGCAGCTGCAACAGAGGCGTCACAAAGTTCCACGCTCTTGCTGCTGAGTCCTCGAGGCAACCAAACCATGCAGCAGCAGCAGCAACAGCAGCAGCAACAGCTCCTCTCAGCCCATCCGCCCACCTCCGCCCCTCCTTCTACTGCTCCACATCCGTCATGGCAGCAACACTTACTCCATCCTCCATCCCCCATTGCAATTGGAGCCCCTATTTCTCAAACTTTTCTTCCATCTTCCCCTCAAGCTTTCCCACAACAGCAAACCAGCCTCCCCAAAGTCAACCCTAGCCCTCCGCAGACGCACCTCCCTCAGATAAACCCGTCTGGAAATACCTCCCTGAACGCCAGAGGATTGCAGTCCTTCCGCCTGCCTCCACCTCTCAACGTAACAGATGCCTCCCTGCAGTCTAACATACCCATGCCCATGCCCATGCCCATGCCCATTCCCATGCCCATGCCCATGCCTGTGCACATGCCCATGCCCATGCCAGTGCCCATGCGCATGTCCACGTCGAGCCCTGGGTTGTCCCACCCCTGGTCCGGGAACCCTAATTTGTCAGATCGTGATTCGTCCCACGCCTCATCGTCTCACCCACACTCCCCTCACTCCCTCCCTCCACCACCCGCATCTCCCCACTCACAAAGCACTCACCTTCCCCGTTCCCTCCTCTCCCAAACCTTCCCTGTCCTCCCTCCATTTTCCCCCGTGCACTCCCACCCTCTAGCCCCGCCGTCTCCCTTCTCCTTCCCGCTCTCCCCAGCGTCTCCCTCTCAGCTGCTGCGGAAAGTGTGGGATGCAGAGGGGGCATGCGATAGCGGGGACTCTCAGGGGGATCTGTACGGGCTGGTCACGCCTGATGCTGAAGATTTGCACGAGTCTTGGCCTGCTGCTGCTGCTGGGGGTAGTGAGGCGCCGAGCGAATCTATGCCTGCGGTTGTTGGGGATCGCAAGGGGCGAAGAGGGGTAGCAGGTGGTGAGGCAAAGGGAAGTGCGGCAGATGAGGCTGGGTTTGAGAGCGATGGGAGTGCAGTTAGTTTTGACACGTCGCAGAGTTCTCAAAGCACAAAGGATGGGAGGGCGGCGAGTTTTGTCGCAGCAGAAAGAAGCGAAGGGGCGAAGGAGGAAGATGAGAAGGATGAGAGGGAGGAGGATGGGGATGAGGCTTTACCGGTGTGTAAGCCTGTGGAGAGTGATGGGGCACAGAGCGGGGGAATAGGTTACCAACAGCAGCAGGTACAACAGGTGCAGCATCAGCAGCAGCAGCAGCAGCAGCAGCAGAAGCAACAGCAGCAGCAGCAGCAGCAGCAGCAGCAGCAGCAGCAGCAGCAGCAGCAGCAGCAGCAGCAGCAGCAGCAGCAGCAGCAGCAGCAGCAGCAGCAGCAGCAGCAGCAGCAGCAGCAGCAGCAGCAGCAGCAGCAGCAGCAGCAGCAGCAGCAGCAGCAGCAGCAGCAGCAAGCAGCAGCAGCAGCAGCAGCAGCAGCAGCAGCAGCAGCAGCAGCAGCAGCAGCAGCAGCAGCAGCAGCAGCAGCAGCAGCAGCAGCAGCAGCAGCAGCAGCAGCAGCAGCAGCAGCAGCAGCAGCAGCAGCAGCAGCAGCAGCAGCAGCAGCAGCAGCAGCAGCAGCAGCAGCAGCAGCAGCAGCAGCAGCAGCAGCAGCAGAGCAGCAGCAACAGCAACAACAGCAACAGCAGCAACAGCAACAACAGCAACAGCAGCAACAGCAGCAACAGCAACAGCAACAACAGCAACAGCAGCAACAGCAGCAGCAGCAGCAGATTCAAAACCCACAGATTCAACAGGTGCAGCAGCAGCTGTTACAGCTGCAACAACAGCTGCAGCAGTTGGAGCAGCAACACGGTGTGCAACTCATGCAGCAGCAGCAACAGCAGTACAAATTCAGTGTGAATGCCACAACAGGTGCTACCCCCCAATCTCTCCACCCTTCAGTGCAACCTCCTTCCCACCCTCCGTTAAGCATCTTCCACCCTCCCCTCGACACTTCACTCTGCGGTCTTATCAGCAGTGGTGGTGGCTTCATAATCCCCACCACCAACACTGCAGGTACCACCATTCCCACTACCACAACTGCCACGACAAGCAGCAGCAGCAGCAGCGGCAGCAGTAGCAGCATCAGCGGCAGCACAAGCAGCAGCCACAAATTCAAGCGAGTACCAAGCACGTCTAAAGCACCTGACGCACCTGGAAAAACCCCTGGCACTCCAAAAGAACCCTCCTCACTGCTTCTCCGTCGTTTGTGGGCATCTGCAGAGGCCATACCAGTAGATCACCTTCTCAGCAAGGAGTCACTTCCCCCTCCTCCTTCTCCTCGCTCTCACGGGCCCCACTCTCCCCGCCCCACTGTTCCCTTCTCCTCCTCTGTTAGCGCTCTCTCCCCCCCTCCTCCTATTGGTAGAGCCACGCCACGTGGCAGCAGGAGATTGACCGTGGAGGTACCAGCTTGTCAGAGCGAAGATACTGATTTGCGTAGGACACCCAGGGCAACTACACCTAGGGCAAGTACACCCAGGGAAGGTACACCCAGAGTAGGTACACCCAGGGCAAGTACACCTAAAGAAGGCACAACCAAGGCAGGTACACCCAGGGCAGGTACACCCAAAACAGGTACATCCATTTTCAGCTCAACCAATCCCAAGGGTGAGGCTTTAACTCCTAGAATGCGGAGCCAAGGAACCAGATCCTTTAAAGCCTCTGACTCGTTTAGAGTAAGAGATGCTACAGGGCAGCCGCATAAGTCGAACAGTATTGAGGCTGGGGAGCCCGCAGCTGCAAAAGAAGGAGAAAAGGAAATGGAGAAGGAGAGGTGGGGGAAGCATGAGACAGTGAAGGCGAGAGGGCATAAGAGGGAGGAGGAGGAAAGCGAGGAGGGACAGAAGGAGAAGGAGGAGGGTAAGATGAAGGAGGTAGATAAGGCTGATAAGCCTGATAGGTCTGGGAGGCACCTGTGGTCCCAATTAAAGGATCGCCTGCGAGGGCGGTCATCAAACAGGAGCATGGATTCCATTGCATTCTTGCCACTCTCTCTTCCCCCTGCTGACCAAAACCACACCCTGCCTCTGTCCCGTTTGCCTCTCTCTCCACGTCACGCCCCTCTGCCTCCCGAGCAACCGGCTGCATCCCTGCTTCTGGCACCTGACACCCCTTCTTCCTCTGCCCAATTTTCTGGCCCCACTGGAGGCAGTAATGCTGCGAGTGTGGGTGGCAGGAGCAGCGGCAGCAGCAGGAGGCTCGTAGCTTCTGCTTCCTCTCGAAGCCTGAAGCAAGCAGACAGATCTGACGCCAGAAGGAACAGCATTGCTTGGCGTAGCATTGAGGAAGGTTCCAGGAAGGATAGTAGGTCAGATGCTGCTGCTGCTGCTGCTGCTGTGGGTACTGTTTCTGCTGCTGCTGGTGGTGGTGGTACTTTTGTTGGTACTGCTGTTGGCGCTGGTGCTTCCAGTGTTGCTGCTGCTGCTGCAGCTACTGCTGCTGCCGAAGCTAGAAGCCACAGGCGAGCCAAATCAGCAGTTAGTTTCGCGGTGGGTGAGTATATCGAAGCAGGGGTGAAGGGTGTGGGACTGAGCGACAGCGAATCAGATGTGACAATTGGCGGCAAGGTTGGTACCAGTACACATGGCAAGGATGAGGAGAGCATGGGGAGGGAAAGATTGGGGGAAAGACGGGGGGAGAGAGATAAGGAGAGTGGAAAGGAGAAAGAGGAGGGGAGGTATGATACAAATCGGAGGGATGTGCAGAAATGGGTGTCAAGCCTGGTTCCTCTGAAAGGCGGGGATGATGAGGATGAAGGGGACGAGGGGGGTGAGGGAGATGACGAAGATGGGGTGAGAGTAAAGGTGGTGCGAGTGGAGAGTGCTGGTGAAGCGACTAATAGTAGAAGCCCTAGAACTCCTGGGAAGTCTCCTGGTAAATCTCCTGGTAAAAACTCATCCGGGGGCAGGCGAAGAAGCCCCAGAAGTTTCAAGGAAGGGCAGGGCAGAAGTCCCAAGGGTGAGGCCTCGTTATTGGAGAATTCGTTAATAACAGATCATACTGATGATGAGAAAGAGCAGCAGAGGCGGCGTCGGGAGCGGCGGCTGCGGCAGTTGCGAGCGGGAAGGAGGTCGAGAGGTGGGGATGAAGAGCTAGGTTGGGAGGAGGAGGGAGATGAGGGTATGGAAGGGTTGGAGGGGGAGAGAGGGGTAGGAGGGATAAGGGGAGGTGAGAGAGGGAGAAGCAAGTGGAAGGGAGGCAGCAGGCAGGCATGTGCAGCTGAGATGTTGCTGATGAGGCAGTTGCAGGAGAGGGAAGAGGATGGGGGAGGAGATGGGGGAGGAGAGAGGCGTGGAGAGAGGGAACGTGGGAAAGGGAGCAGGGACGGGCGAGGGAACGAGGGCGAGCAACAGCAGGAGAGGGACCGCTCAGAAGTTGAGCGTGGAGGTGGGAAGCTGGCAAAGGAAAAGGATGAGGCGGATCTTAGAAGAGCACGGGATGGGGAGATAAAGGAGGGCGGGGAAAGGAAGGAGGGTGGGGAACGCCAGGAGAGGAGAGGAAGGAAGGAGATCAATGCAAAGCTCTCTAAGCGAGACAGTGCTTTAGCTCGCAGTAACGAGAAGGTGTATGCTACCATGCGCCGCTCTAAAGACCTCAAATCCACCAGCGGCGGCGACCCATCTGACCTTGTCAAACCCTTTGCAGGCTTTGATGCGTCTAAAGTTCGCGGCGCGATCACCCCGGGACGGTCTAGGGGGAAGGCTGCTGGGACCTCGTTCCGGGCAGCTGAGAAAAGCTTGCTGCCGGATCTTGAGACGACGGTGATGGATTTGAAGCTTGATCTGAAGGCCGCAGCAGGCGCAGGCTCGTCTCGGTTCGAGGAGCTGCAGCAGAAACAGTCTGCTTCAGCCGCTGTTGCCGCGGCCATCGCCGCTGCTACTGGTGGTGCTGCTGCTGGTACGGAAACTTCAAGCAGAAGCAGCCGGGCTAAAAGCCCTTGGCGAAGCTCCAAGGACCGTAGAGGAATGTCTCACGGCGACCTGCGCTTTGACCACCCAGAAGAGACTGTTGGGGGGCTAGATAGCACCTCTCTGGATAATACCTCTCTGGGTGACTCTGGGGGGCTGGGGCTGGGAGGGTGGGGGCGGGTGCGACGGTCTGGTGAGAGCACGGGGAGTTTGACTGTGGTGGTGAGCGGGAGTGGCAGGGAGAAGCTGAGGGAGAAAGGCCGGCGGGTGGGGAAGGAGCGGACGCAGGAGGGGGAGAGGGAGAAGGAGCGGGAGAGGAGTAAGGACGGGGGAAAATCAACCGCTGGTGCACTGGCACTTGATAACAGTCAGAGCAGCAGTACCCCTGGCAGAAGCAGCAGCAAGGATGGCAGCAGCAGCAGCAACCGTGCCAGCAAGCAGAACCAGAACCTCAGCCCATTACGAATTGAAATGCCTGTCTCCCCCCATACCCCATCGTCTTCGGGCTTTAAATCCAGCTTCTTAACCAGCATGCTTTCTCCCAGGGGAATTATAGGCTCCTGGCGGGGTCCTAAAGTGGGGCTTTTAGGCGGGGAGATTGGCTCTCTGCAGGAGCGGTACTTAGTTAAGCAGGAGATTGGGAGCGGGTCGTATGGGATGATCCGTGCTGTGAGGGAGAAGGAGACGGGCAAGACGTGGGCGTGCAAGAGCATTGGCAAGGAGCAGATACAGGTAAGAGAGAAAGAAGGGTCCCCACCTCACATGCCCCCTTTTCCACAATCCCCCATTTCCCAATGCACTCACTCTACCAATTGAGTCCTTCATACACCTGATCTCCCCTTCTCCCATTCCTCCACTCCCCCATTTCCCCATTCCCCCACTCCCCCCCCCATTCCCCCACTCCCCCACTCCCCTACTGCGCCACACCTTCAGATGAAGGCAGCAGTGATTGCTTTTGATGCAAGAAGTGGGGGTGATGCAGCTGCTGAAGGGTCATCACCCTCTCTTCCCTGCACTCCTTACCTCTCCTATTAAACCCCCCACTCCCGCTTCCCCACATACCCGCTCCCCCACTATCCTACCAGACAGGAAGCAGCAGTGACGGCCTTGAGCCTGGAAGTGGGGGTGATGCAACTGCTCAAGGGTCATCGCCCTCTCTTCACAACCCCACTGACACTCTCCCTCCGTTTTCCCACTCCCTCACGCCCTCACTCCCCCGTGCCCCGCTTCAGAGCAAAGCGGCAGTGGCTGCACTGCAACAGGAAGTGGGGGTGATGAAGCATCTTAAGGGCCATCGCGCTCTCCCTCTTGCATTCCTTCCCTCCCCTACTGAACCCCCACACCCCCACACCTCCACTCCACACCTCCACTCCTCCGCTTCCCCACACCCCCACACCCCCACACCTCCACTCCACACCTCCACTCCTCCGCTTCCCCACACCCCCACACCTCCACTCCCTGACTCCCAAACTCCCCCCTTCAGAGCAAAGCGGCAGTGGCAGCACTGCAACAGGAAGTGGGGGTGATGAAGCTGCTCAAGGGGCATCGCCCTCTCCCTCTTGCATTCCTTCCCTCTCCTACTGAACCCTGCACAACTCCGCTTCCCCACACCCCCACACCCCCACTCCTCGACTCCCCCCTTCAGAGCAAAGCGGCAGTGGCTGCTCTGCAACAGGAAGTGGGGGTGATGAAGCATCTTAAGGGCCATCGCCCTCTCCCTCTTGCATTCCTTCCCTCTCCTACTGAACCCTGCACTCCTCCGCTTCCCCACACCCCCACTCCCCGACTCCCCCCTTCAGTCCAAAGCGGCAGTGGCTGCACTGCAACAGGAAGTGGGGGTGATGCAGCTGCTCAAGGGGCATCCGCATGTGGTGGAGATGAGAGAGACAGTGGAGGATGACACGGTACGTGTGTGATGCATGTGTGTGTGTGTGTGTGTGTGTGTGTGTGTGTGTGTGTGTGTGTGTGTGTGTGTGTGTGTGTGCATGTGGAGCATGGTAGATGTATGTCTGGAGGCATGCGCACCCAAGATGTTGGATTTTCCCCATTCCTTTCCCCCATTCTTTTCCCCCGTCCTACCCCCCTCTCCCCTCTCTCCTCCCCCACCATCACGTGCACATTATCGTGAAGCTCTGCAAGGGAGGAGACCGCTTTGATCGCATCAAGCAATCAAGTCCTCCTTTGCTCCCCTTTCCTTTCCTCTTCCCTCTCCCTCCCCCCACTTATCCCACCAGCACGTGCATATAATCATGGAGCTCTGCAAGGGGGGAACACCTCTTTGACCGCATCAAGCAGCAAGTTGACTTTTGAGTCCCCCCAACCCCCCCTTCTCTCCCTCCCCCCCCTTCTCTCCCTCCCCCCCCTTCTCTCCCTCCCCCCCTTCTCTCCCTCCCCCCCCTTCTCTCCCTCCCCCCACCAGCACGTGCATATTATTATGGAGCTCTGCAAGGGAGGGGACCTCTTTGACCGTATCAAGCAGCGCAGCCGCTATAAGGCTCCCGCAGTGGCGGTGCTGCAGCAGCTGGCGGTGGTGCTGCGGGTGTGCCACTCCAACCCCCACCCCTTCATCCCCCCTTCCTCTCCTTTCTCCCACTTCCCCTCACCTTCTCCCTCCCTTCTCTCCCTCCCCCCACCAGCACGTGCATATTATTATGGAGCTCTGCAAGGGAGGGGACCTCTTTGATCGCATCAAGCAGCGCAGCCGCTACGAGGAGAAACCCGCAGCAGCCGTGCTGCAGCAGTTGTCGCTGGTGCTGCGGGCGTGCCACTCCCTGGGAGTCATGCACCGCGATGTGAAGCCCGAGAACCTGCTGCTCTGCTCGCCCCATGACGATGTTGCTGTGAAAGTTACTGACTTTGGGATTGCTGCGACGATCAAGTCAGGTGGGTCGATCGGGGGTGAGAGATTTGGGATTTGAGAAACATTGGGGATTGGCAAAGTTTGGGGATTGACAAAGAGTGGGGATTGAGAAATGGAGTAATGGGAGAAGCGGCAGCAGTTGGGTCTGGTCTGGTGCTGCGGGCGTGCCACTCCCTGGGGGTCATGCACCGCGATGTGAAGCCCGAGAACCTGCTGCTCTGCTCGCCCCATGATGACGTTGCCATCAAGGTCACTGACTTTGGGATTGCTGCGCCGATCAAGTCAGGTGGGTGGATGGATTGGGAGATCTGGGATTGAGAAGGATTGGGGACTGTAAATTATTTGGTTGAAAGATATGAGAAACATGTAGGGCTGAGAAACAAATGGATTGATGGGAAGTGCTGCAACACCTGGCGGTGATGCTGCGGGCGTCCCACATGTAACACAGCACAACAGGTAACCATCTCACAGCCTACAGTGCCATCCCCCTTCACTTCCCCTTCCTCGTTTTCCTGCCCTCTTTCTCGTGTCCCCCTCTTAGGAGCCAAGCTCACTGTGTTCCTAGGAGCCATGTACATGGTCCTAGAGGTGACCGTCTCAGTAAATCCAGTATCAAACCGCTTCGCTTCAACTTTCTGTTCTTCCTGGTTCCCATTCCATCTACCCTCCTCCCAGGCGCCAAGCTAATAGATCTCATAGTTTCATGTACGTGGCACCAGAAGTCCCTTGTCTCACATTCTCCACTCTCAACCACTTTTTCTTCCCCTTCATGTTCATCTTACCCCTTCCCAGGCGCCAAGCTAACAGACGTCATAGGGTCCCACATGTACATGACACCAGAAGTGCTCAATTTAAATTTCCAACATTTCCAGTATCAAACTCGCTCGCTTCCCGTTCCTGTTTGTCCTGCCTCTCTTCCTCTGTCCCCCGGTCCAGGCGTAAAGCTCACCGAATTCATAGGGTCGCACATGTACATGGCGCCAGAAGTGATCAACAAGAGCTACAGTGCCGAGGCCGACGTGTGGTCAGCGGGAGTGGTCCTATACGTGCTTCTGGCCGGCGTGCCGCCCTTCTGGGCCTCCACAGAATCCGGAGTGCTCGATGCAATCGTATCCAAGCCCCTCAACTTCTCCTTCCCTCCATGGCCGTCCATTTCCAAAGAGGCCAAGGACCTTTTAAAAGAGATGCTTAAGAAAGATCCGGCGGAGAGAATCACACTGGACGCTGTGCTTGGTAAGAGCTTCCACTAAGCACCGAAAGTTGCAATATTACTAGGCACTGCTGCTCTGTCGTTTACCATTTGTCTGTCCCTCTTGCTCGCACTCTCCTCTTGCTCGCACTCTCCTGTTCCCTGCACTCTTCTCTCCCTCACACCCCCCTCATGCTCGCACTCTCCTCTCCCTCGCACTCACCACTGCTTTTTCCAAGTCATACGGCCCATCCTTCCCTCTGCTGCATAAGTCCCAGCTTCCCATCGGTTCTCGTCGTGTCTCTCCCTCAAAACTTTTTTTTGTCTTGACTTTCAAATCACATCAAATCCTTATCTTCTCATGCCCCTCGCCAACCTTCGTCTCTCCAACACTTCCAATACTCACCCCTTTTTCCCTTTCGCTCTCTCTCCCTCCCTTCCTGTCCATTCCCTTCCCCCTCCATTTCTTCTCTCCCTTCCTCCCGCCCACCACAATTCCTCTCTCTCTCTGTACATACACATCCCATGCTCCTTTTTCTCAGAGCACCCCTGGATCAAGACTCACACTGCACAGTTGTGATACCCTGTCCATTCAGATATACGCACTTCTTGTTACTTGCAAACCTGTGCATCTATCAGGTAGGTTGCCATGCCGGATCGTTTGATGATATGCCACCGCCCCACCCCACCCCATCCCCCCTCTCCCATCATGCCTTTGGATCTGTATAGGGGACCTTTCTGCTTGTTTTGTGTAAATATAATGTGACGCGATCTTTTGTTAGACATTCTGATGTCCTGTCAGCAGCTTGAAACCTGTTAAGATACGGTAGTAGCTTAGGAGCATCCTTAGAAGCCATAGCTTGTTGTGTGGGTCTTTTTAACCCTCCTAGCCTGTCATGTGGGTCTTTTTAGCCCCTCATAGTCTTCCCAATTGTGTGATTTTCCTGCCTGGGTCTAAAAAGTCGTACGGTACTCGATACGGGTTAGATGTTATTAATCAAAGGTAAATCATTACGGGTCACTCACGAATCACAACCGAGCAAAAGAGATCTGACTATGAGAATCCCCTTGTTATGAGTTCACTATGCTATAATCTTTGTTGCTAAGAGGCTACCATGCTCTGGTGACATTGAAACACCACTAGGAAAGAATCTCTCTAGCGCGGAACCTGGCAGGCAGATTCTTGACTTCACTGGCAGCAGCAAAGCTGCGGTCAAGGAAGATGCGAATCTCGTAAAACCTGGTGACGATGGGTGTGACGACGTTCGCAGCTGGCAAACGTCGTTTCGTTATCGCTATCCCCAACCACGGCGCGTTCGTTGGATAAGGTGTCCAGCCAGTTCGTGTAACAGCTCGCGGGGATTCGTCCATCTTGCATTTGCGTCGCACAGGGATGATCGACGACGAGGGCGTGAGTTTCGCAAGCAGCGCGCCGCGACACAGTGGGCTGCGGAGAACGCGCCGCGAACTACTGTCGTGCGAATTGTCAAGTTGCAAATTGCAATGCAATGCCTTCCGCTCAAGCTCTCCTTTCTCTTGTTGAAAGCTACAGCATTTGGAGATTTGGGGGAGAAATTCGATTCGAACATTGCTTCACAGCCCTTTCAACAAGCCGACTCAGTACTGTAACACGGCACAGCAAGGCTTCACCCGCCTTCTTTCATTTTCGTTCATTTGAGGGGGGATACAGCTGCAAGATACGGCTTGGCTCTCCCGTTCCCCCCCATCAACTTCTTTGTTTCCCCTGCTCCCTCCAACGAACCACACCAACCAGCATCCCTTCCCCACTTCCTTCCAAGCCTGCACACATCCACACAACTTTTCAGTTCAGATCAGATCCGAGGCCAGGTAGCTCCAGCTGGCAAACAGCCGCGAATACACGTGAAATGTAACTGTCTTAGCTTGAATCGGTCCTAAAGAGGACCTTCGGTGCCGGACCGCAGCGCATCTGCTTTCCCCATACAGTGCATCTGCCGACGTAAGTGACGGCAACCAGCCATGAGTGACGGGAGGACTGAGGGGCGTCTCCCCTCTCCTCCTCTCCTCTCGCGCCGCTGCGCTGCGCGTTCCTGCCGTCGCTTTATGAGGCGCCTCACGACGGTGACAAGTCACGCTTCACGTCAGGATTGAGAGAGTGAGAGAGAAAAGAACGCTTGTCGCCCACGCCACTCACCTCGCGGAACAACCTCACTTCCCGTCGGCGTGCGCTGCGCACCTTTCCAAACTCCCAGGCAGCAGCATTGATATCCAGCATCCAGCAAGGGGGGGAGTTCCAGTGGTAGAGGTACTGATAGATACAAGGCGAGGCCTCTCACATAATCAGTATTGTGTAAAACGCTATTTCCTACTTCCCAGAGTCTTCCCCTTCCAGAGCCCCCCGCCTTCCAGTCCTCCCGAGCTGCCAATTTCCCGCCGTCCGATCTCGCACAGGGGCGTCGCAGCGGCATCATCGCATCGATCTCCGCGCATCGCGGCGTTGATCTCAGCGCACATATCGCGGCGTTAATATAGCGCACATCATCATGGCGCCTTCGACCGTCGGCCGTGCCACGTCTGCCACCCATATTGACGCTACTATCTCGATCGTCGCCAGTAAGTCCCAGTCGAAATTCGCAGCTCGTGGCAACGCGGCGGCGCGGCTCGAGACAGAGACGCCTTTTGAAGTTTCTGGCAGTCTCGGCGGCGGCTCCTGTCGCGATCGCGAGATCCCGGTGAACGCGGCGCCGGGGAAAGCGGCGCCGTCGGGAGAAACGGCGGGAGAGGCGACGCGAGAGAACGATAGTGGACCCGCCGCGTCTGCCGGCGCGGCTGCTCCCACGAACCGCATCAGTCCGAGGAATGGCGGCGCTCCGGGTCTGAAAGACGGCGGTCCGAGTCTGGTGCAGGGCGCGCCGAGTCATGATGCGACCCCGACGACACCTGCTACGACTCTTGCGGCTCGTGCGACGCGTGCGACGCGTGCGACGCGTGCGACAACTGAGACTGCTCGTCGGCGACGAGCGGTGAGCTTCGGAGGGGACCTCGTCGGCGACCTGGGTCGTGCGGTCTCCTGCGACGTCGCAATGTCGCCGAGCTCTCCGAGTCGCCGCATAACTACTAGTACCAGTCCTACTCGTTCTGCCCGTACTACCGCCTATTCTCCCGCTACTAAAAGCTACTACACTCGGTCGGGTGGTGCGTCTCCTGCCGCCGCCGCGGCCGCCATTCCCCCGCCGCCTTCCTCGAGCTTTCCTGCGACTTCCGTGTTCCTCCCAGCCTTGCTGCGACTGGGGGCCGATCTGTGCGACGACCCCGACGACAGGGAGCACGTCGTCGCACAGGGGTTCGCGCACGCCCATGCGAAACCGGCGCACGGTCGCAGGCACCGTCGCACGGGGAGCCTGGATGCAGTTGTATTGGCGGAAGCGACGGCTGCTGGAAATTGCGTTACTTCGGCGACTGGGGGTACTAATACCACCCGCAGATGCGGCGCGAAGCCCGAAACTGGCGTCACTGGCGCCACCACTGGCGCCACCACTGGCGTCACTGGCACTGGTGCCACCACTGGCGCCACCACTGGCAGTAACCCTGCGACAGATCCGGCGCGCAGCAGGAGAGAAGGCTCTAAGAAGGTCCAGGAGACTCCAGAAGATGCCACGTGTTTCCCAGCCACGTCTGCTTTGGAGGAGAGCAGCAGAGAGAGCAGCGGCGAGAGCAGCAGCATCAGCTGTGTTGCCCCCAGAGGAGGATTTGAGGGCTTTAAGGGCTTTCAACCTGTTCCCACTGCCTCTCAGCCCGATGCTGACTCGCTAAAGCCTGCAGCCTTCGGTTCTGCGCGGTTCAGTAGTTCTGCGGAGGGCTTTCAGGGCTTGAAGGGCTTTAAGCCTGCGCTGCTGCGGCTGGGGGACGATCTGGGAGACGACCCCGACGACTGGGAGTGGCTCGCAGGCGGGCAGCAGCTGACGTGGCGCAATCCTGGCAGCCCGTTGGAGGGAGAGGCTTGCGGAGTTGATGACTGCACTGTTGCTCCTGCGAGCCCCATCGCCCAACACGCCACCCTCGCCACTGCCCACCTCGTCGCCTCCCCTACCACCGCCGCACCCGTCGCTGCACTGCCGCCGCGGTCCCCAAAGCCTGTGGCTCGTCCGGTTGCTGGTAGTACTAGCTCCCACGGCCAGCAGCAGCAGCAGCGGCGGCAAGGGCAGCGCAGGCAGCAGCAGCAACACCGCCGAACGCACTCGTGCCACGCCAGCTTGCAGCATGGGCCGGCGTCAGCACGAGATGGTGAAGGGATGTCGTCGGCACAGGCCCCCCCATCATGCAGTGCAGGCTCGGACGGGTTTGAAAGCTTTACGTTGTTCGAGAGATTAGAGCGGTTGGAAGGGTTGGAAAGGTTTGACACGCTCGAATCCAACCAGCCCAAGTCTCCTCCTAGCCTGTCCCATATGATGTCCCATGATCCATCCCCTACGCTATCCCATCAGCTGCCCACGGTGCATCAGCCCACTGGGCTCTCCCATGAGCTATTGCCTGGGCAATCGCCTGGGCTATCCACAGTGTCGCCTCTCCAAATCCTCCGTGCGCGCTCCCCGTGCTCTTCCCCCTCTGCAAAGTCGTGGACAGGAGGCTTCTTATCCGGGAAGTTTGGCCAGGGGCGGGTGGAGCAGGGGCATGAGAGGGGGCATGGAGAAGGGAAGGAGGGGCGAGGAATAGGAAAGGAAGGGGAGAGTTGTAAGGAGAAGAGAGCGGGTCACAGAAGATCGTTGTCCTGGGGAGCTCCTGTCTGCATTCCTGTTGTCCGCGTTGACCGCGACTATGCCGGTCTCTCTGAAATTGTTGACTCTGTTGACTCTGTGGACTCGATCCGTGCTGCTGCTGGTGCTGCGGCTGCAGACTCATTCGGCTTGGGTGGGTCAACTTTCTGTAGCAGAGATACTTCCGCTTCTACTGCTGGTGGTTATCCCGCCGCCGCTGCTGCTGCTGCTGCTGCTGGTTATCCCACCGCTGCTGCTGCTGCTGCTGCTGCTGGTTATCCCGCTGCTGCTACTGCTGCTGCTGGTGGTGGTTATCCCGCTGCTGCTACTGCTGCTGGGGTTCCTCAGGACAGCCTTAAACTAGCTGGCTTGTCAGACTCAAGGCATGGAGAGAATCAATGGCCAGGGCAAAGGAGGCAGGGCAAACTAGGCGCTCTGAGAATTGCTAAAGCCATGGGTGTGATGATTCCAAGACCAGACAGCATGAAGGCTCATTGAAATAACATTAATGAGGCATTTTCAGACTGGGAGTTGCATGCTGTGAAATCGATTGCCCTGCCCAGCTATACTTTAGAAAGCTATCTACCGTAATCTGTTCCGTTTACCTCTACCTTCCGTGCAATGCAAATTACATAACTGTAGCACACATGCTGGTACATTTTTCTATCCTACTTTGATGGGTGGGCACGCGTGTTGGGCTGAGAACCAATTTCAATGTCAGGGCATTTGCATGCATCAAGGGCGCAGGGTAGGGTTGGGTGTGTGGAGCGAGCATCGGACTGTAGCCTTGGCAAATATCGGAATCATACAATTAAAAAACAAACAACTCAAAAACGAACAACTCAAAACGAAGAATTCGGAACAACTCTGAAAATCATATTACCATACAGTAACAACAGCCTACTGGAACGGTGCAGTGTGTGCCTTGACCCATGGGTGCTCTGAGGAATGAGAACAAGGAGCATGAGGAAGGCAAGGGGGATGGGAGATAGGGAGGGAAGAAACGTAGGGGGAAGAGGGGCCAGGGGAGTGAGGGAGGAAAAGGGGTTAAGGAACTGGGAGTGAGTGCTGGAAACACAGAGGGAGAGTTGGAGCAGAGAGGGGGTGACATGACATGGCGGGGAGTGAGAGAAGAATGCAGGGAACAGGTTGAGAGGAGAAAGGGAAGGGAAGTAACACTTATGGAGGGTACGGTGGGGAGCAGTGTTAAGGGGAGGTACGGTGGTACACTTACCAAGCACAGCATCCAGTGTGATTCTCTCCACCGGGTCTTTCCTAAGCATCTCTTTTATAAGGCCCTTGGCCTCTTTGGAAATGGACGGCCACGGAGGGAAGGAGAAGTTGAGGGGCTTGGATACGATTGCATCGAGCACTCCGGATTCTGTGGAGGCCCAGAAGGGCGGCACGCCGGCCAGAAGCACGTATAGGACCACTCCCGCTGACCACACGTCGGCCTCGGCACTGTAGCTCTTGTTGATCACTTCTGGCGCCATGTACATGTGCGACCCTATGAATTCGGTGAGCTTTACGCCTGGGGGAGGGGGACAGGGAGGGGGGCAGAGGAGCATGAAGGGAACAAGAGGTAGTTGAGTTTGGAGCTTCTGGCGCCAGGTACATGTATGCGAACAGGAAGAGGAAGGGAAGGGAGAAGACGGAAGAAGGGAGGGGAGCAGAACACATTGTCGGCGTGGCAACATGTGAAGCATCACTGAGTCTGCTGCGCACCCCAGGTGCATCTCGCTCAGTCTGAAACCACACCACACCCGCAGTACCAGCACCAATCAGGACCACCAGCAGCACCTTTCAACCATCACCCCATCGACCCACCTGACTTGATCGGAGCAGCAATTCCAAAGTCGGTGACTTTCACAGCGGTGTCATCATGGGGCGAGCAGAGCAGCAGGTTCTCGGGCTTGACATCGCGGTGCATGACTCCCAGGGAGTGGCACGCCCGCAGCACCCCCGCCAGCTGCTGCACCACCGCCGCTGCTGGCGCCTCCTCGTAGCGCCGCCGCTGCTTGATGCGATCGAAGAGGTCCCCCCCGCGACACAGCTCCATCACTATGTGCACGTGCTGGGGGAGGGGGGGGGTCGGGGGTCGGGGGGAACATGGGGGGAAGAAGTTAGAGGGCAGAGGCATCTTGGGTGCTTGATGCGATTGAACAGGTCCCCACCGCGACACAGCTCCATGACTATGTGCACGTGCTGGTGGGAAAGGGAAGGAAGAGGGATTTCAGAGGGAGGTAGGGGTTGGTTGAGGCATTTTCCCGGACAAAGCTTCATGATGATGCGAATGTGCTGGTGGGAAATGGGGGGCGGTGGCAGGGATGTGATACATGATACATGATTTTCCAGTCAGAGGTACATGATTTTTAGAATTTCTCAAAAATCACTCACATGGTGTGCATGTGCTGGTGGGGGAGAAAGGGGTGTGTGGAAGGGGAGGTTGGCGGGGTATTGGTTGGGGTTGAGATGGTAGGGAGCCTAGTCATGTCGTGTCATCTCTTGCAGCGAGATGTGGGGGTTGGCAGGGCCTATAATAGCTACTTTTGCACCGAATCTCAAGTCACCCCACCCCCCCCCCTCCTCCTCCCCTCCTCCCCTCTTCCCCCTCCCCACACACACGCGCGCGCGCGCGCACACACACACACACCATCCACAGTCTTTTTCATCTCCTTCACTTCACTACATTTATTCACCCACCCACCTGTCATCTCTCCACAGCCCCCTTTCATCTCCACCACATGCTGCTTTTGCGCCGACTCAATAGTCACATACCATCCATGTACACTCCATGCCACTTATCAACACACACTCACCGTGTCATCTTCAACAGTTTCTTTCATCTCCACCACATGCGGATGCCCCTTGAGCAGCTGCATCACCATCACTTCCCTCCTCATTGCCGCCAATGCACGCTTGCTCTGCATGGGCGGATGGGGGAACAAGGGAATGAGGGAATGGGGGATTAGGGGAGTGAGGGAGGAGGTTTAGGGGATTTAATTTGAGAAGGAAGGAGTGCTTGGGCATAATTTTTTAGGCTAGACCTCTAGACGTACACCAAGGTTCGGGTGTACAGGTGAGGTTGGGTGAACTCCAAACCTAGACGCACACACACATGCATGTACGCACACACACACACATGCATGCACGCACACACATATGCATGTACTCACACACATGCATGCATGCATGCACAAACACAAGCATGCACACACACACACGTGCATGTACACACACTTACTCATGCATGTACGCACACATACACATGCATGTACGCACACACACACATGAATGTATGCGCACACACACCCCCACCTGAATCTGTGCCTTGACATTGCTCTTGCATGCCCACGTCTTGCCAGTCGCCTTCTCCCTCACCACCCTGATCATTCCACACGAACCGCTCTCGCATGCACACAGGCACACATGCACTCATGCACTCATGCACACACACACACATGAGCACACAGCCACCCCCCCACACACACACCTGAATCTGTGCCTTGACAATGCTCTTGCACGCCCAAGTCTTGCCAGTCGCCTTCTCCCGCACCACCCTGATGATCCCATACGATCCTTCCCCAATCTCCTGCTTAACTAAGTAACGCTCCTGCAGAGAGCAAATCTCCCCACCTAAGAGCCCCACTTTAGGAGCCCGCCAGGAGCCTATGAGCCCCCTGGGAGACAGCATGCTTGTAAAGAAGCTGGCTCTAAAGCCCGAGAAGGCAGGAGGTGTGTGGGGGGAGACAGGCGCTTCGATTCGTATCGGGCTGATGATCTGGCTTTGCTTGCTGACGCTCTGGTTGCTGCTGGTCTGATTGCTGGTGCTCTGGCTGCTGCTGCTGTTGCTGCCGCTGCCTGAGATGCTGCTCTGAACGTTATCAGGTGCCCCCAAGGCTGACTTGTCACCAGATTTCCTCCTCTCCCTCTCCTTCTCCCTCCCCTTTCTCTCCTTCTCCTTCTCCCCTTCCCTCGCCCCCTCCCGTGCCCGCTCCTTCCCCACCCGCCTCCCCTTCTCTCTCGTCTCCTTGCCAGGCGTGCTGACCAGCTCCCCTCGAAGGTCAACCAGGTCCCTGCTAAAGTCAACGCCCAGGTCAACGCCCACGCCCAGGTCAACGCCCAGGTCAACGCTGAGGTCGCCATAAGACAACCCTCTTCGCTCCTTGGGGCTCCGCCTTCGGCCTTTTCCCTGGCTTCTTTTGCTCGATGTTCCAAGACTATCACCACCAGCGGCAGCAGCCCCTGATGCCTTCAAATCCAGCTTCAAATCCATCACCGTCATCTCAAATTCCGGCAGAAAACTTTTCTCAGCTGCCCGGAACAAGGACCTGTCAGACTTTCCCTGGCAGCGGCCGGGAGTGAGGGGTGCCCGAACCTCTGACGCAACAATGGATGCAGCAGGGCGGCTGGCAGGGGCGAACACCACTTGGCCAGCAGCACCATCGGGGGCAAATAGGTCCTCTGTGCGCCGCATTATGGTGTATGCCTTCCCATTGTATGCCTTCCCATTGTATGCCTTCCCATTGTATGCCTTCCCATCCTTCCCATTGTATGCCTTCCCATCCTTCCCATTGTATACTTTCTCATTGCTCCGCCGGTTGTTCCACCTGTTGTTCCGCTGCTCGTCCTCCTTCTCTCCCCCCCTTCCTCTCGCTTTCTCCGCACGCCCTCCCTCTTCCTCTCCTCCTTCCCCGCTCTCGTTCTCCCTGGAACTCGCCTTGCCTCGGGGGGTGCTCCTTCTTCGCTCCCTCCTTCCGTCCTCCTCCCCTCCACTACCTCGTGGACTTCTGCCCTGCTCTTCCCTTGGCATTCTAGGGCTGCTTCGCATTCCCTTTTGAGTCGACTCAAAAGAATTTCTCCTTCCGTCCTCCTCTTCCTTTTTACCCTGCTCTTCCCTTGGAATTCTAGGGCTGCTTCGCAGCTTTTGAGACGACTCAAAAGCACCCCTCCCTCCGTCCTCCTCCCTGCTCGTACCTCGTGGAATTCTGTCCTGCTCTTCCCTTGGCATTCTAGGGCTGCTTCGCATTCCCTTTTGAGCCGACTCAAAAGAATCCCTCCTTCCCTCCTCCTCCACCCTCCTAACTCTAGGACTTTTACCCTGCTCTTCCCTCGGCATTCTAGGGCTGCTTCGCATACCAGGAGACGACTTTTGAGGCGCCTCAAAAGTTCTAGGGCTGCTTCGCATTCCCCCTCTGGGGCTTTTACTGGGAGTTTTCGGGATTCTATTCTTAGCCTTCTCTCCAACATTCCCCATCTGCACCACTGCCACTCTCTCCCTGTACTTACCATCCCCATCATTCCCCTCATCCCCCTCATCCCCCTCATCCCCCTCATTCCCCTCATCCAAGCCTTGCAAGGGCCTCAGCCTTGACACCCACTCATTCACAACCCTCCGTTTCGAAGCATAACTCTCCTGCTCCTTCATCTTCTCCTTCTCCCCCTCCCTCTCCCTCTCCCTCTCCCTCTCCCTCTCCCTCTCCCTCTCCCTCTCCCTCTCCCTCTCCCTCTCCCCGTTCCCCGCCCTCTCCCTCTCCCTCTCCCACTCCGTTCCTCCCCAACTTCCACCCCTTCTCTCCCGCCCGTTCTCCCCTCCTCTCCCCTCAACAGCTTCCATTTGGTCAACCAACTCAAAGTCCATTGCTGATTTGGCGCGCCTGTGACCCGTAGGGGTTGTGGCCGCAGCAGCACCAGCAACAGCACCAGTAACAGCACCAGCAACAGCACCAGTAACAGCACCAGCAACAGCAACAGCACGAGCACCGCCAGCAGCAGCAGAAGAAGCACCAGCGGCACCAGCAGCGACCCTGCTCCCCTCAACCGCTTCTGTATGGTCAACCAACCCAAAATCCATTTCTGATTTGACTCGCCTGTGACCTCTAGGGGTTGTGGCCGCAGCAGCACCAGCACCAGCACCAGCAGAAGCACCAGCAGCACCAGCAGCCACCCCACTCGCCTCAACCGCCTCCGTATGGGCAACCAACCCCAAACCCAGTGCTGATTTGGCGCGCCTATGACCCCTAGGGGTTGTGGCCGCAGCAGCACCAGCAACAGCGCCAGTAACAGCAACAGCAGAAGCACCAGCAGCACGAGCACCAACAGCAGCAGCAAAAGACGCACCAGCAGCACCAGCAGCCACCCTGCTCCCCTCAACCGTTTCAGTATGGTCAACCAACCCAAAATCCATTGCTGATTTGGCGCGCCTGTGACCCCTGGGGGTTGTGGTCGCAGCAGCACCAGCACGAGCAGCAGCAGAGGCACCAGCAGCAGCAGAAGAAGAAGCACCATTAGCAGCACCAGCAGCACCAGCAGCACCAGCAGCCACCCTACTCCCCTCTACCGCTTCCATCTGGTCAACCACCCCAAAATCCATTGCTGATTTGGCTCGCCTATGGCCCCTAGGGGTTGTGGCCGCAACAGCACCAGCAACAGCACCAGCAACAGCACGAGCACCAGCAACACCACCACCAGCAACAGCAGCCACCCTAAGAACCTCCCTGGAACCTTCTTCAACACCCCGCCCAGCACCAGCACCACCAACCTCTCGGGTGACACAGCTGGCTGCGTGCTTCAGACCCCGAGAGGAAGCAGCCGAAGCAGCAGCAGGCACCCTCCTATCCTCCCTGAAACCCTCTTCAGCACCATGAGCAGCACCACCAACATCTCGGGTGACACAGCTGGCTGCGTGCTTCAGGCCTCGCGAGGAAGCAGGGGCACGACGGGGGGAAACAGGCAGCATAGGAATCGCGTCCATGCTTCTGTTGGTTGTCCTCATTCGCGTGCGATCCTTCTCAGGCCTATCAGGCCCATCGGCTCCACTGTGTAACGGTGACGCGTCAGCAGAGAGAGAGAAGGGAATGGCATCCATGCTTCTGTTGGTTGCCCTCATTCGCGCGCGATCCTTCTCAGACCTATCAGCCCAATTGTGTAACGGTGACGCGTCAGCAGGAGGGAGAGCGAGCGGCGGGAATGCAATGGCGTCCATGCTTCTGTTGGTTGACCTCATTCGCACGCGGGAGCGATCCTTCAGCTGAGGAGACCAGAGCGGACTATCAGCCGCGCTAAGGGACAGGGGTGATCGCGCAAGTGTTGACTTTTGAAGCGCCTCAGAAGGCCTATCAGCACTGCTAGGAGACAGAGGTGATCGCCCAAGGTTTGATACTGCTGCCTTCAGCCTTCGCTGCTGCTGATTTTTACTCTCACCGCGCCGTCCCTCCTCTATCCCCTCCTCCTCCTCCTCATTCTTCTCCTGCTGCTGTTGCTGCTGCTGCTGCTGCTGCTGCTGCTGCTGCTGCTGCTGCTGCTGCTGCTGCTGCTGCTGCTGCTGCTGCTGCTGCTGCTGCTGCTGCTGCTGTACTGTAACATCTCTTACTTGAAACGAGTCAGAGGCTTTAAAGTGTACAGATCCTTGGCTTTGCGTCCTAGGAATTAAAGTCCCCCTCTTGGAACCAGCCGAAGCAGAAGCAGCACCAGCAGAAGCAGCACCAGCAGAAGCAGCACCAGCCGAAGCAGAAGCAGCACCAGCAGAAGCAGCACCAGCCGAAGCAGAAGCAGCACCAGCCGAAGCAGAAGCGGCACCAACAGCAGCTGCGGGTGTGGCAACAGGTGCACTGCTTCTAGGAGTGGTTGAGTCTGCAAGGGGCGGACATGCCCTGGGTGTGCCTACCCTGGGTGTGCCTTCTTTGGGTGTACCTCCCCTGGGTGTACCTGCCTTGGGAGCACCTGCCCTGGGTGTACCTCCCTTGGGTGTGCCTGCCCTGGGTGTACCTCCCTTGGTTGTACCTCCCCTGGGCGTCCTAGGCGTGCCAGGCAGATCATTCTCCAGGCTCTCACAAGCCGGTACACCCACGGCCAATCGTCTGCTGCCACGTGGCGAGGCGCGCGCAGCATGGGAGCTGGCCCCAGGGGCCGGAGAGAGGGGAGGACGGGGCGAGCGGAGGGCCCCAGCGGGCAGGGGGAGGGGAGCGCCAGGAGGGGGAGCGTGGGGAGCGTGGAGGCGAGGAGGAGGAGGAGGAAGTGGTTCGTCGCAAGGTATATTCTCTACTGGTGTGGGCGACTTTTGAGACGTCTCAAGACGAGGAGGAGGAGGAGGAGGAGGAGGAGGAAGAGGTGGGTCACAGGGCACATTCTCTACTGATACTGACGACTTCTGAGACGTCTCAAGAGGAGGAGGAGGAGGAGGAGGAGGAGAAGAGGCTGGTCGTCGCAGGGGACATACTCTACTGGTATGGCATCTGCACCCATCACCCACACGCGCTTGACAATCCGGGAGGGTGACTTCAAAGCACCAGGGGATTTCACAGGTGTGCTGCTCGGTGACCTCTGAGGCGGCGCCTCGACGGGTGCATCCACCCCTGTGAGAGATTCTGGTGTTGCAGAGGACTTGTGAGGCGCCTCAAAAGGCTCTTCCACCCCTGTGAGAGATTCTGGTGTTGCAGAGGCGGGAGGCGACTTTTGAGGCGCCTCGAAAGTGCTGACGGTTTGCCCCTGAGGCTCTTCCACCCCTATGGGCGATTCTGGTGATGCAGAGGACTTTTGCGGCGCCTCAAAAGGCTTGTCCATCCCTTTAGGAGATTCTGGTGATGCAGAGGCAGGAGGGGGAGTTGGGCTGGTGAGAGCTGCAGCATCATCTGAGGTGGTGGAGGAGGGGGAAGATGGAGAGGAGCTGGGTTCGGTGAAGAGGGATGGAGGTATGATGGAGAGGGTCGGCCGGAAGGGGCGAGGAGGGTGAGGAGAGGTGGAGGAGGGGGAGGTGGCGGGGAGGGATGCGGAAGGAGAAGAGAGGGAGGAGGAAGAGGAGGAGGAAGAGGAGGAGGAAGAGGAGGAAGAGGAGGAGGAAGAGGAGGAGGTATGGGTAGGGTAGTGGACGAGGGGATTCACGGGATCCGTGGAGGGCTTATTGCTGCTCCTAGGACTGACCAGGTTAAGGGGGAAGAAGCTGACAGGAGGGTGGGGAGGGGCGTGCATTGAAGGGTTGACAGCTCCAGCAGCAGTAGAAGCATGAGGAATGGCGTTCACACTGAAGTTGAAGGGCCATGCTGATGTCGCAGGAATGACTGCACTGTGCTGCTGCTGCTGCTGCTGCTGTGAGTTCTGAATCTGCTGAGTGCTTGTCTGCTGTAGTTGTTGCTGCTTCTGCTGCTGCTGCTGCTGCTGCCGCTCCTGTGGTGGTAATCAGTCGCCCAATTTCTCGCCACATCATTCCCCAAAGTCACACACACGGGTAAACCCCCATGCCCATCCTTCTCCCCCTCATCCCTCTCCTCCCCTTTCGCCCCCTCACTGCTTTCTTCTCTTCCAAGCCTCTCCACACTCCCGTCTCTTGCAATCCCCGTTATCCCCGCCGCACCTCCCTTGGCCTCCCCTGCGGAATCACCACCCCCTGCCCCTCCTTGCCCATTACTAGCCCCAACAGCAGCAGTCGTAGAATTGCTCAGCGCCTCCCTATCCCCAGCAGCAGCAGCAGGCATACGATCCCTCAACGCCTCACTACCCCCAGCAGCAGCAGCAGGCATACGATCCCTCAACGCCTCACTACCCCCAGCAGCAGCAGCAGGCCAAGACTCGTGCAAGTCCTCAGCATTGGGCGTGAACAGCCCACACAGGCCCCCCTGATAATTTCCACTATCACATGCCTCCTTCGCCTCCCACACTTTCGGAAGCATCTGAGAGGGAGGCGCTGGGGAGAGCGGGAAGGAGAAGGGGGAAAAGTCGGGACAGGACTGTGACTGGGGGATTCGAGGGCGGAAAGCGAGGGTTTGTGGGAGGAGGGAGGAGGGAGAAAGGTGTGCGGATTGGGAAAAGGGAGAGACAGCCGGTGGAGAGAGGGAGCGAAGGGAGTGTGAGTGAGAGGATGAGGGATCGGGGGCCTCAGCATTAGCAGTCACGAGCCCGTACAGGTCCCCCTGAGATCCCCCGCTATCGCATGCCCCCTCTGCCTCCCACACTTTCGGCAGCATCTGAGAGGGAGGCGCTGGGGAGAGCGGGAAGGAGAAGGGGGAAAAGTCTGGACAGGACTGTGATTGGGGGATTCGAGGGCGGAAAGGGAGGGTTTGGGGGAGGAGGGAGGGGGGAAGGTGTGCAGATTGGGAGTCGGGAGAGACTGCCAGTAGAGAGGGGTGATGGGAGAGTGAGTGAAGTGAAGAAAGATCGGGCAAATCATGACTTGACAGGGTAGCGTTTGGAGAGCCAAGGGTGGGGCAAGACCCGGTGTTTGAAGCATGATTGGAGGGAGGAGAGAGAGGGGGTGAGAATATGGTTGGCATGGGCATGCGATTGTGTCTGTGCATCTGCATGTGCATCTGCATGTGCATATGCATGTGCATGTGCCTGGGCAGGGAGGCTTCTGCTATGTAGGGAGGTGGAGGCTGGCGGAAGGACCTAAACCCCCTCGTGTACGAGGAGGATTGATCTGAAGAGGCTTGATCCGAGGAGGGTTGATCAGCGGACGGTAAATCTGAGGTGTTTCCATACGGGTTGATTTGCGGGAGGTGCTTCTGAGGAGGGCTGGGGCTGGCTTGGGGGAGGCTCATCTGCTGCTGTGGGAATGCGTGGGGGGAAGCATAGGTGGAAGCATAGGGGGAAGCATAGGGGGAAGGTGGAGCGAAAGAGGGTCGGAGGGCAAGCGGGTGTTGAGATTGGATTCGCCAAAACGGATGAGCAGCAGAAGGCTGAGGGGAGGAGGCGGGCGGATGGGCCGAGAGGAGCTGCTGCTGCTGCTGCTGCTGCTTCAGCTGCTGTCGTTTGGTTGGGTTGACTTGAGGAGTGAGCCACGAGATCATGGAGTCTTGAAACTCCTCCCTGACAACCGCTGCTGCTGCACCACCTGCTGCTGCTGCCGCTCCACCTGCTGCCGCACCACCTGCGGTTGCTGCACCTGCAGTGGCACCACCTGCCGTTGCTGCAGTTTCCCCAGGCGAGCCCAGCCAAGCAGCGGTGAACGAAAGCCTTCTATCATCCCCAGTTTCCTCTGTTGACTTTCGAGTTCCCTTTGTTGACTTGTGGGTCAACTCAGCAGGGGAACCATTCAACCAAGCAGTGGCGAACGAGAGCCTTCTGTAAACTGCATCATCCCCCGATTCCTCTCCTGACGCATGAGCTTCCTCTTTTGAATCTTGAGTTCCCTTTGTTGACTTGTGAGTCGAGTCAGCAGGGGACACACTCAACCAAGCAGTGGCGAACGAGAGCCTTCTGTAAACCTCGTCATCCCCCGATTCCTCTGCCCCTTCGTCCCTCCTCTCTTCCGCCCCTTCTTCCCTTTTCCCGTCTCCTCCCTCCTCCCTCCTTTCCTCCCTCCCTTCCTCCGTCCCTCTCTCCTTCGCCCTGACCCCTTTCTCCTTGCTCTTCTTTTCCGCCTTCGCCCCCAAAGGACTCTTCTGTTCCCTCACCTCCTCATTCTTCCCTTCCCTCCTCCCTTCTCGCCTCCACTGCGACAGAAGGTCCCCGGGCGAGCGTCGCTCAATGGCGGAATGCCATTGGTGGCCGCTCTTTGATCCCCCATCGGCGCGCAGCGGATCCTCCTTCTCGCCAAGGCTACGGCTAGGATCAGTTCTTCGATCCACGGAGCTTCCTTGAATCAGCTTCTTCTGCCACGGCCGCCTCCGCTGCTGCTGCTCCTCCTCCTGCTGCTGCTGCTGCAGCGGTTGCTTCACCCAAAGCTCTTCCTCCCGCTCCTTCCGCTCCCACTTCACTCTTCCGTCGCTCTTCCCCGTCGTTATTCCCTCACCCGACAAGCCTCCCTTCAACTCTTTCACATCCGCGCTCGCTTGCCGAGCTCGCGCGGAAGGGCTGCGCGGGGGGGTCTTGCGCGCGCCGCCGCGCGCCGTGCGCGGAAGGGCTGCGTGTGGTGATTTAGGAACGTCATCAGGAACGGTAAGTTGCTGAGAGACCGTGCGACGTGGTGACTTCGGGACATAATCAGGAAAGACAAGTTGCTGAGACACCGTCCGTCGTGGTGGTTTAGGATCGTCATCAGAAAAGGTAAGTTGCTGGGAGTCCGTCTGACGTGGTGGTTTAGGAACGTCATCAGGAAGGGTAAGTTGCTGAGAGACCGTGCGACGTGGTGACTTCGGGACGTAATCAGGAAAGGCGATTTGCTGAGAGACCGTCCGACGTGGTGGTTTAGGATCGTCATCAGGAATGGTAACCTGAGTAACCGTCTGACGTGGTGACTTAGGAACGTCTTCAGGAAAGGTATGTCGCTGAGAGACCGTACGACGTGGTGACTTGGAAACGTCTTCACGAAAGGTAAGTTGCTGAGAGACCGTGCGAAGTGGTGACTTGGAAACGTCTTCACAAAAGGTAAGTTGCTGAGAGACCGTGCGACGTGGTGGTTTCAGGACGTCTTCAGAAAGTTGCTGAGAGACCGTCCGTCGATGCGGCGATTTAGGAATCCGCAATCGGGGGGAACCGAGATCGTTGAGCGACGAGGACCCGCGTGGACTCTTAGCCGGCGGTGCTTCGCGACGCGGGGATGGAAACGTCGGGTCGCCATTCTGGGCCTCCCCTTCCCACGATTCCGGCACGGACTGATCGCGAGAGCTCAATGTTGAATCAACGACTCGTGGATTATCCACTGCCTCGAGAAACGTAGACTCGAGCATGATCGGCAAGTGTTGCACTGCAACGTTCTGAGGCTTCTGAGGCATGAGGAAGATCAGCGTTCTGAGGGTCTAACGATGTAAAAACGCTGCTACTTCTGGACCTGATACTAATAACCGAGTGCTGCAAGAGAACTGACGGGAATTTCGTGCCCTGAGGAGAAGGCATTTTATCGTCAGCCATTGCAACTTCGTAAGAGGGTTCACGAATGAGCTAGCTAGTAGCTGTCATGCCGAAACGCGGAATCATGTGGCTATCATGAAGATAAGTGCTGCTGGAGACAACGAATCATGTTCTTCTGACGTGGGAAGAAACACAATGGGAAGTTGAATGCACGCGAGCTGTGGAGTATGGCTGACCAGACTACCCAGACAGCAGTCACAACTCTCGACTTTCGACATTCCCTAGGCAACATGGTTTGAATGGAGTAGATTCCAGGAGACACAACTCTCAGGCATCAACATTCTCGAGACAACATGGTTTGAATGGAAGAGAATCCTGAGGTTGTTAGAAAGAAAGCCTTCAGTGGGGTGGCGCGGCTGGTGGGGGGGCGGGCACACTGGGAGTGGGCTGTGTGCATGACGCGTTGGCATTCTTGTCAGAAAGCGCGCTTTGTGGCACATGCGAAATTTTGTAATTTCTGAATGGATAGGATTGGTGGGCACGTGGCACAAGTCCTCCCCGCGCCGTTGGAGTTGCGTTCAATCAGGCAGTTTTGTGACAGGCTTTCGCGGCTGAGCTGGCCTGCGCTCTACTGGCCAACATGCGGGAATTCAAAATTGTGACTCAGCGCGTGAAATCATATCTTTTTCGACAGTGTACTCGGCCCGTCTCAATCGTCATCTAAATGAATCTATATCAAAGCCTAGTTGTGACAAATACGGTAAATCCCTACATTGATCTCAATAAGCTAAGCTTCTGCTTGTTCCTACGGGACTTACCATTAACCTGAAAATATTGGTAAAAAAATGCCACACATGGGTTCTGTTGCTGATTGCCTATACCGGCAATTTGCGTAGTCCTTCCTCGCCTCGTACCCTGCCGCTCCTTGTGTTGAGCTTCTTTCCCGCTTTTGGATTCAATCCAACGTGTACTCTTCTATCCTACACCCAGAACCCTTGGTCTGCAAAGGAGTGCTCAACTTGACCACTCTTTGTCTCTTGGATTGCTCGATCTGCAGTGCTCTACTGGACCTTTCTTGTTCCGCCCCTTCCTCCAGTAACGGCCTCTCCCGGAATCCCTGGTCTGCAATGCAGTGCCTCAAGAACCCCCTCTCTGCAGTGCCCTGCTGGGCATCTCTTTTCCTTCCGCCCCTTCAACACCACTCCCGTAACACCAAGAGCCCAGCAACCGCCACCAAACCCCTTACAGCACGGCCCCTCCCGGAATCCCTGATCTGCGATGCAGTGCCTCAAGCCCCCCTCTCTGCAGTGCCCTGCTGGGCCTCTCTTTTCCTTCCGCCCCTTCAACACCACTCCCGTAACACCAAGAGCCCAGCAACCGCCACCAAACCCCTTACAGCACGGCCCCTCCTGGAATCCCTGATCTGCGATGCAGTGGCTCGAGCCCCCCTCTCTGCAGTGCCCTGCTGGGCCTCTCTTGTTCCTTCCGCCCCTTCCTCGTCCACTCCCGTTACAGCAAAAGTCCAGCGTCGGTCGCCAAAACTTTACAGCACAGCTTTGCCTGCAGGGGACAAGCAAGGGGGGATGCGTCATTTGGATACAGAGAGAAGACATGAACACTGAGTTTAGAAAAGTAGGTCTGAGACCGCGTAGAGATCAAATGTTCAAGACACTGGAATGGTACAGTATGCGAATTTCTGTGAATAGATACAGTACGCAGATATTATGAGTAGATACGGTATGCAAATACTGTGCACGCAGTATTGCAATCCAGGTCTGGTGTATAATAAAGGAAATGGAATTTGACGAGCTTTATGTACCACTCTTAATAGACGTTAAAGCAATGGCTAGTGCCATTGACAGAAGCAGCATAGCCGAAGCAGGCACACCTGGCCAAAGCAGCAGCACACAAAATAAAACAAAATTCCACCATCACAGCGTTGCACGGCACCATCACAACTCCGCACAGCATCACACAGCACCATCACAGCACCACCGCACAGCACATGCGCAGCAACGCACACAACCATCAAAGCACCGCGCAACACATGCATAGCACCGCACACCACCACTACAACACGCACATCACACCACCGTCATCACATCATAATCATATACCTGACAGCAGCAGCAGCTCGCAGAACAACGACCCCAGCACCCACAGCGCACACCGCACAGAGCACGCACAGCACCGCACAGCACCGTATAACACCGTCACAACACAAGGTCCCCGTCATGGCGTACCTGGCATCAGCAGCAGCACGCAGAACAGCGATCCCAGCAGCAGGCTCAGAAACAACGACGTGTACGCCTCCCCGCTGTGGCACACTCCCATTTCCCCCGCGCCTCCGAATCTCCCCCCCACGCCCGCGCATCCCAGGCCCGCGGCGGAGAGCGACCCCGCGGAGCGGAAGGATCGGCGGAGGCCGGCCGCGGAGCCCTTGGAGTGGCGGGGCGGGCGGGGCGGCAGGCCGAGGGGAACGCGGAGCTTGGACGACGATAGCGCCTGCTGCTGCTTCTGCATTGGGTGCTGCTGCTGCGGGTGATCGTGATAGCAATGCTGCAACGGGTCCTGTTGCTGGTTGTGGTGCTGCTGCTGCTGCTGTTGGTTCTGGAGGGGCGGCCGTGGTTTCTCCTGTAACATTGCGACAGCCAGCTCTCTAATGCCCAGCGTCTCAACCCAGTCGTTTAGAAGCGCCCACCAGCGCTTTAGATTAGATACTAATCTGCTGTCGGACCGCGAAACCCATGCGACGGGGAGGATGCTATCTCCTTGCTCGACGAGGCAGCGGCGGCACTGTAACGCGGTGCCGTGTTTTCGGCAATACGCACCCGTGCTGTCCACGTCAGTGCCTAAATCGCAGTCTCTTGTAACGGGGTCAGAGGACGAGATTGGTCCTGATGCTGCCGTTGACGGAAACGGGGACGAACAGAAAACGGAAATCGTCATCTCGGCTTGCTGCGGCGCGCTTTCCCGACAAAATCCGGCTCCGTCTCCCGCGGAGCACGCCGCGGATGGCGGTAAGGAGCGCTGCGAGAGCGGGGAAAAGGGGAGCATCGCGTCGTTAACGAGGCTGCTGCGACGCTCCCTGGTGGGCGAGATGCTTCGCTGCACCGGGCTTTTGACGACGGCGGCGGGATCGCCGTGGCTTAGCGACTTACTGCTGCTGGTGAACGACTGGAGCATGTGGACCGGGCTGATGTGCGACGAGTGCTGCGACAGCTGTGACTGTGGCTGTTGAGCTGGCGTCGGCGACAGGAACTGATGAAGCAGCTGTTGCCGCGGGAGTGGCGAAAGCGACTGAATGGGCGACGGCGACGACTCCGCGTGCGACTGCGGCGTCGGAGTGAATGGCTGCGGCGACAGGACCTGTTGAGGCGTGAAAAACACTTGCGGCGACGCGTGCAGTGTCGACACGTGCTGCGGCGAAGAGTGGTGCGACGCCTGCTGCGACAATTGCGCTGACGTGTGATGCTGCTGCCAACAATGCTGAAGCTTTTGCTCTTGCGGTGGTTGCTGCAGCTGCCATTGCCCCTGCGACTGGCCCTGCGATTGGCCCTGCGACTGGCCCTGCGACTCGTCTTGCGACTTTGAGCTATCTTGCCGACCGCTCTGCTGCAGCTGAGCCGGATCTCCTAAACACATCGAGTTCGGGCTATGCCGAGGCGAACAACCAGGTACGGGGGTGTGCTGAGGCGAGCATCCAGGCACGGGGGTGTGCCGGGGCGAGCAGCCAGGTATGGGACTCATGGAGACATTCCAAATGTGAAAGAACGACGAGAGCGGGTCGGATTGCCCACCGCCGATTCGCGGGCTGTTGGAGAGGAGATTAACGACCGTGGCGCGGATTTCTGGCGAGATGTTCGCGCACGTAAGCTGGTCCTTCGCGCTATCATAGTAATTATTACCGTCATAGTAATGATTACTCATGCTGCTGCAAGCGGTAGTGCCGCAGCTGGTGGCGTAGCTGGTGGCGTCCTCGAGATCGGTAGGGGCGCTCGAGACGCTGTGCACAACCTGACACGTCATTGCCACAAGCGAGCCCTTCCAGTTTTTCCTAATACTTAATAACTGCCCTACAGCTGACGGCTCCAAGGCAGGGCCAACCACAGTGACCCGTATACTCTTCACAGGTAAAAGTTTTGTGGAATTCAACTCCTACGGCTCTCCGAGAGAATGATAATTGTTGAAGCGGGCCACGGGGACCTGCTCGTCCTACGCTTGTCCTAGCATGGCGAAGGCAATGGCATTCCTAAAAGAACGACGAGGAGGAACTGAGCTTAGGCGAAGGGATGTTAGGAACTCTAAGGAGACGATCACCCAACACCAAGGCTGTATGGGAGGGAATACCAGTGGAGAAAGGTGATTAGGCTTGAATTTTACGAGTGCGGGATTTGCGGGAGCTGCGCGAGTCGAGAGAATCGAGAATTGGACAGTTTTGCTCAATCCCGCGGAATCGCGGGTTGTTTTATTATTGCCACGTGGCATGCCTTCGATCGCGCAAACCGCGATCTGTTTTATTGTTATCACAAAAATCGGGAGAATTTTAGTTAAGTTTTGTACAAAGCTGCCCGAGGGCAAAAATAAAACCCATTTGGGCCTGGCATGCGTTAGGGAGGCATCAACCCTAAACACCTTGCCTCTAGGTGTTTAGGGTTGATGCATCCCTAACGCATGCCTTACGTATAGGGGTTTTATTTTTGCATGCGGGCAGCGCAGTACAGAACTTAACTAACTTTCTCTAGAAAGTTGTGATAACAATAAAACAGATCGCGGTTCACGCGATCATAGGCTCGTCACGTGGCAAAAATAAATCAAACCGCGCTTCCGCGGATTTGAGCAAAATTCTCCGAGAATTGGACGGGACGAGAAACCTTACGTTCGGCGCCTTTGGGGTTGGCTCAAAGAAACGACTCTTTCGGTCAGGTGGCGTGAAAGAAACAAAATCTGTGAGTGATGTGAGGCGGGGTGCCATCGAACCTTTCGGGCAGCCGTGGAAAAGCAGAGGCCAAGGCCCTGGGATAAATGTTTTTTGCACAAAAATAGCGCTGCCCCATTGCTGTCGGCATTGTCCAACCTTGCTTGGCAAAGTCGAGTCGCGGTGTGTCAAGATAACCGGCGGCACAATTTTGGCTACCTGGCGCGGTGACCGTATCGGGGGAAGTAGTTTTATGTGTTGTGCTTCGATCCGATCGATGCTATGCCGGGGACGTGCGAAAAGGCACCCATCCAATTGAAGCCGCAATTTGTCGACGAAGGCCGAAGGGAACCGAAGAAATCCAACGGAATTATCTTTTAACCAGCGTCAACATCGCTAAGCTGACTATTGCACTCAATAACGAGATTGTTGTGATGAGATTGTTATGAGGTGTAAAAGAATAGAGGTTGTGATTACAACTAATGAGCAAGCAATACACCCTAGAAATGATAGGGCAATGGACCTAGGTGGGAAATGAGGTTGGGTGCTGGCCCGAGGTTGCCGAGTCCAAAGGCGACGATATTTCTGATCAGGAGTGTTGGAATAACCGAAAGGTTATACCGTAAAGTGCCACCTATAGGACCCGGGGGACTCTCTACAAATGCTCTAAAAAGTGCTAGGGGGACCCTCTGGCGGATGCAAAATTTTAAGACCCGGGGTACACTTATTTATCAACTATCATTCTGTTTTTTATTATATTTGTAACGAAAACAGCATTCGTGCGCAGATTTCGCGCGAGCGGCGCGTCAGATCTGTGTCAGAATTCGAGTCTGACACAAACAAAGTGTCAGAATTCGAGTCTGACACAAAAAATCGTGTCAGAATTCAAGTTTCTGTCAATAAAAGCTGACTCACAATAGCAATTACAACTACTGTATACATAAAAAGGGGGTCTTATGATGATTAGGGGCAGAAAGGGGGTCCTCACAAAACCTTCCCGAATAAGAGTCCCTCTTACCGGCGGGTCCTATAGGTGGCACTTTACGGTATATGCATTCCCGAAGGCATTCCATTGTTCCAGTACTACGATAGCTCATAGCATGCGGAAGGTCGAGTGTCACCCGAAGGTCAACTGTCCAGGACAGTCAACGGTCGTGACCCTTGACCATCCAGTAACCGCGCGACAGTTGTTCGCTGCAACATGGTAACTGTCGAGCATGGCAATAGTCATGGTTACTGTAGCTATGTAATACAGTTAATAAGGGAATGTACCCCTCAGAGTACATGGCTAGCTAGTTTGCTATTTAATATTTTGTACTCCTATCTTATAATCATTTTGTTCTCCTTCAATTATTATTCAACAAGGTCACTACAAAAGACTTCTCTGTCTTCTCTCAAACTTAGCAGTCTTATCCTATCTACTGGATCCTTTGGTTATATCAGCATGGTATGAGAGCTTGGGTGGATTATAAGATCTGCTAAGTCTTCGTTCTTCCCAGAACAATCTCGTTACAAAGTTATTCAATACATTTTGAAGTATGCAATATCATGGCTCTTGAAGAAAAAGCTACTGCAGACTCACCGGGCCCACCACCAGCAACGACTAACGCGCCATCAGCGGTGACCTCCGTCAGCGCCGCTGTCGTTGAGCAGCTAGTCGCACGCATCAACGCTCTTGAAAGCCATCAAGCCATGAGCATTGACGGCTCAAGCTACGCCAGAGGAGTTGCTGGACTCCCTCTCCCTGGAGAAGACCGCCGCGTCAACTCCGAGAGGTCTTTCACCTTTGACAACCGTCAAGGCTCAGCTCCTGCACAAGACAACCCACAACGAGCACAGTCAGAAGCAATCGCTTCCATGCAAACTAAATTCGTATTGCCTTCAAAATTGAAGACCTCAATTCCTTTTGACGGCAAGGATTTCTACACGTGGAGCTTCGAATTTGAGCTTATCGCGACAACCGCTCAGACCTGGATGTACTACGACGGAAGCTTACCTTTTCCTTCCGAAGGAAGGCATCCAAGAGAAGCATCAATATTACCACGAATCCCTCCTCGCGTATACCACTTTCCTTCGAAACCTCTCACCCGAAGAACAGCTTGGCATTCGTCCCTACAAGACGGAGTGGGCTCCCGCGCACGCGTCCTGGGAACACCTGCGCAACTCATACATGGCAACAGATCCAGTTACTATGAGTCGCCTGTCAAGATGGTAGTTAGAATTAGGCGCCATAGCTAGGAGAACCCTAGCTAGGCAAGAGAAAGTTTAGGCAAAGAGGAGGTTCACTAGCAGCAATGAGGATACATATAGCAAACCCTAGATGGGTTGTACTCGCTATAGAGCACCCCACTACAGGCTAGAGAATAACATTCTGACACACCCCCATAGCCAAAGTGGGGTGTAATCAGTACAATGAGCAAGCAGGTAGAAAGCAGGTTCACAAGTGCAAGCAAAGCTAGAGGCATTCACAAAGGGCAAGTGAGGAGGAGGAACTGTGGAAGGAGAGAAGATGAGAGGCGACGGCTGAAGCTGCAGACACACGGGCAACAGGAGTCAAACTGGCACAGTGGCTACCGGAACAGCGCCCCGGACTACAGGAGTAACTGGCTCCGCGGCTAAGAAGAGCGGCAGACGAGCAACGGACCCACGGGCGACTGGCGCAGCTGGCTACGACTGGGCTACCGGAACAGCGCCCCGGACTACAGGTGCTGCTGACGACAAGACGGCAGCCTCCGCTCAACCTCCCCCGACCGTCCCACGCCCCTCTCACACACCCCCTGCTGACACCCTAGCTCCACTTCCACGGCACCCCCCTTAAACCCTAAACCTCGGCTCCCACACATCCACCCCCCTCAGCGGCAGCTGCAGCAGTGGGAGACGGAGGAGGAGGAGGAGCAGGGGACGGCGCACACACACGGCACCCCCAGAGCTGCCACCCCCACACTCCGCACCCCAAAACCCTAAAAACGGGCGGAACGGGGGAAGGAGCGCGGGGGACGGCGAGGGGGACGGCGCTCGGCCCCCAGAACGCGACCACGGGGCAGAGAGGGGCCGCGCGCGGCTCCCCAGGGCGGCGCGACGGGAAATCGGGGCCGCGGGGGGGTCGCGCGCGGCTCCCCAGGGCGGCACGACGGGAAATCGGGGCCGCGGGGGGTCGCGCGCGGCTCCCCAGGGCGGCACGACGGGAAATCGGGGCCGCGGGGGGTCGCGCGCGGCTCCCCAGGGCGGCACGACGGGAAATCGGGGCCGCGGGGGGTCGCGCGCGGCTCCCCAGGGCGGCACGACGGGAAAACGGGGCCGCGGGGGGTCGCGTGCGGCTCCCCAGGGCGACGGGATCGCGGGGCCGCGGGCGACGGGACCGGAGGGCCGCGGGCGACGGGATCGGGGGGCCGCGGGCGTCCCCCACGGTAGGAAACCGCCGTGCGCCTCGGTGCGCACGGCGGGGAGAAAACCGCCGCACGCCCCGAGCGCGCGGCGGGATGAAAATGTGAAGGTCGCGCGCCACGGGGCGCGCGACACTGAGTAGGGCAGCGGAAGCAGCAGTGGGGCCCACAGGCCAGGAGCGTGAACGCTCTGTTACCATGTCAAGATGGTAGTTAGAATTAGGCGCCATAGCTAGGAGAACCCTAGCTAGGCAAGAGAAAGTTTAGGCAAAGAGGAGGTTCACTAGCAGCAATGAGGATACATATAGCAAACCCTAGATGGGTTGTACTCGCTATAGAGCACCCCACTACAGGCTAGAGAATAACATTCTGACATCGCCTGCTCAACCAATTAACTTCGGTTAAAATGAAGCAAGGGGAGAAAGCGGGACCGTATGTCAACCGGTGCCGCAATCTACGCGACCACGTCAAAAAGTGCGGTGGGGCCGTTCCCGATGACATGTTCATTTCAATGGTCATCTCTGGCCTCGGCCCCGACTTGCGACAATGTCAGTCACTCCTTCGCGCCCGAGCAACGATTTCGGAGTCGGCTCTGTGCGCCACTCTCCTTTCCGAGCAAAAGGAGATTGACCTGTACAATGAGAAGAATGTCAAACGGGAGAAGTTAGGCTTCTACACAGGAGCATCACAAGGGGAGCAGCGCGGAAAGAAAGGAGCTTTCTGCAAATACTGCAAGAAGTCTGGCCACACTATCGACCAGTGTTACGAGCGTTAAGCTGCTGATGAAAGGCGCAACGCCTCCAGTCAGCAACCCTCTGCACAAACAAAACCATCTGTTGCAACCTCTACCGTGTTGCCTCCCTCCGTTGCCAGCACTTCTCAATCTCCTGCACTCATCACTGTCAGTAATAACGGACTGGAATGATGAACTAACAAGGATTGTGAGTACAAATATGAAACCCTAATGCTGTGACCCCCCTATAGGCTAACCCACTACAGCCTACACAAATACAACATGTATAATGTTTGACACACCCCCATAGGCAAAGTGGGGGAGACCTAGGGGTCACAAGACCAGTCAAGGCAAAGCAAGGCAACAACAAGCTCAGGGTGGATCTCAAGGATTCCACACAAATTCCGAGCACAAGCTAGTGGTCACAAGACCAGTTCACATGCAGGTTTATAACAGAACAAGAGATACAGTGATCACAACCTAGCAAGAGTAAACATGCAGGTATAGATATATATAGTGATCACAGTACAAGCAAAGTCAAGAGGTAAGTAAGTGAGGTCCAGTAGGCACAAGGCCTAGTAGAGTGCAGAAGCGCTGATGGTCACGAGGCTGAAGCGCCTTGGTGAACACATCAGCAGTGTTGGCCTCAGTGGCCACGTAGCGAATACAAAGCTGACCGCGCTGCTGCAGCTCACGAGCAAGGAAGTACCGCAAGGCGATGTGCTTCGTTCTGTGCTCCAGTCTGTGCTCCTCACACAAGGCAATGGCAGCCTTGTTGTCGACGTACAGTACTGGAGGAGAACGAGGCCGCTCTCCGAGGTCGGTCAGCAGGTAGGTCAGCCAGCGTAGCTCCTGGGCAGCCATGGCTGTAGCGTAGATCTCAGCCTCGCAACTGGAGCCAAGAACAGAAGAAGAGCGTGTAGAGCGCCAAGAAACTGAGCCAGAGCCAAGGCTGAAGGTGTAACCCTGAGACGACCGCTGAGTGGCCTGGTCGTCTGCCCAAGAAGCGTCTGAGTGCCCTGTGAGAACAACTCGGTCTCGCCCTCCAAGCACAAGCCCCATGCCCGACGTACTGCACAAGTAGCGCAACACCCTCTTAGCGGCATCCATGTGCTCCTTCCTGTGACGGCCAGGAGCGACATAGCGTGCAAGGATGCTAAGAGGGTATGCAAGGTCAGGTCGAGTGCAGGTCATCAGGTACATGAGGCAGCCCACAAGCTCTGGATACGGGCCACTCGGCTCTACGGACTCATCCGAAGGCAGAGCTGAGAGCGAGTGACCGGTAGGCAGAGGAGTGGACTGAGGCGAGGAGTACGTGAAGCCGAAGCGCTGGAGAACCTGCTGCACCATGTGTGACTGAGTCAGGGTGATGGTGCGCCGTGCTCTGTCCCGGGTGATCAGCAAGCCAAGATAGCTTGTCAGCTCACCCAGGTCTGTGCACGTGTGTCTCCTCTGCAGCTCCGACTTCACGTAGGCGAGTCCTGCAGTGTCAGCAGTGGCAAAGACCAAGTTGTCGACGTACACGAGGATGTAGAACGGCGGCAGCGAAGTGTCGGTGCGCAGGAACAGCGACGGGTCAGCTGTAGAAGGCGCGAACCCAAGAGCCGCAAGTGTAGTCCTCAGTGTGTCGTGCCACTCACGCGGAGCCTGGCGGAGACCGTAGACCGGCCGCTGAAGCCTCCACTGGGTACCAGGAGGAAACGACCCAGTGAAGCCAGGTGGGCGGCGCAGCCAGATCTCCTCGTGCAGGCTGCCCTGCAAGAAAGCAGTGCTGAAGTCAAGTGAGTGAAGCTCGTAGTCGCGGTGAGCGGCTATGTGCAGCAGCACCCGAAGATTAGTCATCTTCGGGGTGGGGGAGAAGGTCTGGAAGAAGTCGACTCCCTCTCGCTGACTGAAGCCTCGAGCCACGTAACGCGCCTTGAAGACAGGCGGAGAACCCGGCGGCCGCTTCACCCTGAAAATCCACATGCCACTGACGATGTTCGCCCCAGGAGGGGGAACCTCGTCAACGTAGGTGCGTGTGGACTTCCAGGAAGCCATCTCGGCGTCCATGGCTGTCTGCCACTGAGAGGAGTAGGGACCCGCCATCGCCTCAGCGTAAGTGCGCGGGGTCGGGATGTCTGGTGCATCCGGGTCTCCCTCAGGGGCAACTAGCAAGGACACGAGACGGGGCAAAGCAGCAGCAAGACACTGGAACTCCTCCTGTCTGTCCTCAAGGACGTCCGTGCCAAGAGCACACTCACCCCCGACGGACGGAGGACAGACAGACTCAGACTCAGACTCAGCAACAAGGCTAGCAGCGTAGTCTAGACGACAGGCAGCAGCAAAGTCAACCAACTCAGCGACCAGAGCAGACGCAGCCGAGGACTCAAAGGTAGGGTCAGTGACAACAGTAGCAAGGAGACGCGTGACAGTAGGGTGCTCAGCACGATACCGGTCAGACTCAGGGTCCGGAACGGCAGGCAAAGAGGACGCAGGAGGAGACGGTAGAGGGACACGCTGAGGAGCAGTAGAGGGACGCAGAGTCATGTAGTGAGTGCCTGGGACAGGAGGAGGACGCTCACGACGGACACGACTACCAGTGCGAGCAGGACGAACAGGCGACGCAGGACGAGACTCAGGCTCACGACGCTCTGTAAGACCTCCTGTGGGACCAGTGTAAGGAGGGGGAGCAGGGAGAGGCGAGGTAGACGGTAACTGTGACTGCGGCTGGACAGGCGGAGGACACTCTACGGAGGGAGGAGGACAAGGAGGAGGAGCCTGCCCAAGAACCTGCTGAAGGAGCGGTACGAAGTACGGTCGCGGCCGCGCAGCGTCTCCGGAAGCAGAGGAGACTCCAGCGGCCGGGTCCTCAGTACCAGTAGGAGCTCCAGCGTCCGGGTCCACAGCACCAGCAGCAGCTCCACCGGCCGGGTCCTCAGCACCAGTAGTAGCTCCAACGCCCGGGTCCTCAGCAACAGCAGCAGTGCCACCGCTCGGGTCCTCAGCTCCAGCAGCAGCTCCACCGTCCGAGTCCTCAGCACCAGCAGCAGCTCCACCGTCCGGGTCCTCAGCACCAGCAGCAGCGCCACCGCCCGGGTCCTCAGCTCCAGTAGCAGCTCCAACGTCCGAGTCCTCAGCACCAGCAGCAGCTCCACCAGGCGGGTCCGCAGCACCAGCAGCAGCTCCCACGTCCGGGTCCTCAGCACCAGCAGCAGCGCCACCCCTTGGGTCCGCAGCACCAGGAGCACCACTCCGAAGACTACAGCGCCGTGTGTACCACTCGCGGATCTGCTGAATGGGGGGGAGCTCCTGGGTAGGAGGGGAAGTACCGGGACGAGCTCCAGCAGCACCTCTCCGGAGGCGGCAGTACTCGAGGTACCTCTCCTGCAGCTGCTGGGAGGAGAGGGCTCCTCCAGGTGTAGCACGCTCAGGCTCAGCACCCCCAGACTCAGCACCCCCAGGCTCAGCACCTCCAGGCTCCGCACCTCCAGGCTCCGCACCTCCTGGCTCAGCACCCCCAGGCTCCGCACCCCCAGACTCAGCACTCCCAGGCTCAGCACCCCCAGACGCAGCACCCCCAGGCTCAGCACCCCCAGACGCAGCACCCCCAGGCTCAGCACCCCTAGCAGGACGAGAGTCAACAGCTACCTCGACAGGCTCACCCGGGTCTACCTGGGACACACCTGAGGGAGCGGCACCCTGAGGGGGGAGGGGGTCTGGTACCTCAGCACCTGGAGCGAGGAAGAGAGGCGGGGGGGGAGCGGGGCAGTGCGGTAGGGGAAGAGGCGGTAGTAGGGGACGGACTCGTCAAAAGTGACGTCCTGAGAGGCCAGGACACGACGCGAGGTGGGGTGGTAGAACTGCCAGCCAGGGGCGTCCGGGACAAAGCCAAGGAAGACGCAGGGGACAGCGCGACGGGAGAGCTTGTCCGCGGACGTGTCGCGGACAAAAGCTCGGGATCCCCAGACCCGAAAACGCGACGCATCGCCAGCCTCTCCCGTCCAACGCAGTGTCGGAGAAGTCTCGGGCAAGGAGACACGGGGCCAGAGGTTGAGCTGATGCGCAGCGTATCGGACTGCAAACGGCCACAGAAAATGGGGGGCAGCCGCATGGCTCAAGGAGGTACGAGCGACCTCCATGACCAGACCAATGCGACGCTCAGCAACCCCATTCTGCTGTGGAGAGGCCGGAAGCGTGTACGACTGCTCAATGCCCTCCTGCTGACAGAAGGCCTCCAATAGGCCAGAGGAAAACTCCCCACCTCTGTCAGAGTGCAGACGCAGGACAGGGAAGTCGGAGCGGAAACGCTCACGGAGCTGGAGACGAGATCTGCGGATCCAAGGGATCAAGACATCAGGGACGTCACCCTTGGCGCGCAAGGGGAAGACCGTGGTGTAGCGCGAGAAGTCGTCAACAACAATCAGGAAGTACCTCTCCTGACCCTGACCACGGACGCGGGCTGGGCCCCACACGTCCATGTGGAGCGTCTGCAAGGGAGCAGTCGTCGGGGGAAAGGAGGAGGAGTGAGGAGCGGCGCGCTGCCGTCCCTCGACACAGGGAATACAGGGAGGAGCAGGCGAGTCGGGAAGGGGAGGGAGCACCCTGGGAAGACCAGCAACAAGGTCCCGTTTGTGCATGGCCCGAAGGCGCTGCACAGACGGGTGACCAAGGCGGTGGTGCCAAAGGACAGTCTCATGCGCCAGAGAGCGACACGAGCAGGGGGCGGACAGCTGACCTGACGCAGACGCAGACGCGGACGCAGCTACCTGAGGGGACTCAGTGGTCAGTGTGTAGAGGTCCGACCCCGGCTCCCGAGTGAAGGTAGCCAGGTGGCGACCCGTCCGAGCACACGTGCAGTGTGTCACGCGCTCGTAGGCAGGGGTGAACTGGTGAACACCCCCGTCCTGGAGCGCACTACCTGCCACCAAGTTCGTAGAGAACGAGGGGAGGTAGAGACCTGACAGCGTGCCGGACGGGACCGCCGGACAAGGAAGGACAGTGGAGGAGGTCGCAATGACCGGACCCCCAGAGGGGTCAGCAAGGGAGACAGCAACTGGCCGAGCGAGTGGCTCAAGGACAGTGCGGTCACGAAAGAAGGAGCGAGAAGCACCTGAGTCCAGTGTGAAGGTGTGCAGTGCTGCAGTCGACTCAGTACCAGGGGGCACGGACGCACGAGCACCTAGGGCAGCGGCCTCACCAGGACCTGTGGGAGCAGACGCACTAGCACCTAGAGCGGCAGCCGGCCTGGCCTGAATGCCCGGGTCGGGCGGAACACGCAAGTACTGAGCACCCTCTCCACTAATAGACATCGCATACATGGCAGTGAGAATAGCATCAAAGTCTAAAGCCCAAATATCAACGCCCCTCTTTTCCAGATCAGCCCAGCGCGGCAGCTCAGTGGCAGCAGGAAACTGAGTGCGCCACGCGTCGTTAAGGCGCGCGAAGCAGCGCTGCGTGGGGTGCGGCCTCCCACACTGCTGGCCGCTGCGGTCACCTGTGCGAATGACGTACGTGCAGGTAACGCTACGCTGCGCATACCACTCACGGGCAGCCTGAAGCGTCGGGGCGGGCTGCTGACTCTGCCCTCCGCCAGTGCCTCCACGACCACCACCCCCACCGCCGCCGCCCCGGCCACCTCCACCCCTGCCGCCGCCACGACCACCTCCGCCTCCGCTGCCGCCTCCACCACCACTCCCGCCGCTGCTGTCTCCTCCCCCACTGCCGCCACTAGTCTCCCCAGCCGCGCCCAACATGTATAATGTTTGACAATCACGGCGAAGGACAAAGGGAAAGGGACAATCATCAGCTGCATGGCTCGACGCCGTAGAGGAATACGATACTACGACAACATTGAATTTGCTCGGATCGCACCCATCAATCCGATCACACCAACTCCAGACAACAACCCCACAGTCCATACCTGGATCGATCGTCCTTCAGACATTCCACCCGACTTCGAGCTCCCTCCGCCAACTCCGGAATCGCCGCCGAGCATCTCCGCAAACAAATACCTCGCCCTCTCACCGTACACCAGTGACTTTGACCGCATCGTCATGCCCAAGATCGCCAACCTCGCACGCCAGCGTCATGAGGACTTCAACACCTGGTACCTCAACAGTTGCTGTGGGCAGCATATAGTGGGATCTCCGACGCTCATCAGTAACTCACGGCGCATGCGACGACCCTGCGAGATTACCGTCGCCAACAACGGGAAGATGAAGGCATATGATATTGGCGAAATCTACCTCTAAGCCAATGATACGAAGTTCATCATTCATATCGGAGACGTCCTCGTCGCTCCAGAACTGCAATACAATCTACTCTCCTCAGCTCAACACATGCGGTGCGGAGTCGATATTCGAAGCAATCGCAAGGATAAAACTTTCGAGCTATTCTACAACGAAACTTACATCGGCAAGGCAATAGACGACGATGGAGTTTTCGTGCTGCAATTCTCAGCCCAAGGCACAACCGGCGACTCCGACCGCACGCTGCTGTTGAAGACAACTCCCATGGAACCGCCGACATGGTCGCATCCCGACGAAATGGACCTCGAGCGTCCCACCTCCGACGGCCTCCTACGCCTGCGCACTGTTCCAACCGCCTCGACCTCCAATCCTGCAGAGACCGGACCTGCCACAATGGAAGAAGACAGCGGCACGTCAGCACCTGCAGCACAAACCGACAAGGAAAACAAGGCAGCCGGAACGAGTTGGACGGGTTGGAGCACTCCCGAGCCCGCGCTTGGGCTTTGGGGAGAAATTCTAACTCCAGAAGAAGCAGCCACAAGCAGATGGGGCGCCGTTTCAACGGGAGAAGTCGGTGCGACTGGTTGGGGAACTCCTCCCCCAACAACAGAAGAAGAAGGAACAGCTGGGTACGTCTGGGGTACCACCACGGCACCAACTGCGGAAGTGACCGCTGGCGGAGGATGGGAAACCTCAGCTGAAGCGGAACGGGAGCCGCAAACCCATGATGAAGCAGCTGGACTCCCTCTCGCGACCGTCGCCGCCATCGACCCATACTGGGCAACTCGCGGCACCTGCTGGGGAGGTCCTCCTCTTCCGAATCAATACGCCCCTGACACACCAGAACCAATGGCAGAGGAGTCAGAAGAAGAAGCAACTTACGAGTTCGTGGGAGAAGCAGCGGAATTGCCTGAACCTACCGAAGAGCCGTCGTTACCAAAATACGGGCCGCACGAAATTGAAGTCATCGGTGCCGAATTCAGCTACTTTTGGATTCCAATGAAGGGACTCCCCATTCACAATTGGCCAAGGCCAAAACTGCTACCATCACCATACCTCCTCGTCTCCGGCAAACAAGTTCATGCCGTTGACACGGACGACATCGCCGGAATTCCACGAGCCATCCTGGAACGCAACTCCGTTCGAGCCTTCGCAGCAGACGCCGATGCCGTCACAGACAGATGCCGGACCTGGAAAGGAATAGGACGACGCATCCTTACGGCACAAATATTATCAGAAAACCGTCGGCTATCGTGCGGACCCTGAAACATGGCATCCACGACTCGGACACCCGTCTCATGCCACACTCAAAAATTCACTCAAGGCCGGAGTCTTCGACGACGGCGCACTCCTTCTACCTCGAGACAGTCCTCTCACCGCGGACTCAGCTGATCCGCCGTGCATCGTTGGCCCAACACGAGATGCACACTACACAGATGCCAAGTTGTAGAGCGTGCCATGCTTGTGTTATACACAAAATTTTGCCAAAACCACTTGCGGCGTCGCGCATACTGCTTTTTGCCAACCAATGATAATTGGTCGACAAAAAAATGTTACTTCACCACCACCGACACTCGACTGGCGATCGACGCCCCTTAGGTCTGCGCCACACCGGTTATCATTTTCGCTGACCGTCGAGGCTCGATGCTGTCCTCCGACTTCTCTTCGTCAGACTAGCATTTCATATTTTTCACCATGGCCGGCTTTACCAAAGTCGGCTAACCAAACCTGCTGGCTTCCTCCTCCAAGTCGGCGCCGACTACGAAGCATAGCAGTCTGCACGCATTGTGCACCGGTCAGTGAAGTCAGCTTAGCCCAAGGAAGGCCGTCGCATTTACTCGTAAACGAACACGATTGCTTGAAAGTGCATTCAAACGAGGATTCGATGGTTTAGGATATGGATTGCATGCAAAACCCATTGTACTTCGTCGACCTGATATTGCATATAAAATGTGGTGACGCGCGCTCATGACATAACTTCGCAAATGTGATCAGGGCTGATTTTATCAGGGTAATTACCCTGATTTCAGGCTGATTATAGGAAGGTCACTTGGTGAAACCTGCATTCACAGAATTTAGACTTTATGGACTCTGATCCATTCAGATTAGATACTTAACAAACTCTGAAATTTTGTAACTAGGCTCAGAGTCGTGTATTAGCCGAATCTGTCAATGTAGAGTATGCGTTCGCTGGACCCTGAATGCGAGGGTATCGGGAGGAAGGTTCCTCGAAGTTTCGTCCCGATAGCCCCCCCATGTGCGTAATTATTACTTCGCGTGACCCCAGCTTGCTGCACCGTGAATGCGTGTGAGGGTATTGAAGGGAAGCTTCCTCGAACCTTCCTTACGAGTACCCCCCCTCGGGGGTTATCATTACTTCGCGTGGCCCTACAGAGGTACCCCCTTCACGCGCGGTGGTGTGACGTAATACCGACAAGGGATAACACACCCTTGCTGTACATCACAGCTGGCATCACCGACAGCGCACCCAAAACAGTGGTACAGTGCTGCCACGCGCATCGCACAACGCACAGCATGCACTGGCCATTGGTCAGCACGCCATCTTGACAGCATGCGGTGGCAGCCACGAAGCCCGTCGATGAATTCCGCCTTGAATTCAAGGCCAAATTCATCGGCCAATGTTGCCATCAAGTCGTTGATGGCGCGGCGAGGTGGTTTCTTGCTGACCCCACCGTCTCCAAGCTTCCCTTCCCTCCCTGTACCACCAGCCGTGAGTCCAACGACCACCTCCTTTTTCTTTCCATTCGGTGCTTTCAATCACTCGTTTCCCTCTCTCTTAGCTTAGCCACCAGTCTCGCCGCCATAGAGGCCATGCCGGCCGACGAAGCTGCTCCGGAGGCTGGCCCTGACGAGCCACCTGTACCGCCGAAACCAGTAGGCCCGTCCCAGCCGGAGATAGCCGCCGATGCTCCGCGTTCTGGGCTCGATTTTCTGCGAGCAACAGCCGCTCCTGTAACACCAGAGCCGCCTAGGTCCACAGTTCATGATTCTGCCGCTGTAGTGACACCTACCCCTACTGATTCTCCCACGCCTGTCGCCTTCACTCTCCCCCCGGCTGTTGCTGGCTGCAGCAAAGACCCTCCTCCGCCCGCGACCAGTCCCACTCCAAGCACGGTGCGGGTGTCCCTCGGCTCGCCGTCGGCAACTTCCACTCCCAAGCGGGCGCGCTCTGGGAGGTGGTCGCAGAGTACTCTGGTGGTGGGGGGACGCCGTATTCCACCGCCTGAAAAGCCGGTTGAGCCTCCATCGAAAGAAGCTGAGCTGCCGGAAGAAGGTGACATCCCTGTGCGCGCGGATACCGGCTCACCCGCTCTCACAAAGGCGCAGCTGCGGGAGCAGATGTACTTGGAGGCGAGCATCAATTACGAGACGAGGTGGTCGGGGCAGTTCTCGTGGCTCGTGTTTGGGAAGACCAAGGACGGTTTCCCCTACGTGAAGTGCAGCATCTGCATGTCGTACGGTAAGGGGAACACCAGGTACGCGATGCCAGGAGACGACGGCGGCCGTGACTTGCAGACTCAGTCGTTCCGCGCGCACGAGCATACGGACGCACACACGGCGGTGGTGGACCGGCAGATGAAGATTGCGGCCGGAATCCGCGAAGGGCAGCAGGCGATTTCTGACTTCATCAACTCCGACGTGGAGGGCCGCCGCGCGATACGACTCATGCGGTCGACACAGTTCCTGTGCCAGTGCGACGCGCCGATAAGCATGTTTCCTAAGCTGATGCGGCATCTTGCGGAGCAGGACACGCCTGACATTCCACGGCAGTCGTACGGCGTTTATCTCACGCGGTATGTCTAGGAGAGTGCATTGTATAATACTTATGTTGCACAAATGGTTGATAGTGTACTGATTGTTTCATTCGTCACCTTGCAGGTACGGCTTCCAGCAGATGGTGCACAGCATCAGCACCTACCTCACGAGGGTGCAGATGGACCACATCCTGTCATCACCGTTCCTGGGCATCCAATGCGACGAGAGCACTGACCGCACGCGAGGGAAACACATGATACCTCACTTTCCTGAAGAACCGCCAAATCGCAACCGAGTTTTTCACTTTGCTGACGGTTGAGCGGTGTGATGCAGGGTCCCTGTTTGAGGTGCTTATGAACCACCTCTGCTCCGCTGCGGTGGATGTCACCAAGATCGTCGGCATCAGCACGGACGGGGCGTCCGTCATGACCGGGCGAGAGAACGGCTTGGTTGCGCGTATTCGGGAACACGTACCGCATCTCTTTTCCTGTCACTGTATCGCACATCGGTAAGTGAGATGGTCTATGTTGCCATTTAGTTTCCTTCAGTGCGTGACTTATTAACTAACGATGATTTAAGTTCCCTGGTGGCCACAGAGAGGCGTTGGCTGTGAAGGACGCCGCGGACTCCAACCAAGATCTCGGCATGGTCGACAAGGTGGTGCGCACCGTGGCGACGCTGCTCGGTAACTCCAGCGTGTGGAGTCAGCGGTTCAAGTACCTGCAGCGTGTGATCTACAAGACCAACCTGGAGGTCCAAGGGATCCACACGGTGCGGTGGCTGTCTCGCGGTGATGCGGTTGGGAGGCTATGCAAGGTTCTCGGTGCATGGATCGTCCTCCTCTGGGAGCACAATCACAAGGCATACGAGAACGTGACCTGCTACAAGTTCCAGTTCTGCCTGTTCTTCTTGGCCGACATCTTGGCGGACATGAACGACCTCAACCGCTTCTTCCAGCGACGGGAGGTAAAGTCGCATGTGTGGCTGTTGTAGAGCCGTTATGTTTCTTAACGTATAGTTGCTCATAACACTCCCTGTGATTTACACCCTACCCGCTGACAGCTGGAAGTGACTGAGATAGCAAAGACGATCGAGTCAACCACGGGGGACCTGACAGAGCGCTACTTGACGCCTGAGAAGACTTTCGGGGGAGAAGGGAAGAGCTGGCTGGTGAACTTCCTTAAGGTCCACAAGGAGGGTGGAGGCAAGCAGGTCCGGGTGCGAGGCGTGGACGGTGCTGGACAGCCTATCAACCACCTCTACACCATGCATGAGAGGAAGCTGAAGGGACACAAGCAGGGGAGCACTTACGCAGACTGCGTGAAGCTGTGCCAAAAATTCGCCAAGGACTGCGTGGACAACCTGAACAACCGGCCGGATGACCTTGGGAAGCTGGGGCCGACTAAGCTGTTCCGGGCGGCAAAGTGGCCGAAGATCAAGGCTCAGCGGGAGAAAAAGTGTAAGGAGTGGCTGAACGGATGCAGCAGGCTGTTCCGCAACAAGCTGCCGGGATTCGACCTCAAAGCAGCAGAGAGGGAGCTCCCGACCTTCTGCGCCATCATGGAGAGCCACCATGAGATGGAGAGCTTCAACCAGGGCCTGTCCAACTTTCTCGAGAGTCCAGACTCAAAGAGGTAGGCCAACTTTGAGTAAATGCCCCTAACAGCCTGACATATGGATTGCTAACTGTTTCTGTCGTGCTAATTCCCTTCTGTTGTTAACAAATTTGCTTGGCAGGCGATGGCCCAACCTCATCCTGCTGTGGCAGGCGCTGGCTGTGCTCCCCCTCTCAACCGTGGAGTGCGAGAGGGGGTTCTCAAGGCAGAACGTCATCAAGTCCTGGATCCGTGGAGCGCTATGCAACGCGCGACTGGGGGAGCTGATGCAGATATCGCTCCTGAAGTATGAGATCGACTGGCCGGAGGCGCTGGAGGTGTGGAGGTCCCTGCGGAGGAGGCGCCTTGCCAAGAGCTTGAAGCTGGCTGTGGCAGAGAGGGAGAGGAAGGGGAAGCAGAAGGAGGGTGAAGATGTGGCTGCCGGACATGCTGGAGAGAACGAGGATGAGGTGGAGGAGGAGGAGGACGATGAGGTGGAGCAGGCCTTCGGCGACGATCAGGAGGTCGTGGGGGAGGAAGAAGTGGACAATCCATTCCTGTCGGACGATGAGGACGTGGAGGAGGTGTACTTCATTGACAAGCCTGTGCACTAGATAGCCTAGGGAAGAATAGAAAGAAAGAGCACGCAGGTGTATCTTTTTGAAAAATAGTGCATTGTTAATAGCAACCCTGTTTCAGAGCAGTGAACCCCGAGCTGTCAAAGTAGGCTTCTGTTTGACACAGAGCCATCAGGGTGGCTGGCTTGCGAAAAATGTGCCATCATAATAGAGGGGGGAAATTTTTACTGCAATCAGGGAGTCCCAAAACGAAACGTCAGCCCTGAATGTGATGCTCCAACCATGCGTTCTTGCATCAACATGCATAATAGTGTAAAATTAATGTCTCAGATGTGGGGTCCATGAAAATGACAAATTTCTTGTAAGAAAAAATAATTATATCATCGCGGCTCGCCCCAAATTAGCCTATTGAACTAATGTGGATCATATATGTTACAATCTGAAGTGAGATTTGTCCGAAAGGATCGTTCAGGGTTGATCGCAGGTAGTGTCGCAGCGGAAGTAGTGAACTCAGGTCAGAGTGAATGTAAATGACTGAGATTGATAATAGCATGCATACATAGGGTTTATATAGAAATACAGAGGAATGCGAAACGACCTAGACTAGCCATGTACTCTAAGGGGTACATTTCCTTATTCAAGCGAAATTCAAACCGTGCGGCGCGGGAATCAGTTTCAAACCTGTTCCCGCTCTTTTCACTTCAAGTGTTTCTGCTTGCATCGGTCTTGGTCAGACGGTTGCTGTGTCGCTTCGACTCTTCTGACTCCTCGACTTCGTACTTGGTAGAGTCGGCTCCTGTAGCATACAGGAATGCCTTCTCATAAAACTTCATATCGTAACACTCCCCTTCATTCCTGGACGCGAGGGGTGCTGACTCGCTTGACCACTCCGGTGAGGTCGGAGCAGTGCTTGAACTGCTGACGTGGCAAACGCTTGGTGAGGAAGTCGGCTGCCATCTCAGTGGTCGGGCAGTAAGCGAGGTCAACTTTGCCCTGGTCGATTTCGTCCTTGACGAAGAAGTACCGTAGTGCGATGTGCTTCGTGCTAGGAGAGGCCGATGTCAGGCGTGGAAATGAAGTATTGTAGGGCGCGCTCCAGGTCCAGCTGGTTCTCGGCTACTGGTTTGCGGGAGTACTGTGCCAGTTGGCTGGCGATGTACGAAAGGTCGGGTCGGCATGTGACAGATGCGAACAGCAGGCAGCCCAGCTGCTGCTGGTACAGTTGGAGCCCCGCGGGAGACAAGGGCTTGTTGTCCGGTTTGTAGTTGGTGCTGGGGCTGCGGTAGGGAGTTGAGAGTGGTGCGCGTGAGATGTTGAACCGTTCTCCCAGCTGCTCTGCGTACTTTGAAGCTGACAGATGAATTGCTTCTGGCGCGTAGGTGATGTTCAGGCCCAGAAACTGAGTGACGTTGTGGTTGATGGTGATGTCCACGCGCTTCGCCAGGTTTTCCTCGAACTGGTTAAGGAGCGTGTTGCAGGTGCCCGTATAGAGCAGGTCGTCGACGTAGACGGTGAGGAGGATGTAGTCGCCGTTGAAGTGGAGGCGGTACATTCCCGGGTCGTGTGGCAGCTGCCTGAAGCCGATTTCCAGTAGAATTTTGTGCAGGTGCTGCTGCCAGAGACGAGGCGCCTGCTTGATCCCATAGAGGGATTTCTTCAGCTGGCAGACCCTGGGATCTCCTTCTCCGTAGGTGTGTGGCTGCTCCACGAAAATGGTTGCGTCCACCAACGCATATAGGAATGCGTTCTTCACGTCGATCTGTCGCAGTGGCAGATGCTTAGCGGCCGCTATGGCGAGTAGGATCCTGACGGAGGTATGACGACTGACGGGAGCGAAAGTCTGGTCGAAGTCGATGCCGTGGCGCTGGTCGTAGCCTCGTGTTGAGATACTAAGCACCTAGAAAGCTAGGTTTAGGCTTAGAAAGCATAGTTAGGAGTAGGAGCTAGGGCTTAGCCTAGACACAAGAGAGATGTCCAAGCAAGAAGGAGAGTTTGCACTATAGAATGTTGGGTACAAATAGAAGAGAAGCAAGCTAGGAGTGGTGCACCACCACACAGAATACAGTTGCGACTACACTAGAGCTAGATTGCATGCACTTATACAAAACATATGCAATATATGTTCTGACACACCCCCTAAGTGCATGCAGGAATAGCCCTTGTGCAGAACACCCCCAGAAGTGGTACACCTTGCAGGGCGCAGCAGAAGAAGAGGCGAAGTGAGGAGGAGGAGTGACTGTGAGAGGAGAAGAGGAGTGGAGGCGACGACTGAAGCTGCAGACACACGGGCAACAGACGGCTCTGGTGCAGCTCTAGTGGCTACCGGGAGCAAGGGCCCCGGAATACAGGAGTAACAGGCTCTGCGTCTGATCAGCAGCGACAGGAGCAACGGACCCACGGGCGACAGGTGCAACCGGCTCTCTGAGCTACCGGTGGCTATCAGAACCCCGGAATACAGGCGCTGCAGACGACACGACGGCGGCCTCCGCTCAACCTCCCCCAACAGTCCCACACCCCTCGACACACACCCCCTGCTGAACCCCTAGCTCCACTCCCACGGCACCCCCCTTAAACCCTAAACCCTCGGCTCCCACACATCCACCCCCCTCAGCGGCAGCTGCAGCAGTGGGAGACGGAGGAGGAGGAGGAGCAGGGGACGGCTCACACACACGGCACCCCCATACCCTCCACCCCCAAACCCTAACACAGGAACGCGGGCAGTAGCGGGGGTGGGGCGCCGGCAGAAGCTCGGGGGACGGACGAGGCGCGCGCACGAGCCTGCAGCAGGCCGGACGAGGCGCGCGCGGGCTGCCCGGGCCGCGCGCGGGCCTGGCGCAGGCCGTACGGGCCGCGCGCGGGCTGTACGGGCCGCGCGCGGGCCTGGCGCAGCCTGTACGGGCCGCGCGCGGGCCTGGCGCAGGTCGCGCGGGCCGCGTCGGGCGACGGGGGGCGACGCGCGGGTCCCTGGGGGCTTCGCGACGGGCGACGGGGGGCGACACGCGGTTCGACGGGGCAGAAAACCGCCGCGCGCCCCGAGCGCGCGGCGGGAAGAAAAATCGCTGCGCGCCCGGGGCGCGTGGCAGGCAGGAAATAGCAGGAAGTAGCAGCGGAAGCATCGTGGGGCCCACAGGCCAAGGACGTAACGGCTCTGTTACCATGTTGAGATACTAAGCACCTAGAAAGCTAGGTTTAGGCTTAGAAAGCATAGTTAGGAGTAGGAGCTAGGGCTTAGCCTAGACACAAGAGAGATGTCCAAGCAAGAAGGAGAGTTTGCACTATGGAATGTTGGGTACAAATAGAAGAGAAGCAAGCTAGGAGTGGTGCACCACCACACAGAATACAGTTGCGACTACACTAGAGCTAGATTGCATGCACTTATACAAAACATATGCAATATATGTTCTGACACCTCGGACCACCCATCGTGCCTTGAAGCGTTCGATGGTTCCGTCAGCGTTAGTCTTGAGTCGAAAAACCCACTTTCCGCTTAGCACCCTCCTCCCCTTCACTGCTGCACGATCGACGAGAACCCATGTGTCACGGGACTCCAGCGCTTTTAGTTCGGCGTCCATAGCTGCACGCCACTCTTTGGCGTGCGGGCCGGTGAGGGCTTGGCGCGGGTTCTTTGGTTCGACGGCGCGAGCCATGGCGGAGACGGAGGTGTGGAGCCCGAGAAGTTGCAGAGCGGACATGTTTGTGGTTTCTGTGGTGTCGGTGATTGGGACTTCCACCACGTCATCATCGTCGCTCTCGTGAGCAGGTGAGGAAGTTCCTGGGGTGGTGTCGCGGCGGGATGGTCCAGGGGTAGGTGCGTCGTCGCTGTCGTCGTCGTCATCGTCCGTGCGGGGGCGAGGCGGGATGCCGGGATGATCGTCGGTGTCGTCGCGATCGAAGGCTGCTGCTGCTGCTTCATCCTCGGGAGATGCAAAGCTGCGGCCGCTGTTGACATAGCCGCGAGCTTGGTTGCGTTGTTCATCCTTGATCCACTGCTTCAAGGTGAGCCTTTCGTAGAAGAGGACGTCACGCGCGGGGACAATCTCCTTGCTGTCAATGTCGAGAATGAGCCAGCCCTTGTGTTCGTTGCTGAGCCCCAGATGAACCCCCCATCGTGCACGTTCAGTAAACTTGCCGATGTGTGCCGAAGTTGGCCGGTACTGCACCATGCACCCCCAAACCCTCAGCATGGAGGGATCTCCCTTTGTGCCGGTCCATTTCATGTGTGGGGAAAGGTTGTCTCTGTTGGCCGTGGTGGAGAGGAGGTTGTATAGGCGTACTGCGTGGTTCATGGCGTAAGGCCAGAGCTTCTTGGGGAGTCCGGACTGGTTCATGAGGGCGCGTACTTTCGTCATGAGGGTGTGGTTTACCCTCTCTGCGACTCCTTGCTGCTGATGAGCGTAGGGGAGAGAGATCTCATGCTTGATCCCCTTTTCGGTGAGGACGCTTTCCAGCTCGTGGCTGCGGAACTCCTTGGCGCCATCACTCTGCCAGATTTTCAGCTTCCTCCCTGACTGTCGCTGTGCGTGTGCAAGCCAGATCCGGAAGACTTCTGGAGCCTTGGACCGTGCGTCGACGTTGGCGATCCAGACGTGGCGAGAGTAGGCGTCGATGAAGGTCAGCGTGTATTTTTTGCTGTTGAGTCCGTCGCAGGTGAGTACGATGAAGTCGCTGTACACCTTCTGCAGTTTCTTGTAGCGGTTGGTGCTTGGCTCCAGTGAAGGATATGCGCTGTGAGTGAGGGCTGCAGTGGGGCAGACGGTGCAGGTAAGTGGATGTGAGGTGTTGTGTGGTTCGGTGCCGTCGGGGCGCTTAAGTGCTCCTGGGGGGAAGACCTTGGCGCGGAGGCAGTTGGCGAGAGTCTGGCGCGAGGGATGCCCGAGTCGCTGGTGCCAGAGGTCGACTTCGGTGCGAATGCCGCTGCTGCGCATGTAGCGTGCGCGATGCTCCGCTGCATCCTCCTCTATTTCTTGTGGGATCTGGAGTGGTGGTTCCTCCTCTTCTCCTGGTTCTGTTTCGTTTTCTGCTCCTTCTGCTTCTCCTTCTGCGGTTGTCTCCCCTTCTGCAGGCGCGGTTGAAAGATAAAGGGCGAGAAATTCGCGGTCGGGGATGATGGTGAGCGGTGTTGTTGTGCCTTCGATGAAGCGGGCGTATGGATCTGGACGGGAGATTGGACCAAGAGAGTCTCGGACAGGTGTTAGAGGTACATCCCCCTTCTCAAGCTCCGTCCAGGTGCTATCCCAGCGCCAGGGTGAGCGGGGTGGTGAGCGTGGAGGTGGCGGTCGTCCGAGAGGTATGGCGACACGGGGTGATTTTTCTCCGCGTTCGGCGCGCATCTCCTGTTCTGCTTCCTTCAGCTCCTCTTGGGTTATGTCCGTTTCAGTTGTTTCTTCCATGCCCCAGCCTCCAGTGGTAACCATGCCGCTGCCGCTGGCTCCCCATGCTCCAGTGGCTGATGCCCAGGTAGCGCCGGTCTCGGGCTCGTAGTCATCGTCTCCCCATCCGCCTCGTCGTGCAGACTCCTCGCTCCAGCCTGCTGCGAGGCGTTTTTCATACAACTTTTGTTTCTTCTCTGCCCTGGCTTTGTCTTGTTCCTCCTTGACGCTTAACTCCTCTTCCTCATCAGGGTCTTTCCAGGCTGGGTCAATTTCCCGGCGGTAGACTTCGCGGGTGTACGGGCGCGGGCGTCCTTCCTCGTCTATGGTGGTGGCGTTGGCCTCGAGGATGAATCGGAGGGTGTCGGAACGTGGTGTGGGGCGCGGATCGGGCTGGTGACCCCACTGCTTGTTTTCTTCTCCGAAGATGCGGTAAGTTGATACTGCGAGTTCTTCCTCGGTCATGCCGCTGGGTTCTTGTTCAGCACTTTCCGCCTCTTGGATCGCAGCGTACTGCCTCTCGATTTGCTCCGTGCGGCTTGCCGCGGGTGTGTGGCAGGTGGTGCAGAGTCCGTTGATGTCGGGGTTATGCAGATTGATTTCGCGCGGATGCGGGCTGCGGCGGATCCATGGCCGTCCATCAGGATGTTGCCACGATTCTTCGTTCATGAAGGCGAATTCGAGGGGGACCAGGTCCACGAGCTCATCATATGAGGCTTCACAGCTTGGTACGTCGAAGTCCAGAACGTAGATCCCGTTTATGGAGCGGGCTCGACCGAGGTATTTGAACGACTCGGGAGGTGTGTCTGGAGGGGCGTACGTGAGGATGAGGTCGCGCGTGGCCAGGTCGGTGGTGAGTATGACGCCGCAGTCGCGAAGTTGTCCTGCTGAGAGCAGATTAAAGCGCAGGTCTGGGACGTAGAGCACGTCGTTGAACGAGATGTGGGTGTTGCTGTCTCGTGCTTGCAGGACGACAATGCCTTGGGAGTTGGCGCGCAGCTGGTGACTATTAGCGACGGTGACGTAAGTTGCGGGGGCGCGGTTGAGGTTCGATACGTAGCGAGTCGAACCCACCATGTGCTGTCCGCAGCAGCTGTCCAGGTACCAGGTGTTGTAATTATATTTGTTGTTGTTGTTGCGGAGTAGTAACGCGAGTCGGGGTGTTACTAGCGTTGCCTTGTAGCGTCTGTAGAAGGATGGGTCTTCGTCTTCCTTCCATCCGACAGGTACGTGGATTTGATTGTCGTGTGGCGGGCTTTCCCGCAGTGTGATTGGCTGATTCCAATCCTGCTCGTCTTCGTCGTACAGGTAATGGTGATCTTCTGTAAGGGGGTTATTCCACTCCTCCTCTGATTGCAGCAGTACTCCCTGAATTTTTTCTTCTTCGTCAGGTTCGTCGGTGCGGCGGCGTCGCGTCGCCATGTTTGCGATTATGTTTCTGGGAGCTCCTCCTTGAGATCCTTGTGACTGCTGTGGTTGTTGTTGTTGTGCAGGAGGACGGGAGACTGGTTGTTGGGGCTGAGAGTGACGAGCGTCTTGTCGGCTGACCCAGTTGTTGTGGTGAGTGGAATTCGGGTGCCGATAGTTGGATCGGGATTTGCATCGATCCGTTGAATGCCCGAAGGCTTTGCAAATTTTGCAGTAATGGCGCCTTGGTTGTCGTCGCTCTTCACGGTTGTCTGTGTAGAAGGCGAGTCGCTCTCGGCGTGGCGCGGAACTCGTTCTGCTCGAGTCCATGTCCTGCTGTTCAGTCAGCAGTGCGGCGCATAGCGCGGCTTCGGAAAGTTGTCCTCGTTGTCGGAGTAGTGCCTTGCAGGGCTTCCACTCGGGCCCAAGTCCCTGGAGGATGATGTTTACGAATATCTCCTCCGAGATCGAACTTCCGTTCTTGATGATTTGATCACGGATGTTCCGACAACGGTTGATGTAACTGTTTGCTTTCTCCCCGTGCCCCATCTTCGTCTCCATGAGTTGTTGCAGGAGGCGGCTTGCAGTGACGGAATCCTTCGGCTGATATACCTCCACGAGGTGCTTCCAAGCTTCAAGAGCCGGAGCGGCGCTCTCTTTATAGGAGCGGATGCCGAGCTGTTCTGCCGGCGACATGTTGCGCAGCAGAACGCTATACGCCATGAGCGACTCACTGTAGTATTGAGCGCGGGCGTCTTCGGTGTCTTCCACCGGTTTAGGATAGGAGCCGTCGAAGTAGTGGTAGATCTGCGCTGTCTGTAGGAGGAGCTCAAGCTCAAAACTCCATGTATAAAAATCCTTGCCGTCAAACGCGGCAGTAGTCTTGATCTTTGACACACTGAGAAAGCGTGCTTGCGCAGAGTTGATGGTTTCGTCGCTTGGACGAGGGGCAGTTGTTGCAGATTTGTCTGAGTCGAGGGAGAAGCCGTGCGCGGCGGTATCGCGGCTTTTCGCAGCCGGTTGTCCAGGTTGAACTGGTTGGGAAGTGGTTCCCGCATCGCCTTTGCGCAGATCTTGGAGTTCTTTCTCCATTGTTGACAGTCGAGCGAATAACTGCTCGAGCGCGGCAGTGCCAATCGTAGTTGTCGCCTCATTTGTCGCGTATTTTCTAGGTTCCAGTATTTTCATATTTTCTCCCCACCAGCCGAAACTTCATCGACTGACACCCTACGGTGGCAGGAACAACCTCGGTCACTCCTCGAACCTGGCAGGGTCTTCCAAAAAATATCGAAAATCAAGATCCTTTTCCCCTGCTTCGTACGACCCTGTTTGTTCTATCCATCTCGGGTCAAAGTTAGAAGTTGCATGCTTTCCGAAAGTTCAGCGCGATGCTACATGGCATTTAGCGGTTCAGTACGGTAAATAGTCCAGGTGATCCGCGTTGTCTGCACTGCATGTCACCATTGCTGCTCCATTCTTGCCTTCGTCCCTGACTCCCTCCCTTCACTTGTACCAGTCCGTAGCAAGTCCTGTCGATTTGGACGAGTTTGTTCCTTGCCGCTGCCATTCAAGAGGAGTGTTGCACATATGCATGGTTTCTCTCTGAAGTGTGGCCAACTCATCTCGGCTGCTCAGCTTGATGTGAGTTACTCAGCTCAGCAGCCTCCCACAAGCCCCTCGCTTTCTCGTGAACAAGAATGGCTTGCTCTCCTCGCCATTCTTTCTGATTAGGAATCACGAAAATGCGTTTTCCGTTTTATTCCGTCGTAACTGCCCAGTAACCTAATGATCTAGAGCCGGGGATAGGCGGTTCAGCGGTATGTCGATTCACCTTCTCCCTGCTCCTCAGGCTGAATTCCCTACCCTATTTCTCGTTCTTCCACTCACTTTAATAGAGGACAGCTGATTCCGAACTAGCTCATTCTGATTACCGTTCTCGTCCACGAGTTTTTTTGGCTCACAATTAGTAGCAACCCGACTTTTGAGTCAGTAACCGCTTTTGCATGATGCAAACAACGCGGGACCGCCGTCCCGCGCACGGCGCAATGCTTACGTTCCAACAGCAGCAACAGCAGCAGCAACAGCAACAGCAACAGCAACAGCAGCAGCAGGTGAATAAAGCGTCGCAACTCATTCACAAGCTTCACCAGCCCAACGCCCTCGAGTCGCGCCAGCAGCAGAAGATCCTTAATCTCCAACACAAGCTAGCCGCCGCTCCCGCCGCTCCCGGCGCCACCGGCACAGTTAGTCCCGCTGGTAACCACCCGCTCGTCCCGCCGAATGCTGCGCAGCCTCGACGGCCCACGACGCCGACAATGGGCAGCGCGATAGGCGGTGCAATGGGCGCCGCGGTCGGCGGCGCCATGGGCGGCGTGTCGCACCTTTCCAACTGGCTAAACGAGCTCCCCGCGAAAGCCGTGCGCCAGGTGGGGGGAGAGCAACGCGGGAGGTCGGCGGCGGGGATTGGCGGAGCGGAGAAAGGAGGGGGGGTTGCGCGGAGCAGGTCGAAATCCCCGCTGATGGGTCGAGCTATTTCTCGCGATGGCGGCGGCGGAAGCGCCGTTGAGCGGAGCCGCTCGAAGTCCCCCATTCTCTTCCGCGGGGCCTCTGTTCCTGATGCACCTGGCGGAGATTTTGCAGGCGGAGGTTTTCCCCGCGCGGATTCCTCCCGCGGGGGGACGGGGAACATGCGCGGAGGGCCACAGCCATCGCTGCAGCGAATGCGCACGCCTGAGGCGGAACGGCCTGGCGGACCTGCTAATCAGGCTCGGCATGTCCGGGTGAGCGGCTCGGGGTCTGGAGGTTCGGAATCCGGAGGCTCGGGATCTGGAAGATCGGGAACGCGAGCGCCCGTACAAGCCGCGCGCAGCGGATCAAGATCGGGGGAAGGGGAAGAGCTGCGGGTGGCGCGGGACGGCAGCGGGCGGAGCTCTGCTGGCGGCAGCGGTAGGGAGGGCGGCAGCGGTAGGGAGGGCGATAGTGGACGGCACGGCGGCGGCGGTGGCCGGCAGGCTGGTGGCAGCGGCCGGTCGCAGGGGGGCAGCGGTCGTCAGGAAGGTGGCAGTGGCCGGCAGGCGAACGTTCGTGGGCGGCAGGAAGTGGGATACGGGCGGCACGACGAGCATGGCACGGAGAGGGAGCAGAATTTTGGGCGGCAGAGGAGGGAGAATGGGCGGGGAAGTGGGAGTGATGGCAGCAGTGATGGGAACTGGGACTTTGTGGAGCAAGTCGAGGAGCACTATAGAGGGGATGGTTGGAGGAAGAGAGGAGACGGCGCGGGACGGAGAGAGAGGGATGATTCGATAAGAGATGAAAGGGAAAGGAGTGCGACTAGAACGGGGGATGGAAGAAGTGGGAGGAGTGAGAGGAGTGAGAGGAGCAGTATGAGGAGCAGTATGAGTGGTAGTGGGAGGAGTGACGACGCGGACAGTGATTATAGCGGGAGTGGGGCTGGGAGTGTGAGGTATTTTCCGGAGAGAGGGGGGAGTAAGAAGAGGCCTACTTGGATGGAGGAGGATGGGGATGATTTTTTCGAAGAGGAGGGAGAGGAGGACGAGGAGGAGAGAGATGAGGGAGAGGACGGAGAAGAGGAGAGGGAAGAGGGGGAAGAGAGAGAGGGGATGGAGAGGAGAGGTGGGGAGCGGCGCGGTCAACAGACGCGCCAAAGGCAGATTCAGTTTGATCTGCCAGCTGGTAGCCAGGACAGAGAGGGGGAGCGAGGGGGGTATCAGGCGAGAGTGAAGAATGAGGGGCAACGAGGAAGTGGGGGAGGAGGAAGAGGAGGAGGAAGAGGAGGAAGAGGTAGGATTGGGAGAGGGAGGCGAGGGTCGGGCAGGTCGAGTGGAAGCATGGATTCTGTTCCTGAGGGAGAGTGCGAGGACGAGGGGGAGTGGGAGGACGAGGGGAGTGACTTGGAAGAGGCGGGGTACACAGAGGAAAGGGTGCTGCCGAGGGAAGGGGAACAAGGTGGTTACCGCAAGGGTGGTAACCAGAAGAGTTGTTACGAGGAGGAGGAGAGGCGGCTCTCGGATGTGTCACTGCCGGGAGTCAAAGGGGACGCGGACTCGCCTGCTCCCATGCCGCCCGCCCAGGTTTCATACTCTGCTGCTTCTACTGCTGCTGCTGCTGCTGCTGCTGCTGCTGCTGGTGCGGCTGGCAGTGGTGGTGGTGCTGCTGCTGGTGGTGGTGCCACTGATAGTGGAGCTGGTGAGTTAGAGCGCAGTGAGACGCTGGCAGAAAGGCAGCGGAGACTGTACCTCACGTCGCCCTCCTTCGCCTCCATTTTGAACCAAGTGGATGACGAGAGTGATGGGGAGGAGGGGAGGGAAGGAGAGGGAGAGGAGGGGAAGGGAATGGGGAATGCAGCGAGAGTGCCGGGATCTGCAGCGTCTCGGGCAGCAGCAGCTGCTGCTGCTGCGGCAGCGGCGGCGGCTGTTGGTGCTGACGGCGCTGTTGGTTCTGGTGCTCTTGACGATGGTATCAGGGTGAGTCCGTTTGGGGTGGGGGGTGAAGGGGCGGGAGGGGGGAGGGAGACGGAGGGTCCATCTTTGGCTGACGCCTTAGAGGAGGAGAAGCAGCGGCGGCTGCGACTGGTGTCCCCCTCGTTTGCTTATATTCTAAACGAAGTGGGTGATGACGAGGATGAGGAGGATGAGGCAGAGCAGTTGGAACAGCAGCAGGGACAGCAGGGGCAGCAGGGACAGACGCAGCAGCAGGGGGAGAAGCAGCAGCCGAGTGGTGTGGAATCGGAGGAGCAGCGCAGGCTGCGGCTCATCTCACCATCCTTCGCCCACATCTTGAAGGAAATCGACTCAGACGATGACGAGAACGAGGGTGACGACGCTGCTGCTAATGCTGGTGCAGATGGTAGAGATACGAGGGACCATGGGGTTACCAGTGGCAGTGCTGGCAGTGGTGGTCATGGTAATGGCAGCAGCAGCAGCAGCATCAGTCGCACTGGTGGCGGGGGCGGGAGCGACCTGTCTTTTGACCTCTCTGCTGCACACCGAAACTCGCGCTCCACTTGCTCCCTGCCCTCCCCAGGTGCCGCCTCCCCCAGAAGCACCTCCCCCGATGCACTCTTCCCCCGCCCTGGCTCCCCCTGGCACAGCAGGAGCTGCTCTGCTGCTTCCGCTGAGCTCTCCCCGCGCCTGTGGGGGGGAGGGCGCGGGGGGAGAGGGGGAAGCGGGGGGAGGGGAGGAGCGCCGGGGGGAAGGGGCGGAGGGAGAGGAGACGGGGGCGATGGAGGGGGGTGGGGGAGGATTGCGGGGATAGGGGTTGCGCGGATGGGGAGTGAAGGGGATTGGGAGCGGGGGAGGGGTGGAAGCAACGAGGACATTTTTCTGGTTGGTGGCTTCTCAAGAAGCAGGGAGCCGTCACCGTCCAATGGGGGGCTGCCACGTAGCATGAGTGCAACGGTGGTGGGAAGCAGGAGCAGGGAGGCATCTCCTGGGGAGGCTGGGACTACAGGCACCGGCACTGGTGGCTGGTCTGAGAGTGGGCAGGGGGGGCAGGGGGGCCAGGGGGGGCAGGGGGGCCAGGGGGGGCAGGGGGGACAGGGGGGGCAGGGAGGGCAGTGGGAGCAGCGGGAGCGCAGCCAGCAGCACATACGCGCGAGGGGAGGGGGGTCCCTGGGGGGCTTCTCGTCTGCTTTGCCGCGTGCTGCTACTGTTGACGGCAGCAGCATTCCCAACAGGAGCAGGGTCAGCGTCACCACTGATGCTGCGGGGATGCATGAAGGCGCAAGGCCCAGGGTCCTCCTAGGCTCCCCAGCGGCAAACCCCATAGGTGCAGCAGCAGCTGGGGGCGAGCATGGGCACACCACAGCAGCTGCTCTAATCAGCCCGCGGGAAGTCCGCATGCAGGGGCAGGGAGGGCACGGCTCTCGTCCAATTCTCGGTCCCCTCCCCCAGGGTGCTCCGCAGGACGGTCACATGCCTCTTTCCCCGCACCTCGTGCAGCCTCTGGCTCGTGTGCCTGAGAGCAGCAGCGCAGAGGAGGGCGATGGGCCGTTTGGTGTGCGGGAGACGCAGGGAGAGTGGGTGGGAGCGCCGGGAGGCCGGGTAGGAGTGCAGGGAGGGCTGGTGGGAGGGCCAGTGGGAGGGCGGACAGGAGGGCGTATGGGAGGGCGTGGGCAGGCACCGCAGGGGGGAGGGTTTCGGCGGATGCACAAGAGCATGAGCGAAGGGGGTGACGGCACGTCCCTCGTTCCGGGAGTTAACCTGGGGCAGTTTGCTGGTGCTGCTGACGTGGAGGGTGGTGACGTGGACCTGGATGACGTGGCAGGGGGTGTATCGCCAGGTGGACGGAGGCTGCAGAGGAGGTATACGTCAGAGGTGGAGACTAGGCAGCGACAGCGACAGGAGTGGCAGCAGCGGCAGCATGAAGCAATAAGAAGGACAGGCAGTGGGGACGTAGTTGCTAGTATGAGCCCTGGGAGCAACACCAGTGAAAGCGCGTTCGGAGGGGGAAGAGTAGTGAGGCCAGCAGGGGGGGTTGGTGGGGCTGGTGCGGCTGGTGAGGGGAGACGGCTCTCTAGACACCAATCAGCAGAGACTGAATCGCTCAATAGACCAATCAGACGTGGCCACGTGGCATCTGTGGATTTCTCCCCTCCTCGCAGCCCTCTTTCCAGAATGACCCACTCTCACTCTGTTGACTACTCCCCCCCTCACTCCCACGAGCACTCGTACCTTACACCTGAACCTGAGAATGCTGAAGGGGAAATAGACCTCTTCCCTCATGATAGTCACCGTCCAGTTATGTCACACTCTCATTCTCTAGACCACTCTCCTCCCCAACCTCGCCGGACCTCCACAGCAGCTCTGGTCAGCCCCCGAACCGGCCTTGTGCCGGGCCAAGGTACTAGCTCTGGCGACGTGCGGTTTGTGATTCGGAGGAGCAGCACTGTAGGTGGACCAGTTGGCTCTGCTGCTGCTGCTGCTGGCGCTGCTGCTGCTGCTGCCGGTGGCAGTGGTGGCAGTGGTGGTGCTGGCGGTGGGAGCAGTGGCAGTGGCAGCGGGAGCAGCATGAGGCAGAGGGCCAAAAGCAGCAGCATCAGCGATGTATCCGATGCTCCTCACTCTGTTGCCGCCGCCGCCGCCGCCGCCGCTGCTGCTGCTGGTGGTGGTTCGTCCCAAAAACGTCCCCTTCGCCCCCCCAAGCTTTCCACCAAAGCATCCCCCTCCGCTTCCCCCATTACCTCCCCCAATGATTCCCCCTCCCCCTCCCCCGTACCGCGGAGGGATGCCCCATCTACCCCTCCTGTTGGGGGGGAGGGCCAAGGGAGGGGCGGGAGAGGGCAGGGAGGAAGCTTCAACGAAGGCTCCTCGCAGGTGCAGACGAGAAGCAAGCAGCCGCAGAGGTTCAGCTCGTCCTCTTCTGCCTCCTGGGCAGGGCATGCTTCAGGTGGTGCTTCAGGTGCTGCTTCAGGTGGTTCTTCAGGTGGCGGTTCAGGTGGGCCACGAACGCCCACCCGCTCCTCCTCGACTTCTAGTGCTGCTACGACCCATGCCCATGGAAGCACACCCAAAACACCAACTCGGACCTCCTCCTCTGCTTCCACTGCATCTGCTCATAACGAGGATAAAGGCAGGCCCAAAACGCCCACTCGTATGCCCGTTTCTGCCTCTGTTGGGTCGGCTTATAGTGGGGAAAAGGTAAAGCATCCTACGGGCGAACAGAGAGTCAAGACTCCTACTCGCATGCCCTCTTCTGCTTCCACTGGGTCTGGTTATAGCGAGGATGTGCAGGCATCAGGCAAAGGCAGGTCTAAGACTCCCACTCGCATGCCGTCCTCTTCTTCTACCAGGTCTGATTATAACGGGGATAACAATCCTTCAGGTGAAAGGAGGTCCAAGACTCCCACCCGAATGCCGTCTTCCGCTTCCACTGGATCTGGTAACAAATCTGCTTATAGTGAGGCACTTGTTCGACCCAAAACGCCAACTCGTAGTCCCTCTGCTGCTTCAGCCTCCTCCTCTGGCTCATCCTCCTTACAAGACGACTTGCTTGAAGACGATGCCGCTTTAGAGGAGGTACAACAGTCGTTTTTCCGCGCCAAGGGGAAAAGGTTCCTGGAAAAAGCGATGAAGGGGTTTAATAAGCTTGTGGGAGGAGGCGTGGGAGCAGGGAACATTCTGGGAGGGGAGTATAGGGATGTAGGGGCGTCGTATGCGGTGCAGATGGATAAGGAGCTTGGGTCGGGACAGTTTGGAGTGACTCGTGTGGCGGTGTGCCGAGCCACGGGGGAGAAATTTGCGTGCAAGACAATCAACAAGGCTGCTCTGAAGGTCAGTGTGATTGTGCTAATTAATGTTAGCTCTTTCTCTTTCGCCTTTGGCTTTCCAGCCAGTCAATGTCCCTCGCAAGTCACTTCTTCTCCTTCACTTCAGTGTCAAACGAAGCTACTTGTCTTTCAGTGAAGTTTCATGGCCGTCGGGGGTATGTAATCTTTATATGTGTGCAGTGCAGTGTACCGCCAGTCAATGTTAATGTGCCATCAATCATTGTTAATGCACCGTCAGTCAATGTCATTGCACCGTCAGTAAATGTCAAGGTTCCATCAATCAAGTTCAATGTGTCATTGTTCCTTCAGTAAAAGTAGGTTCAGTCATTTTCAAGTACCTTATTATATCTGCAGGCTAGTTGCTCGTCAGCAGACATTAGGATAGTTTTCCGCCAGCAAATATCAGGCTACTTTCTCACCAGCAGTCATCAGGATAGTTAGTTGGTAGTAATATCAGGCTACTTGATCTCCAGCATTCCTCAGGTCAGTGTCTTGCCAGCTGTTATCAGGTTGGTTATTAGTCAGCAGTCATTTGGATAGTTTCTGGCCAGCAGTCATCAGGCTAGCTACTTTCCAGTGTTTACTAGACTAGTTACTCGGTAGCAGTTATCAGGCTACTTGATCTCCACTCCAGCAATCATCAGGTTATTGTCTCTCCAGCAGCCCTCATGCGATCTACTTGCCAGCAGCTATCAGGCTAGTTTTACATCAGCAGTCATCAGGCTTGTTGGTCGCTAGCAGTTGTCAGGTTACCTAATCGCCAGCGGTCATTAGGTTAGTGTCTCGCCAACAGTTATCAGGCCAGTATTTCGTCAGTCTTCATCAGGCTTGTTACTCACTTGGTCGTAATCATCAGGTTAGTTCATCCCCAGCAGTTATCAGGCTAGTTATTCGTCTGCAATCACCAGGTTAATTAGTCGGCAGCAGTCATTAGGTTGGTTAATCACCAGCAGTTATCAGCTATTATTTCGTCAACGGTCATCAGGTTGGATTCTAACCAGCAGTCATCAAGCTAATAGATTGCCAGCAATTATCATGCTAGTTAATCGTCAGCAGACATTAGGCCAGTGATTCTCCAGGTAGATTCGCCAGCAGTCATCAGGCTACTTGATCGTCAGCAATAATTTGGGTAGATCATTCGGCAGTAGTTATTAGCCTAGTAACTCGCCAGTGATAATCAGGCTATTTTAATCGGCAGTCATCAGGCTAGCCAATTTCAGCAGAACTCTCTCGTCGGTGATCTCTGAACTCGCAGCATGGAATTTGCTCGAGTGCATTCGCAAGCAGTAACTTGCCAACGTTCGAGCGAAAGCATCTTGTGGCTGTGGTGAGGTTCAGGTTGCGCGAAAAGGTCTGATGAATCCTATCTAGACTGAGTCGCCAGTAACGTAACGCTGTAACCCTAGTCTCGACAGGCAGGAGATGTATGGCAGGAACGGGTGGAGGATTGTGAAATAAAAAAATCGTTACCAGCTTTTCATAACCTTGGGGTTTCCGGAAATTGAAAAGGCAAGGTCCCGCACACAAATCAACCTGTCAAACTCGTCAAGTCAAGCCCATTCATGTGCATGAAGAAAGATTGTGTAAAAGCCGTCAGGATACAAACGATATATTTTCTGATAGTGAAATTTGTTATCCTGACGGTAACTATTGAGTGGCACTCGAGTAATCTAATGGACAATATTCGCCAACTCACAGTGTTCACCAGCCTTACAATATTTGCGCACTCCATTATTCAACTGGTCCACAATATTGCCAGGATATGTTATATTGCATCATATGCATTCTTCGCCCAATTCTCCCACCTTCTCTGCTCCCATCCTGTCATATTTTTATTTGCCTTTGAGAGCAGAGCAAGTCAGATGAGGACGACGTGAGGCGCGAGGTGACTATAATGGAGATGGTTAAAACGCATCCTAAGGTGGTGAAGCTGAAAGAGGTCTTCGAGAACGAACAGGTGAGATTATTTGGAGTTTGTGTTCCAGTGAGCAAGTGAGAAAGTGCGTGGATTGGGGGATTCAAGCTGTTCAAGTCGAGTCAGCACCCGCCTCAGCACAGCAATTCCTCTTCCCACCCCCCTCATGCCCACTCGATGGGCCCCACATGGCGATTTAGTTGTGTTCAGGGGGCGAGCGTTTGAGTCGTCAAAGGCTGTCTAATCTCCCCATTATCTGCCCTTCCCCCATCAAAGGCCATCCACCTGATAATGGAGCTGTGCTCGGGCGGCGAGCTGTTTGATCGAATCAAGGAGCGGCGGCGGTACAGCGAGAGGGAGGCGGCGGCGGTGATGCGGGCGGTGCTGGGCGTGCTGCACAGCTGCCACCAGCGGCACCACGTGCTACACCGCGACATCAAGCCCGAGAACATCCTCCTCGCCCACCCCTCCTCCCACACCGACGTCCGCGTCATCGACTTTGGAGTCGCCACCATCCTCAAGCCAGGTACGGGACCCCGCCTTTTTTCTTTCTGCACTGCATCCTGGCCAGACCTCCGAGTCGACTCAAAGGTCACCTCCTTCCACACCAACGTGCGCGCCATTGACTTCAGGGTCTCCACCATTCTGAAGCCAGGTACGGGCTCCCCCATGTGTTCATCGGTACTGCATCCTGGTCAGACCTCTGAGTCGACTCAAAAATCACCTCCTCCCCCACCAATGTCAGCGCCATCAACTTCGAGATCTCCACCATCCTGAAGCCAGGGCCCCCCTCCCTTCCCTCCCCCACTCTTCTGCACCAGGTTCCAAGCCGCTGTCTGATTTTGTTGGTTCTCTCTACTATGTCGCCCCAGAGGTGGTCGAAGGCTCTTATGGCTTCCCAGCGGACGTGTGGTCGGCAGGCGTTGTATTATACGTGCTGCTGGCCGGCGTGCCGCCCTTCTGGGCCAAGACAGAGGCTGATGTGACCAAGGCGATCCGGGAGGGGAAGTGGGGGTTCCGGGGTGCTGTGTGGCGGAATGTGTCAGAGCCTGGCAAGGATCTGATTTGCCAGCTGCTGACGCACAACCAGAAGAAGAGAATCACTGCCCGTGCTGCCCTCGGTACGTATTGCTGTTGCATAAATGATATGTAGCCTCACAATAAATCAGTGTGCCCGCCTCTTTTCCAGCATTTATTTCAGTTATTTCAAGCACATTGATTTCCGTCCTCCCCACACTTTTTGGTCCATGCAGAGCATCCCTGGTTCCGCAAATGGGATTCATGAATGGAGCGAAGGCACGTTTCCAATACTGAATGCATCGTTTTTGGTAGATGACCACAGGTTTAGAACCTGCCAGCATCTGACTAGATGACATTGGCACTTGGTATGTCTGGATATTGCTAAAACACTAGGTGACTTGGTATTCAAATCACGCTAACTTTGCGGACTTCATATAGCTTGTTCTGCGCTTCCGCCTTTTGTTGTAATCGAGTCGACCATTACAGGATCATTCTCCTGGGGAAACCTATCGCGGTCTGACACGGGACTCAGTTGGCTTCCCGCTGCTTCAAGAGCCAGACTCGATTGGTCGACCACCGAACGACTGACCACTGGTTCTTGTTATTGGTTGAAATGATTTCACAAACCATCCAATCACGTTGCGCCTGTCGGGAACGCTATCAGAACTTTTCGCTCACGCACGCCGCATTCCACCCTCCTCAAGTTGTGGGACAACGAGGCAAGACGGCCAACCGCCGTCAGTTCCACGACCACATGGGCTCATGTGATGTAGCCAGGGCGGGAAAAACGGGTTGGGGGGGCGGGGGGAAAGGGGGTCGATTCAATTAGGAAAAACGCCCACATGGCGAAGTGTGAGCAATTTGGGTCGATTCTTTTGAGACAAACGCGATTTCCGCCGATGCGCGCGATTTCGCCAGGTTCTCCTGACCAAGTGCTGTTCGTCACCCGTGTCGATTTCCAGCCTCCCAGATTTCTCATCCACCCGTGGATGGTCCACGTGGCTCAGATCGATGCGTTGTTACGTTCGCTGCGCCTCAATCGCCCTCACTGTATGCTTCGGGTGGTTTTCCAGGCCTAGCTCCTAATTTTACGCAAACGGGAATACATTACCAGGTTCTCCCCTTTTCTGCTACCTGTTTTCAACTGACTAGTGTTTTTCTTTCCTGCAGAACTATGTTTTTCCTACACACTAGTCGTCGCTGGACAACATCAGGCTAGTGTGAGTCAGTTGAAAGAAGTAGTGCCCATAGTCATGTGAACTTGGTTCTTTCTGTACGCAATGCCAGCTTAATTCAGGGCACCTACGATATGTATACGATCTTTGGCCATCTACCGGAAAATTCTCGGTGCTGGTTTGGTTTGGTGCTCCTCCTTTCCCGTGCCACACACAGCACGGCCCAAACCTGCCCATGCCGTTTCCACCGTCTTCGAACCCACGCAACCGTAATTTACCTGTATTGACCATTTCATTGTCACCCACACCAACTCAAGCAGTGCAGCACAAGCAGCAGCCCAGGCAGGCTTTCTCCTCCGTCCGTGAGACCTGCCCCAGTCCCCGGGTCCTCCCAAACACCACACTTGCATTGCTCGCAGCCATTGCTGGGGCTCTGGCTGAGCTGTAAAAAATTCGTGTTTCCTTCCCCTCGCCTATTCGCTCGCTGCGGCCTTCCTTATCTTGTGCGTGTGGCAACCTTAGCCATTTGCAACGCGACGAGGGTTAGAGCGACAACACCAAGACGTCGATCAGCAAAATAAGCTGGGTAGTAGAGCCCAGAGTCGAGACCCAGGCCAGACCAAATCCAACGGATCAGCACCGTAGGCTGGCCTAGTAGGAAGGCTGTCGTCGTCACGTAACCCGCTTTTGTTGATTGCGCGAACAGCGAAGCAGCGGGTGCATTCTCTCTGCGAGGCAAAAGTCGGCTAGGGGAAGCGGTTCTTCATTATTATTTACCACGTCGCGCTTATTTACCTTGTCGTGCCCACAGCACGTTCCTGTGTACGCCCTCCCTTGTTTTCTGACATCATTCCAACCCTCACACCCGGCCCATAATCTAAAGTGTCTGCCATTCGACAGGATCGCTCTAAAGTGTCCGCGTATTTCGCGTTGTGTGAGATCCTGCGGTGGGTGATAGATGTCTTTACATAGATGCTGACGTCAGCGGGCTTTACCAAGCGCAGCGAGCATGCTATGGCAGCATGGAGAATCGAGCACGTGACCACCAGGAATGACTGCAAAGACAAGACATGGCGCATCCATGCATTCGTGCCTCCCACCTCTTCCAACTGTAATAGTCAAACCTAGGAACAAAAACCTGACATTCGTTAGAATCACTCTTCGCAACGCCATACATCTCTTCAAGTGTTAACTACCTATTCATAAGTCCGTCCGATCAGCGTCGTTACCAGCCTGAGAACGTATTGCACCGCATTGTATCGTATCGTATCGTATCGTATCCTATCGTCGTGTCGTTTCGGATAGGATCTTTTAGGACGGCTCGCATCGTCTAGGCCCTCTCCCCTCCCATCCATGACCGCGCAAGTCGCATCCATGTCGGCAGTCGCGTCGCTAGGAGTCACCGTCAAATCCGCCTCGACATCCGCGATCAACGAGGGCTCTTCTTATACCGAGGATGCCGTTTCCACTCCGATCACCGGCGGCATTCCCGAGGGCCGGCCGGTGACCGCCCCCACGGAGCTGTCTCCGCATTTTGCGGCGGATGCGGCGGCGGCGGATCCGGTGGTTCGGTTTACGGTGGCGGAGCAAGTAAAGAAAGGCGAGGACTTTCACATGGCGCTCGCTAAGTATCGGCTAGGCGGCGTCAACTGCGGCGTGTACTGCGTAAGTCGAGTTCCCGCCGTGTTTGTCGGTTTGTTCAATGCGATAACCAGTCTCTTTCTCCTCCTCCTCCCCTCCCTCTCAATCGTTCCGTCCCCCTCCGACCTTCCAGTTCCCTTTTTCCCCTCTTCCCCTCACTGCGAGTACCTTCGACTTCTTCCCCCATTCCCCCTGGCCTCCCCTCGTTTCTCACCCGCCGCCCCCCCTCCTTCCCCTGTCCTCTCAGGTGTTCGACGGGCACAACGGCACAGCGGCTGCCATGCACTGCAAGAAGGAGCTGCTGGGGTTCGTGAGCGAGCGAGTACCCTCGACTCATCCCCTCATTCCTCCCCACCTCCTCGCACGCCCTTCACCCCACCTTTCCCCCTTCCTTCCGCTCCTTCCCCTCCCCTGTCCTCTCAGGTGTTCGACGGGCACAACGGCACAGCAGCCGCCATGCACTACAAGCAGGGGCTGCTGAGGTTTGTCAGCGAGCGAGTACCCTCCACTTATTCCCCCATTTTCTTCCTCCTCCCTCCCCATCTCTACCTCTCCCATCCTTCCCCCTAGTCTCTCGCCTCTCAGGTGTTCGACGGGCACAACGGCACAGCAGCCGCAATGCATTGCAAGAAGGAGCTGCTGGGGTTTGTGAGCGAGTACCCTCCACTCATCCCCAACATCGTCCTCCCCTCCTTCCCCCCACCCCTACGCCCCCGCCCCTTCAGGTGTTCGACGGGCACAACGGCACGGCGGCGGCGATGCATTGCAAGAAGGAGCTGCTGGGGTTTGTGAGCGAGTACCTGCCGGGGGGGTCGTCGTACCGAGAGGAAGCGGGGGAGAAGGGCGAGGAGGCGGAGGTGACGAGTAAACCGCGCGACGGGGAAGGCGCGGACGTGCCAGCGAGTGGCGGCGCCGACGGCGGAGGCGGAGGCGATGGCGGCGGCGGGGGAGGGGGAGGGGGAGGCGGGGGGAAGAGGGAGGCGTGGCTGAAGGCACTGCCGATGGCGCTGGCGGAAGGGTTTCTGAAATGCCACAACACCTTCGCCCTGCGTGAGTGCTGCATGCGTGTGCATGTGTGTGCATGCGTGTTTGCGCGTGTGCGCGCGTGTGTCTCCTCCCTCTCCTCGCCTCGCCTTTTCCATCTCCACCCTAACACCTTCTCAATCTCCTTCCCTGCTCCGCCTCCCACCCCTCGTGTTCCCTCGCCCTGTCTCCCACTAACCCAACCACCTCCCTCCCCCTTCTCATTAGCAGGGGCCAGCCGTCCGGAGCGACAGCAACGATGGCGATAGTCTCGGGATGGACGGTCACAGTGGCAGCCGCGGGGGACTCGCGCGATTTACACACACGCTACACCCTTATTTTCCTTCGCCTCTCCCCTCCCGCATACAACACCCTTCCTGTATCCCAACACCAGGCGGCCAGCCGTCAGGAGCAACAGCAACGGTGGCGATAGTCTCGGGGTGGACGGTGACAGTGGCAGCAGTGGGGGACTCGCGGGCCATCTTAGACACGACGGGAGGGGGCGTGACACCCCTCTCAATTGACCACCGATTCGAAGTGTCCGAGGACGAGTGAGTGGGATTCGATTTAGCAAAGGGGATTTGATTCGTAGCCGGGGGGAACGCGCGGGCCATTCTGGATACCACAGGAGGGGGGCGTTACTCCGCTGTCGCTGGACCACCGATTCGGAGTTTCAGAGGACGAGTGAGAATGGGGGGGAGGGTTGTGGGGAAAGAGGGGGGCTGAATGGAGTTAGGAATGGAGAGGGGTAGTGGGGATGGGGGGCTGTGAGGAGGCGCAATTGGTTCAGCAATGGGGAAAGGGACTCTGGACTCTCTCTAACCTGGAAGCAGCCCGCGAGTGGGGAACGCGCGGGCCATTCTGGACACCACAGGGGGGGGCGTTACTCCGCTGTCGCTGGACCACCGATTCGGAGTCTCGGAGGACGAGTGAGTGCGGTAGAATGAGGGTAGGGAAGGTGGAGGGGGGGGGGGGGGGGGGGGGAGGTGGGCGAGTTTCTTGATTTGGCCTACTTGAGTGGGGGACTTACGCGCCACTCTAGACACCACGGGAAGGGGGTGTGTCACCGCTCTCACTTAAGTGGTGGCAGGGCAACTGTAGCTGGCACTGCAGCTGGCACTGTAGCTGGCACTGTAGCTGGCACTGTAGCTGGCACTGTAGCTGGCACTGTAGCTGGCACTGCAGCTGGCACTGTAGCTGGCACTGCAGCTGGCACTGCAGCTGGCACTGTAGCTGGCACTGTAGCTGGCACTGTAGCTGGCATTTTCCGCCGCCCTGTGTTTTTTGGAAAGTTGCCACCAACCCTGCCAGCTACAGTGGCCCTGCCACCAGCCAGGGATACGCCCTTAACCACCGATTCGAAGTGTCAGAGGGCGAGTGAGTGGGGGGGGGTGAGCGTGGGGAAGAGGGGGAGGGAGAATGTCTCCTGATTTGTGCTACTTGAAGGTATCAGTAGGCGATTCGCGCGCCATTCTGGGCACCACAGAGGGGGGCGTGACACCACTCTCACTTGACCACCCATTCGAAGTGTCCGAGGACGAGTGAGTGGGGGAAGAATGGGAAAAGGACCCTTGATTCGCCATCACCGGAAGGTAGCAGAGCAGTGGGGGACTCACGTGCCATTTCGGGCACCACAGGAGGGGGCGTTACGTCTCTGTCTCTGGACCACCGATTCGAAGCATCTGAGGAGAGGATGAAGGAATGGGGAAGAATGGCGGCGCGTGGGGTGGGTAGGGGGGAGGGAAGGGGACCGTGCTTTTGAGAATCCCCATTGATTGCACCTGCTCTTGCCTGACTTCGTTCCTGTGTGTTGCCCCGTGCTGCCATGTCTCTTGCTGCCCTCTCTGTTGAAACCACCTGACCAGGTGCAACAGAGTGCTCAAGGAGGGCGGCCAGCTCGCCAGGCTTCGGACCTTCGATGGCACGCAGGTGTGTTGTGAGGGTGGTCAGGTGTATTGTCAGGTGTGCTGTCTGTCAGGTGTGCTCTCTGTCAGGTGTGCTGTCAAGTGTGTTGTCAGGTATATTTTAAGGTTTGCTCTCAGGTGTGTTGTCAGGTGTGTTGTCAGGTGTGCTGTCAGGTGTGTTGTCAGGTGTGTTGTCAGGTGTGCTGTCAGGTGTGCTGTCAGGTGGGTGTATATGATCTGGGTCCCCACACTTCATGAACTGTCGAATGCAAAGTGTTTTGATTCTCAACGAGATAAAAATAATATCTGGACCAGTATACTTGTTCTTCTATCGACCAGACCTTGAACAGTCCATCCCAGGATTATTCGAACAGTTGTTTCCACCACAGTGCTACACGAATTGAAAGGAGTGATCATATGGGATTTTTCCCACCTGCCCAACTCCCTCTCCTCCTTTCGCCTCTTCCGTACCTCATCTACAGCTGGGCCCGCTTCGCAGCTGGCCAGGAGGGCTGTGTTGCTGTGTGTCTCGCTGTCGATGAGCGATTTGTATTGTGGCACGTCTGAGTTGACTCAAGAACAATCTCCTTTCCCTCCTCTTGCCTCTCTCTCACCCAACAGCTGGGCCCGCTGCGCAGCTGGCCAGGAGGGCTTTGTGTGTCGCGATCAATAGGCGACGTGGATTGTGGCACGTTCATCACGCCTCTGCCGCATGTCAAGCAGATCCAGGTGGGTAAGAGAAGGGTACGGAGGGGTGTGGAGGGGCGTCTATACACAGTGTGGCTGTATATGGGAGGTGATCTGGACTGTGGCACGCTTTATCACGCCGCTGCCGCATGTCAAGCAGATCCAGGTGGGGAAAGGGGTGTGGTGGAGGGATGTTACGTCATTATGTGCTACATGCCGTGGACTCAGGCATATGGACATGAGCACCCCTCTCTTGCCCTTTCTTTGCCCCTGCAGCCCTCTGTGCCCCTCTGTGCCCCTCTGTGCCCCTCTGTGCCCCTCTGTGCCCCTCTGTGCCCCTCTGTGCCCCTCTGTGCCCCTCTGTGCCCCTCTGTGCCCCTCTGTGCCCCTCTGTGTCCCTCTGTGCCCCTCTGTGCCCCTCTGTGCCCCTCTGTGCCCCTCTGTGCCCGCATGCCCTCCCTCTAGGTCCCACAGGCGGGAAGCAGGGTGGTTCTGCTGTCGGATGGGCTGTGAATTCAGACAACGCTGCATGTGTGCCCCTCTGTACCCCCCTGTGACCCTCTGCGCGTCCCCCCTGCACCCTTTTGTGCCCCTCTGTGCCTCTCGTCTTCCTCTCTGCAGGTCCCACAAGACGGAGGCAGGGTGGTGATGGGGGATGCGGGCAAGTTTGTCATGCACACGTTTCACACCCGGACCGGACCATGCCCTTTTGTGCCCTTTTGTGCCCTTTTGTACCGCTCTATACCTCTCTCCTTCCTCTCTGCAGGTCCCACAAGACGGAGGCAGGGTGGTGATGGCGTCTGATGGGCTGTGGGACGCAGTGGACTCAGACAAGAGTGCATGTGCGCCCCTCTGTAACCGTCTGTGCCACCCTGTGCCCCCCTGCACCCTTTTGTGCCCCTCTGTGCCGCTCTCCTTCCTCTCTGCAGGTCCCACAAGACGGAGGCAGGGTGGTGATGGCGTCTGATGGGCTGTGGGATGCAGTGGATTCAGACAAGGCAGCTAGGCGCTGCAGAGGGCTGCCCTGCACTGCTGCTGCTCCTCTTCTAGTCAAGGTGAGGTGCTGTGCGGTGGTGTAAGGTGCTGCTGGGTGCTGTGCTGTACGGTGCTGTGCCGTACTGCTGTCGTGGGATGCAGTGGATTCAGACAAGGCAGCCAGGCGATGCAGAGGGCTGCCCTGCACTGCTGCTGCTCCTCTTCTAGTCAAGGTGAGTCATGAATGCTGTGTGGTGCCATGTGGTACTTCGCTGTGCTGTGCAGTGAGGTGCGGTGCTGAGTGGTGCTGTCAGGTGCCGTATGTGCTCGTCAGGGTTTGTTGGGATGCACTGAATTTGAGCTCCTGTTTGGCAAGGTGCGTCTTGCTGCAACCTGGTTCTTCTCGGTGCTGTGCGGTACTGCCAGATTGCCATTCCTGGTTAAGATTGACATCGCTTTTTCTTCCTCTCTACCTTATCTCACCCTCTCCCCTAACAGGAGTCCATAAAGGCCAAGGGTCTGAGGGACGACATCACTGTAGTTGTAGTCGACCTGCTCGCTGCCTCTGCTGCCGCTGACCCCTCACTGCCTTTGCAAACCCCTCTGCCTTGTTGCCCCTACCTCTGCCCTCATTCCGTCTCATCAGGAGTCCATAAAGGCCAAGGGCCTCAGGGACGACATCACTGTACTTGTAGTCGACCTGCTTGACGCCTCTGCTGCCGCTGACCCTTCCGCCTGCCCCGTGCCCAAGGCCCCTGGCTCCAAATCATTCTTCTCCAAATTCAGGGTACGTTGTTCGTGCTTGTTGGTTCACATCACACGTCAATCTGTTTAGGTCAGAAAGTGCTGTCTTTGCTGCTGCTGATGTCTACGCCTGCCCCGTGCCCAAGGCCCCCGGCTCCAAATCCTTCTTCTCCAAGTTCAGGGTACGTTCCATTCCATCGCACTTGCTGCTTCCATCGCACTTGCCGCTCTGTCCTATCAGAGCAAGAGTTACTTCAGCTATCTCCCCAGGTCCCCAAGGGGCTAAGTTCCCTCTCCAACCCCCACCCTCCTGCCCCTCCTCCCCCCCGTTTCCCCCCCTCCAAGGCCTCCAAGGGGCCAGCCTCCCTGCCCACCCGCCTACCCCTCCCCTCACACTCCCTTTCCCCCTTCCTCATTCCCTCTTCCTGCCCCACCAGAGCAAGAGTTTCTCCAGCTATCTATCCAAGGCCTCCAAGGGTTCAACCTCCCTGCCTCCCACCACCTCAGAAAATTGATTTTACTCCATTCCCCTTATTCCACCCCTTCTCTCCCTGCTGTCCTCTGTCCCACCAGAGCAAGAGTTTCTCCAGCTATCTTTCCAAGGCCTCCAAGGGGTCAACCTCCCTGCCTCCCACCACCCCAAACCCAAGCACTACCCCCCGCAACCCATGGGACCAGCGCGTACCCTTTATAATGAACGACCACGACTCGATAAGAGGCGGCGACCTCTTTGAGCGGTATCAGAACAGCTCGGTACACTCGGCGGGGAATTTCTGTGCCGTCTGCGGGCAGCAGATTGATAATTCCGAGAATGCAGAGGCGAGCGTTCGGGCAGGGAATAGGATGTGCTCGCGGCATGCTAAATGTGGGTAAATTGGTTGACTGAAGTGAAGAGGGAACGAGATTTGTTCCCTCTGGGCGTTGAGATGCAACTAAGGTTGAGGGTCTTCCAACCTGCAATGCAGCTACAAAGCTGCGCAAGCAGCTTAGAGGGTACAGGTTTAAACTCGGTCGTCATAAGACAAACGTAACCATGTTTAGTATTAATTCACTACCATACACAGCTGTACAGAATCGTGCATTTCCTTTAACAATTCCATATGAGGGTCGCGTAGTGCAACTCAAGATAAAAGCATTGGTTGCATGGCGCTCGCGAATGGACTCAAATGGGTGGTTTCATGCTACTGAGGAGTTGAAGCCCCTTTCTTCAAGAAGGTTCAAACCAATAAACCTGCAAGATTGCGGACGCAGGAGAAAACAAGAAAGCAAAAAAGAATAAAAGATTCAAGGGGCGGAAGCAGGGATGTACGCCTGTGCATATGAAAGGGTAATAAATAATCTATTAATCACATGTTCATCTGTAAGAGGATCTTTTTCCGAAACCCCCCCCCCCCCCCCCCCCCCCCCCCCCGCGCCTCGCTGTTTGGATCTTTTTCTGTTTATGTTTTTTTTTGTTAACAGCCACCTCTCCACTTCCTACACTCCAAATCCACAGCATGATGGCTTTAGCTTTACCTCCCGAGTAGGCATGTGGCCATGGGGTTGGTACCCAAGGAGGTGAGAAAGGTCGACCCCATGCACCCTATGCACGCCCATCTATCACCATCCCCTGCGCCCATACCTCCCGAGCATGAGGCATGTGGCCATGGGGTTGGTGCCTGGGGACGTGAGAAAGGTCGACCCGTCCACCAGCCGCAGCGCCTGCACGCCGTTGACGCGGTAGCTGCTGTCCCAGATGCACCCATGCATTCCTTCAGTACACACACCATGGAGCAATGGCCTCACCTCCCGAGCATGAGGCATGTGGCCATGGGGTTGGTTCCAGGGGAGGTGAGAAAGGTCGACCCATCCACCACGCGCAGCGCCTGCACGCCGTTGACGCGGTAGCTGCTGTCCACACACACGCCCCTGTGACAGCCCCCATGGAAATGCCAAATAACCGTGACGGTGTCCTGTTGGGGGGACAAAGATAAGGATGTGGACGGGAGAAGGTCGATGCACTGGAGTGCAACCAGTCGCAGTGCCTGCACTCCGTTCACACGGTAGCTGCTGTCCACACACACGCCCCTGTGACAGCCCCCGTGGAAATGCCAGATGACCGTCACAGTGTCCTGATGGGGGTGAGACAGGGAGGAAGGAGAGGGTGGGAGGGAGGAGAGCGGTGAGGGGTGTTGAGGGTTATGACGCAAGAAATTGACTCTTGATTTGAGTCAAAAGTGATTAAAAGAAACGGAAACCCACCTTGCACCACTGGGCAGAGGCAGTAAAGTTGGAGACGTCTGGAAGAGCAGGGGAAGCTCCTCGAAAGTTCCCTGGCGTGACGAGTGCAGCAGTTGGGTCAAGAAGGCTGGAGGGAGGGTGCGTGCAGGGGGGCGGACGGGAGAGACGGGGAGAAGAACAAAACAAAGGCTTCTATTGGGGAATGGAGGTTTATGAGGGAAGGAAGAAAGAGATGGAGTGAGGGAGGAAGAGACACATAAGTTGGTGGGAGGTCAGAGTAGGGATTACAAAAGAGGGATGGGTGGGGTGCCATGTCATAGCTGAAGGGAGCCATGACAATGGAGATGCCTGTCTTAAAGGCAGCTGCGAATCAGTGGCCCTCGCCTCTTGAAATGGGTCAAAGAAGGCTGAGGAGAGAGCAATGGGCGGCTCTCTAGTTCACTCAGCAGTCACCTTGCGAGGCGTGCCAAGGGTGGGCTTACAAGAGGGCGACGGGCGGGGTGTCGTAGCGGAAGGGCGCCATGGCAGTGGAATTGACTATCTTGGCGAGCAGCTGCACTCCCCTCGCACACGTTGCCACGTCCTGAGGAGATAAAGGAGATTATGACAGCAGGGAGGGGAGAAAGAAGGGTGGGAGGCGAGGAGTGGTACACAGAAGACACAGCTGAGGCATGGAGGCGACTATCTTGGTGAGCAGCTGCACTCCCCTCACACACGTGGCCACGTCCTGAAGGGGAGGAGGGAGAAAGAGGAACGAGATAAGATTGAAGTGGGGAAAAGAGGCAGCAGCTGAGCAGTGGAATTGACTATCTGGGCGAGCAGCTGCACTCCTCTCACACACGTGGCCAAGTCCTGTGAGGGGAGGAGGGTTATGGGTGGGAAGTGGGGGAGAGAGATGGGAGTGTGGTGGGGAAGAGAGGGAGAGTGGAGGGAGAAGTAGCTGAATCTGTTTTTCTGTTTTCTGTTTTTAAAATGTTAGTAGCTGCGTATCACGGAGAAGTAGTTGTATCGCACGATGGGGTTGTCTGAGGCGTTGAGGGTCGGAGTGTGAGGGAGGTGAGGGGTACACCTGTAGCTGTAGCACCATACCTGGGGGTCGGAGATTTAGTTGCACGATGGGGTTGTCTGAAGCGTTGAGGGACGCGAGCGTGAGGGAGGTGAGAGGTGAGAGGTGCACCTGTAGCTTACCATAACTCGTAGCACTGCCTGTAGCACCGTACCTGGGGGTCAGAGAAGTAGTTGTATCGCACGATGGGGTTGTCTGAGGCGTTGAGGGACGCGAGGGTGAGGGAGGAGAGAGGTGAGAGGTACGCCTGTAGCCTACCATGGCCTAACTTAAAGCCTGTAGCACCGTACCTGGGGGTCTGAGAAGTAATTGTAGTGCACGATGGGGTTGTCTGAGGCGTTGAGGGATGCGAGTGTGAGTGAGGTGAGGGCAAACGCCAGTGTAAATTCCGTAGCACCGTACCTCAGGAGCGGAGAAGTAGTTGTAGGAGATAAAGGAGATTATGACAGCAGGGAGGGGAGAAAGAAGGGTGGGAGGCGAGGAGTGGTACACAGAAGACACAGCTGAGGCATGGAGGCGACTATCTTGGTGAGCAGCTGCACTCCCCTCACACACGTGGCCACGTCCTGAAGGGGAGGAGGGAGAAAGAGGAACGAGATAAGATTGAAGTGGGGAAAAGAGGCAGCAGCTGAGCAGTGGAATTGACTATCTGGGCGAGCAGCTGCACTCCTCTCACACACGTGGCCAAGTCCTGTGAGGGGAGGAGGGTTATGGGTGGGAAGTGGGGGAGAGAGATGGGAGTGTGGTGGGGAAGAGAGGGAGAGTGGAGGGAGAAGTAGCTGAATCTGTTTTTCTGTTTTCTGTTTTTAAAATGTTAGTAGCTGCGTATCACGGAGAAGTAGTTGTATCGCACGATGGGGTTGTCTGAGGCGTTGAGGGTCGGAGTGTGAGGGAGGTGAGGGGTACACCTGTAGCTGTAGCACCATACCTGGGGGTCGGAGATTTAGTTGCACGATGGGGTTGTCTGAAGCGTTGAGGGACGCGAGCGTGAGGGAGGTGAGAGGTGAGAGGTGCACCTGTAGCTTACCATAACTCGTAGCACTGCCTGTAGCACCGTACCTGGGGGTCAGAGAAGTAGTTGTATCGCACGATGGGGTTGTCTGAGGCGTTGAGGGACGCGAGGGTGAGGGAGGAGAGAGGTGAGAGGTACGCCTGTAGCCTACCATGGCCTAACTTAAAGCCTGTAGCACCGTACCTGGGGGTCTGAGAAGTAATTGTAGTGCACGATGGGGTTGTCTGAGGCGTTGAGGGATGCGAGTGTGAGTGAGGTGAGGGCAAACGCCAGTGTAAATTCCGTAGCACCGTACCTCAGGAGCGGAGAAGTAGTTGTAGCGCACGATGGGGTTGTCTGAGGCATTGAGGGATGCGAGGGTGAGGGAGCCTCGAGAGGCAGGCAGGAAGACCTGTGAAAATGGAGAGAATGGAGAGAGAGAGTAAAAGGAGAGAAGGTGAAAATGGGGGAGGCTTTAAATCCGGCCGAGGGCGAGGGCCTCGTGAGGCTGGCAGGTAGACCTGTGCCAGACGGGGGAGAGAGAATGGTATCGAGAGGAGAGGGAAAGGTGAGAAGTTTGATTCGTTCCATCCTGTTTTGAGGGAGTTCTGACACAGAATTTACCACAGCACACAGCACAACACCACAACACGCCGCACAGCACAACACCACAACACATGCACCCATCCCCATCACGGCTTCAATCATCGCCTTCGTCTCCCCTGTCTGGTTAACGGGTGGGGCTATGTTGAGCTACATAACCATACCGCACTGCACCACACTACACCGCACCCTCCACCACCACCACCACCTTCTCCCTTTCCTTTACCTTGTGCAGAATGAATCCTGCTTGATTCAGAGCATCCTGAATAACCCCGGGGATGTACGGCAGCACGGCTTCGATCATTGCCTCTGTCTGCCCCGTGCGGTTCATGGGCGGCGCTGTGTTGAGCTCGCCTGCTCCCGGCCAGCTGAGCGTGTGGTTTGATCCAGATGCGCCCTCTATGATGTTTCCCTCTGGAGTCACAGCCACGAACTGGGAGAATAGGAGTACGGGAGAATGGGAACGAGGGCGAATGGGAGTGAAGGAGACTAAGTGGCTGTGTTGAGCTCGCCTGCTCCCGGCCAGCTGAGCATGTGATTGGACCCCGATGCGCCTTCGATTATGTTGCCCTCCGGGGTTACTGCCACGAACCGCGGGAATAGGAGGGGGCAGGGCGAGTAGGAGGGCAGGAGAATCGACAGGGGGCCCAGCTAAGAGTGTGGTTCGACCCTGATGCACCTTCTATGCTGTTGCCCTCTGGTGTTACTACCACGAACTGGGGGAATAGGAGATAGAGTGAGCGAATAGGAGGGAAGGAGAATGGGATCGAAGGAGAATGGGATGGGAGTGCAGAGAAGTAGGGTGGGGCCGTGTTGATCTCGCCTGCTCCCGGCCAGCCGAGAATGTGGTTTGACGCCGATGCACCCACGAACTGAGAACAGGAGGGAGAACAAGATAGGATGACAGGAGTGCAGGGGGGTTGGAGCGGGCGAAATATTTCATATCTGTTGCGGCTTTGATGATCTTGCTTCAAATACCCCATCCTTTTGAGAATTCTCAGAAGCCATACCCAATCCATCCACCCATTTACCCTACCTGCAAGGATGACTCCTCCACAGGTCTGGGAGACAGAATGTTGATGCCATTGATAGGAACGTCAGTCACATTCACGCCCTTCCCAGGCACCTCCACCACCACCGGCACCCCCAGCGGACCCAGCTTCTCCCTTCCCTTGGCCCCAGCCCGCTCAGCAGCAGCAGCAGCAGCAGCTAAACTCTTATTCACCTAGTCCCCATTCCCATACCCTGCTTTCCTCGTTCCGATCTTTGCCCTTTCCCATTCCCCCTACCTGCAAAGACGATTCCTCCACAGGCCTAAAAGACAGAATATTAATGCCATTAATGGGAACGTCAGTCACATTCACGCCCACCCCAGGCACCTCCACCACCCCTGGCACTCCCATACCCACCCATCCCCCATTCACCTGCAGCGACGATTCCTCCACAGGCCTGGGGGACAGAATGTTGATGCCGTTGATAGGCACGTCAGTCACGTTAACGCCCACCCCAGGCACCTCCACCACCACCGGCACCCCCAGTGGGTCCAGCTTCTCTCTTGGCCCCAGCCCGCTCAGCAGAAGCAGTAGCAGCAGCTACCTCTTATCCACCTAACCCCCATTCCTATGCCCTTTCTCATCCCCCCTACCTGCAAGGATGACTCCTCCACAGGCCTGGGGGACAGAATGTTGATGCCATTGATAGGCACATCAGTCACATTCACGCCCACCCCAGGCACCTCCACCACCACCGGCACCCCAGCGGATCCAGCTTCTCTCGCGGCCCCAGCCCGCTCAGCAGAAGCAGTAGCAGCAGCTACCTCTTATCCACCTAACCCCCATTCCTATGCCCTTTCTCATCCCCCCTACCTGCAACGATGACTCCTCCACAGGCGTGGGCGACAGAATATTAATGCCATTGATAGGAACGTCAGTCACGATCACGCCCACCGCAGGCGCCTCCACCACCCCTGGCACTCCCATACCCACCCATCCCCCATTCACCTGCAAAGACGACTCCTCCACAGGCCTGGGAGACAGAATGTTGATGCCGTTAATCGGAACATCAGTCACGTTAACACCCACCCCCGGCACCTCCACCACCACCGGCACCCCCAGCGGGCCCTGCTTCTCTCTTGGCCCCAGCCCGCTCAGCAGCAGCAGCAGTAGCAGTAGCTGCCCCTTCCCTTGCCCATGCCCATGCCCATGCCCATGCCCTTCTCCAATCACCTACCTGCAGGGACGACTCCTCAACAGGCCTGGGAGACAGAATATTGATGCCGTTAATTGGCACATCAGTCACGTTAACGCCCACCCCCGGCACCTCCACCACCACCGGCACCCCCAGAGGCTCCAGCTTCTCTCTTGGCCCTAGCCCGCTCAGCAGCAGCAGCTGAGGCGACCCCAGCGCCCCCGCTGCCAGCAGCACCTCGCCTCCTGGGTTTAAACGAGCGATGTGGCGGCGGTTGGTGCTGTCTACGAATACCACTCCTGCTGCCCGTGGGGTGCCTGGCAGGGAGGGAGGGGAGGGGAGCAAGGGGGAAGGGGGAAGGGACAATGGCTGTGGCGACCCCAGCGCCCCCGCTGCTAGCAACACTTCCCCTCCCGGGTTCAGCCGAGCGACGTGGCGGCGGTTGGTGTTATCTGTAAACACCGCTCCTGCTGCTCGTGGGTGCCTGTGGTGGTGATAGACAGGAGGCAGGGCATGGGCGATGGGGTGAAAAAGCACTCTGAGTGTACCCGGTTCCCTCGACAAGCATGCACATGTACCGCTAGTGGCATCCAGCCTGGATGCGCTGCGCAGGATGCATTGCACATGTACCGCTAGTGGCATATATGAGCACTGTCAGCCTAGATGGCTCACCCTCCTCCCATCAGTTTGTTCCGTGAACCATGCACCACAGCCAATGCACCACAGCCAATGAACCGCACACTTCGCACCAACACCAAGCACGCACACGTACCGCTAGTGGCATCCAGCAGGATGCGCTGCAACGTGGCATACACAAGCACCGTCAACTGGGATAGGCCTCCCGCATCACGTTCAGTTATCTCACACACATGCACCAGCACCAAAACACACTCACGTACCGCTAGTGGCATCCAGCAGGATGCGCTGCAACGTGGCATACACAAGCACCGTCAACTGGGATAGGCCTCCCGCATCACGTTCAGTTATCTCACACACATGCACCAGCACCAAAACACACTCACGTACCGCTAGTGGCATCCAGCAGGATGCGCTGCAACGTGGCATACACAAGCACCGTCAACTGGGATAGGCCTCCCGCATCACGTTCAGTTATCTCACACACATGCACCAGCACCAAAACACACTCACGTACCGCTAGTGGCATCCAGCAGGATGCGCTGCAACGTGGCATACACAAGCACCGTCAACTGGGATAGGCCTCCCGCATCACGTTCAGTTATCTCACACACATGCACCAGCACCAAAACACACTCACGTACCGCTAGTGGCATCCAGCAGGATGCGCTGCAACGTGGCATACACAAGCACCGTCAACTGGGATAGGCCTCCCGCATCACGTTCAGTTATCTCACACACATGCACCAGCACCAAAACACGCTCACGTACCGCTAGTGGCATCCAGCAGGATGCGCTGCAACGTGGCATACACAAGCACCGTCAACTGGGATAGGCCTCCCGCATCACGTTCAGTTATCTCACACACATGCACCAGCACCAAAACACACTCACGTACCGCTAGTGGCATCCAGCAGGATGCGCTGCAACGTGGCATACACAAGCACCGTCAACTGGGATGAATCTCCCGCCTCGCAACAGCACTCAAGACACACGAACCATACACCGCACACCACACACCAGGCAACAGCAACAAACACACTCACGGTGCAGCAGGATGCGCTGCACCGTGGCGTAGATGAGCTCTGCAAACAGCCAGCCGAGACGGGTCCCCCCACTCACATCAGTGTGCCCCGTGCACCATTCACCACACAGAATGCTCCACACACCACACACCGCACTCGGAACTCCGCACACCAGGCATGGCAGCATGCACGCACCACATACCGCTAGTGGTGTCCAGCAGAATGCGTTGCACTGTGGCGTACACAAGCACTGTCAGCCGCGTCGGGTCTCCCCACTCACATCAACACCCAACACACACGCACCATGCACCATGCAAACCTACCACTAGTGGTGTCCAGCATAATGCGTTGCACTGTGGCGTACACAAGCACTGTCAGCCGCGTCGGGTCTCCCCACTCACATCAACACCCAACACACACGCACCATGCACCATGCAAACCTACCAGTAGTGGTGTCCAGCAGGATGCGTTGCACTGTGGCGTACACAAGCACTGTCAGCCGCGTCGGGTCTCCTGCCTTGAGCAGGTCCGCTGCTGTCCTTCTTGTGCCGTTGCTGTCAAATATGCTGTTCGCCAGCTGTGGGAGCACGGAGCGCAGAGGAGTGGAGAGGGGTGGGAAGGAGTGGGATGGGTCTCCCGCCTTGAGCAGGTCCGCTGCTGTCCTGCGCGTGCCGTTGCTCTCGAATATGCTGTTGGCCAGCTGTAGTGGTGGGGGGAGTGGGGAGGAGTGAAGAGGAGTGCGGAAGAGAAGGAGGGGGGTTTGGAGGGAAAGAGAGGGGAGAAGGAATGTCTCCCGCCTTGAGCAGGTCCGCTGCTGTCCTGCGCGTGCCATTGCTGTCAAATATGCTGTTGGCCAGCTGTAGTAAAGGGGAGTGTGGAGGGGGAATGAAGATGAGTGGGGAGGGGTAAGAGTGGGGGGGAGTGGGGAGGAGTGGAGAGGAGTGGAGAGGAGTGGAGAGGAGTGACAGGGGTGTCTCCTGCTTTGAGCAGGTCTGCTGCTGTCCGGTGCGTGGCGTTGCTGTCAAATATACTGTTGACCAGCTGTCGTAGTAGGGGGAGTGGGAGGAGTGGAGGGGGGGTCCTGCGCGTGCCGTTGCTATCGAAAATGCTGTTGGCCAGCTGCAGTGGTGCAGAGGAGTGGAGCCGGGTTGGAGGGAGAAAAAGGGGGATGAGCATTGGGAGGTATGTCTCACGTCTGCTGCTGACCTGCGTGTGTGTGGCTGTTTCTTAAAATTCTCATATATGCCATTTATGCTGTTCGCTGTTGGCCCAGCTGGCTATTGACTTGTATGGTGATTGTATGGTGATTGTACACCCATTACCCCCCAAGTCTCACCTGTAGCCCTTCCGCACTCAAAAATGGGGAACTATCCCAGTGTCAGCTGCCAGTGTTATCACGTTTCATCCACGTTCTCACCTTGGTCCCAATCACATGCTCTGTCGTCCGTCTGCTCCACGGTCCCAGCCCTGCCTCCAGCATCCCATCCCACTGCCTGCTGCTGCCTCTTCTCCTCCCCCCTCCCCCCTCTTTGCTGTCACACACTATTTATCCTCGTTATAGCGCTCACCTTAGTGCCAATCACGTGCTCGGGCGTCTGTCCCCTCCACGGCCCCAGCCCCGCCTCCAGCATGCCATTCCTGAACGCCTGCTGCCAGCCCCCCGGCTGCTGCTGCGGCACAAAGGCGATTCTCTCCTCCACCCACTCAAAGGCCTGCCGCACCCTCACAGGGTCCCACCCTGCCGCCTGGACAAAATCCGCTGATGCGCGACTGGTGTGGTGGAAGGTGGGGATGGGGAGGGAGAACAGAGAGGAGAGCGAGAGGTGGGAAAGGAGGAGGGTCGGACGAAATCAGCCAATGCCGGAAGGTGCATGCATCAAAGGTGCGTGCATCTTAAAAGGCAGGAGAAACTTACCTCACCAAAAAGTCACCAAACAGTCACCGAACATTCAGCATTACCTGTAAAAGCCAGCGTTGACAGAGTTGCCAACACCCAGGACAACCCCCCTCAGGTTCCACGCCCACATTCGCCTCCAGATAAAGGTAAGGATAAGTAAATGTACAGTTCAGTGCATTGCAGGTCCAGTAGCACAACCCTGACTATCTATCTGTTGAATTGTGGGCTCAATACCCACCTGGTCCTTATTTTTGGTTCTTATTTTTTTTTTTACTCTTTAAGGCCATGTTTCCACTCACATCCGTTCCAAATATACGCAAGGAAAATCAACACAATCCGGTCCAGAAACTTCTTACAGAGATTCCATCACCCAACTTGTCATGGTTCATTCCTTTCCGTATGCAGTCTTACCTGTAGAAGCCAGCGTTGACAGAGCTGCCACCACCCAGCACGATGCCCCGCCGGTTCCACACGCCATCCCCCGACCAGAAGTGCACCGCTGAAGCACATTCACCACTAGATGAATATTCACTGAACATTCAATCATGATTCACCCGTACCTGTAGAAGCCAGCGTTGACAGAGCTGCCACCACCCAGCACAATTCCCCTCCGGTTCCACACTCCATCCTCTGACCGGAAGGGCACAGACGCCCTCGTGCTGAGCACATAGGGGAATGCTTCTCTGCGGTACACTGAAGGCTGGAGAGAGGGGGGGTGGGGGGGTGGAGGGGTGGGGTAAGCGATGGATGCAAAGAGGAGGACGAGGGGAAAGGGGTGCGTGACTGCCACCTCCCAGCATAATCCCGTTCCACACTCCATCCTCCGACCGGAAGGGCACAGCCGCCCCTCGTGCTGAGCACGTAGGGGAAAGCCTCTCTGCGGTTCACTGAAGGCTGGGGGGAGAGATAAGGGAGAGGGGAGGATGGGGGTACCGCGGAGGGGAGTTAGTGGGGCAACCAAGGGCACAGCCGCCCCTCGTGCTGAGCACGTAAGGGAATGCTTCTCGACGGTATACCGTAGGCTGGAGAGCGAGGGGGAAGGGGGGGTGAGGGAGGGATGCAAAGAGGAGGACGACGGGGTAAGGGGTGCGAGACTGCCACCACCCAGCACGATGCCCCGTCGGTTCCACACGCCATCCTCTGACCAGAAGGGAACTGATGCTCTCGTGCTGAGCACATAGGGAAGGCCTCTCGACGATACACTGGTAGAAGCACAAGGGCTGGGGGGGGGGTAGGGAGGGATGAAGAGGGGGACGAAAGTGCGAAGGAGGAGAGGGAGCAGGGGCTGCGAGTAAGTGGGCAGCACAGGTGCAGCCAGCCTCGTGCTGAGCACGTAAGGGAAGGCCTCCCTTCGGTACACTGAGTTCTGGAGTGGAGGGAGGGAGGTAGGACGAGGGAGGGGGGTGAGGAGTGGGAAGAAGGGAGGGGAGAAGGAGGTAGTGAGGTATCCAAAAGTACAGCCGCCCTCGGGCTGCGCACGAAGGGAAGTGCGCACGAAGGGAAGTGCGCACGAAGGGAAGTGCGCACGAAGGGAAGTGCGCACGAAGGGAAGTGCGCACGAAGGGAAGTGCGCACGAAGGGAAGTGCGCACGAAGGGAAGTGCGCACGAAGGGAAGTGCGCACGAAGGGAAGTGCGCACGAAGGGAAGTGCGCACGAAGGGAAGTGCGCACGAAGGGAAGTGCGCACGAAGGGAAGTGCGCACGAAGGGAAGTGCGCACGAAGGGAAGTGCGCACGAAGGGAAGTGCGCACGAAGGGAAGTGCGCACGAAGGGAAGTGCGCACGAAGGGAAGTGCGCACGAAGGGAAGTGCGCACGAAGGGAAGTGCGCAGAAGGGAAGTGCGCAGAAGGGAAGTGCGCACGAAGGGAAGTGCGCAGAAGGGAAGTGCGCACGAAGGGAAGTGCGCAGAAGGGAAGTGCGCACGAAGGGAAATGCGCAGAAGGGAAGTGCGCACGAAGGGAAGTGCGCAGAAGGGAAGTGCGCACTAAGGGAAGTGCGCAGAAGGGAAGTGCGCACGAAGGGAAGTGCGCAGAAGGGAAGTGCGCACGAAGGGAAGTGCCTTGCTTCGATGAACCAAGGGCTAGACATGAAGGGAGAGAGGGGGTGGAGGGAGGGGGTTTGTCAGGTGGAGGGGAGGATTTTAGTCAGAAGGGAGATTGACTCGTGTCTGGTTCGTTCGTATCTCGTTCTATGCATACCTGGTCGTAGGGCATTCCTCCCCTTTCCTGCAGCAGCACGGTGAAACCTTCTACGAGCGAGGCGGCGAGGAGAGAGAGAAGGCGATAACTCACAGGTGATCAGAGCTTCTTCACAGGATTACCTGGTCGTACGGCACCCCTCCTCTTTCCAGCAGCAGCACGGAGAAGCCTTTGAGAGGTTGAAGTGGAGGATGGGGAATGGAGGCATGGGAGTGGGGAGAGGCTCGGAGACTGTAAGGGGGGCATACCTGGTCATAAGGCACGCCTCCTCTCTCCAGCAGCAGCACTGAAAAGCCCTTTGAGAGCGTGGCGGCCAGGGGGCACCCCACTGCACCGCCTCCCACCACTATGTAGTCGAACGTAGGGGTGGGCGCGGAGGGGGCGGAGGAGGCGGATAAGGTGGAGGTGGGCGGAGGAGTGAAGGTTGCAGCGTCTCGGATGTAGGGGTAGAGTTGCCGCCAGTTGGGGTCTGAGATGGGAATGGGAGAACGAGAAAACGAGAACGAGAGAACGAGAACGAAAACAGAACGAGAACGGGAGGGAGAGAACGAGGGACGAGGGGACAGGGAAGGAGAGGAAAGACAGAAGGAGATGAGGGAGAAAATGAGACGCGGGTGAAAGAGGTGAAGGTTGAGGCGTCAGTGTCTAACGGATAGGAATGAGACGAGATGAGAGCAAAAGAAGTTGAAACACCAAGCAGAAGGGCATTGGTCGAGGAAGAAAGGTGGAAAGAAGTGCAAGATACCCACCTTGCGCATACGTGAGCTCGAAACATACCCCATATAAAAACCGAGTGAATTGAGACGATTTTTGAGGCGCTTAAAAAATCAAAAGATACACACCTTGCGCATACGTGAGCTCGAACAGGACTGTTGCCGCCAGCACTGCCGCAAAGACCACACCACGCCGTCCAGCCAACGAGGCGCTGCCACGTGTTCCCCACACCGCCATGTTGCGATTCGAAGTCCCGTTGGGAGGAGAAACTGAGCGAAAGCTGGCAGCGATTGGTGTATCGAAACGTCTCGACGCAAGATTCTCTGTCCAATCAGCCGCAGACTTTTGGAGAAAATTCTGGGAGGCGGATCACGCAAGAATGGTCGCACTCTCAAAAGAAATAGCGATTGAATGTCAGCAGCCGTTGCGACGCCGTCAAGCAGCAGTATGCATGATCGTAAGAGGCCTTCTCCCAGTATCAAAAAGCGGGAACGGGGATAAGGGTTTCCAACGAAGTACGCGAGAGCTTTGCCCCTTCAGCCACAAAGCGAGGGATGGGATGATAGCGGAGGGTAGGATAGCCTGAAGGCCAGTAGATGGGTAGAATAAGAACGGGAAGAGATGCTGTTGCTACTACTGCTGCTGCTGCGGCACGGTAGTGAAATAGCGGACAGCGGCTGCTGCTGTCTGTGAGTGAGCCGTTTGCGAAGGAGTGCCTGAGAGGACGCGCACGCCGAGGCGCGCTTATCGCCCCAAATCCCGTGTGCGCTGGCATGTTTCGGACTTCTAGCGTGAGTCTCGAGCCGCCTCGGTTGAGCCGCCTCGGACTCATGTGGAGTGGTCGGTAGGCGGGAAAGGCGAGGGCAATGACGTGACTAGCTCAGGCTGAACAATAATTACCCCAAACTGCCCAAACCGCTAATCTGTTCCTAGTAAGCCAGCTGTCTCGATAGTTTTCGGCTGTGGCAGCAGGAGCAACGACGTAACTAGCTCAGGCTAAAAAACAAAATCTCCCCAAATCCCCCAAGCTGCTCCTAAGCCAGCTGTCTCGATTGTTCTTGGTTTTGGGGGCGGGGAGCATATGACGGGATAGGTCTTGGTGTTTTCACGGCTATGCGACGCGGGGTATGACGTGACATTTACCACCAGGCGCTATCCATGGCGACGCGCTAGTCGTACTCAACCTAGGCGGCCCTTGACTAGGACACTGTTTGGTTCTGGCGACTTTGACTGACACTGACCATGCATCGAATCTGTCGTTCTTGCGCTCCCGTGGCACGCGTGAGTGTGCGACAAGACTCGACGTATACTCTCTAACGTGGGAATCTTGTGTCGATAAGGAATCTCGCAAAGACGTGACACAGCGGCGAATACCCCATGCGACATTCGAGCGACTGGAGGAGGAAACAGTCGGGTTTTTCGCACGCGCGATGAATGCGACAGAAGTCCGCGGTTGGAGAAACACCCAGGGTGGACAAACTCGGGTAGTGTCATTTGGCAAGTGCCACGCGCGAATATGGATGAACAAGCGAGGGAGATGTGTGATGTGATGTTACCGAGACGGAAGGTCGAGAGAGTATGACAGGAGACAAGACGGACTTTGATAAGTATAGGGACGTTGCGTCAGTTTGCGACGACGGCAGCTTGCAGTGTACGGGATGCGACAGCTGCGTGACGGTGATTTCGAGATTTCGGAGGATGCGGATTACAGAACCGCTGTATGTGACAAGGGGCAGGCAAGTACACCCTCATTCTCAGTCTGTGCACAATCGCCACATGCACCGAACGCTTGTAGTGACTGCAACGTGCCTAGAATGGTGCATGCACATACTCTACAAGCACAATCACGACTGCCACGTTGGTAATGCAGCTGTTGACTTTGACTGGCAGGAAGTGTACAGTGCGCTCACATGTGTGGTTGGCTGCCGTTGCTTTTCGCTCTACCATACGTTACCCCTTTCTACCGAACGTAGATATTCTGTATGTGTTTTGAACCTGTGTTAGGAATTGTCTGTTTCTTGTGTGTTTTGATGTGGAATCTTTGGCCACAGTGTAGGACAAAGTGAACAAGTCGTTTCGAATGTTACTGTTTTGGCGCTTGGTGCATGGTGTGCCTGGCAACATTAGGGGGTTCGGCCACAAGCACAGAGACGCTACCTGACAACACTGTTGTCGCTGCTCCCGATTGTGCGTAGACTGAGAATGAGGGTGTAACATGATTTCGCCGAGACTAGTAAAGCTGATGTACGACGAGGAGGATGGGTGAAGATGGAGATGGGATAATGAAAGCTTTTTCTCCGCCGAGCTCCCTGTCTTTCCGAAAACGCCTGGCTGACTTTCTGGGTCTGTCTGCGAGAAAGAGAGTCGGAAAGTGGGCGCAAACGGGCGCAAGGTCCCGCCGAATACGACACGGGTCTCCGCCCCGAAATGTTGCGCCCACCTGACCCAAAAATATAGCTCGGGCAGAGGCCGAACTCGAAACGCAACACCAACTTTGGCGAGCGCAGCTGTCGGCGAAACGCTCGCGAGAAGCGAGGTTACCCCTCGGACGGCCGACGATCCCCTCTTGTCGCACGGCCGGTTGCGACAAGACGGTCGTCACGTCGTCGCAGAGCCAGTCGCACGCGAACTCCGTACAGAGTGCATCGCGATCTAGCACATGTTACTTTTTTTAATTTCATATGAACAACGCGGTGTATTCTGACACCAAAATTAGGGTCGACCAATCGTCGAACATGTTTCTCCTCTGATGCAGGAACCAATGCCAGCCGACCGCTGCCCCAGTTAATAAGGAGCCAACCGCCGGCCCTGGATTTGGCGGGCGGCCAGGCGATCCAGATCTGAACACCAGGTGACCTGATTAATGGAGTCAGCTCAAGGTGGGGCTTCAAAGCCAGTCGTCACCCTCATTCTGATTCTTATTTTTCTTGTTCACGGTTTTCATGATGGCCACTGCGAGGTCCTCCGAGTGCTGTTGCACCCGCTTCGGCTATTTATTCCGCTAAGTCCTCAGCGCCCCACCCCCTCCACCTTTCATCTCCGACAACAGCCCTCGTAGAAAGTCTGCAAAAAGTCGTGGTCCACGATCCGGTGTTTTGTAGACGGTTACTTTAGGCAGCCTACTTTTTTTTTGGGGCAGCCCGACCATCCAATTTGTCAATTGTAGATTAGAACATAGGATCTGCAACTCGTCTCGAAATCGAGTCTGGCAGATGTAGAAGCATAATTGCAACACGACAGATTAGGAAGTTCTGCAATTCCTATGTGATACGCTTCTATACCAGACAGCGATAGCAGCGCAGCACATATCTTTCATCTTCTACGGTCACACTTTATCGTACAAATGCCTCTTCTTCTACCGGTAGAGTAATTTACTCTGCGGCGACAATTATGGTCACAGACACTCTACAATGTCGCGATAGTTTATATTTTGCCAGGTCGATCCGTTACGTAGTTTACGTTGGCTTAATCGTCGATAGTACTGGTGCGCGACCTCGTACATCTAATGTTTTGAACTTATCAGACCACATTTCGTTAGTAGCGGTACCCCTGTAGGACACTGAGGTTGGCGAACCCATGTGAGGTTTTTCTAGTTAGGTGTGTTTTCCTTCTTCGTAGAGTACAATGTCCTCAGATCCGATCGATGATCTCGATCTTTTATGCACATCCGATCGATTATCTCGATCTTTTATGGCGAGAACTTTACGGGTGCGACGACAAGGACGACGACGAATTAACGGACGCCGAAGATGACTACGCGCAGGATGCAGGCCACGATCTCATCTACAGTCCCCATGTTGAAGACCAGTATTACGACGCTGCAGAGGCTCGCGAGCCTGTCGTAGAGGAGGCTAATGCGACTGCTGAAGACGAGGGAGGCCGTGAACCAGTGACAGTGCAAAGGGACGGTGGAGAAGAGGGAGGCCCGGAAGCAGGTGCAGATGAAGCGGACGATGAGGAGACGGAGTCGGAATATGGGGACCCGATCCTGAATGTAGGAGAACGTTTGGCAGACGAAGGGGATGGTGAAGAGGAGGAAGCCGAGTTCATGGACGCAAGCGAGGGAGACGACGACGATGCAAGTTCGGATGACGAGGAAGATGAAGAGACTGAGACCGATTTCAGCGACGCCAGTGACGAAGACATGGAGGATGAGGAAAGCGACGACGAGGGTCAGGGGGGTCAGAGTTCAAGCCACAACAGAGCTTCCGGGCGTGTGGGTGTTGAGCATTCAAACACCACTCGACCGTCACAACGCCAACGATCTGCAGGGGACCAGCAGCCCTCTCAAGGCCAACGATCTGCAGCGGACCAGCAGCCCTCTCAAGGCCAACGATCTGCAGGGGACCAGCAGCCCTCTCAAGGCCAACGATCTGCAGGGGACCAGCAGCCCTCTCAAGGCCAACGATCTGCAGGGGACCAGCAGCCCTCTCAAGGCCAACGGTCGGCGCGACGTCGACGACGCAGGCGGGGCAGACGATCTGCGCACGGCCTATACGACGAGAATTCAAGCTACACTCGTCGTCCCCTGTTTATGGAAGACACCGGCTTCCATGGGAGCGATCCACCGCAGAGCGACGCCGAGAGAGCTCACAGGAATGCTCGCTGCCGTGCACGTCGACGGGTTATCCGCACACACTAGATTACAGTACGCCTGCAATTGGCACCATTACAAGCGCTGGGTTTTACTGATGATGATGACTCTGCTGGCAGACGTGATTCCAGAATCCGAGAAAATTGACCCCGACTACCCAGACGAAGTTGGAAGGTACATGGGCGACGACGCGCGACTCTCGTGGGAATCGGTGGATGACTCCGTGCAGCATCTGCACGGACCCCGGGTTACCGGCAGGAGGATTATGCGCTACCTCGAGTACTTGTTCAATGAAACACCTGAACAAGCACGTACCCTCAAGGGAGATGCGCCTGTCGTTGCAGGGAGGGAGCCCAAGCCCAGCACCCCAAAGATGATTAAGGCGAAGATGAACGCTATCGGCTGCCTCGGCAGATGCGAGTCTGCGCTGTACGACTACCCACTTACCAAGATGCAAGACAAGGTCGCAGAGGGCAGGGCGTTTATGAGAGTGAAGCTGGTCAACCTCAACGAGGAGCAGATTAGGTGAGCAATTAGTTGTGGCAGATGTGAAGCTCCTTCCACTCGATTGGCACTTCATAACCGAAAACTCTACGGAGGCGTCGTCGATCATAGTCGGACCGTATCATTGAAGAGCTTATTTGCCTACCCACTGTCTGTGCAGAACCGGAGCGGATCAACACCGTGGGTCTCTCGACGATTGCTACAACGCAGACCAGTACAGGGAGCTGCATCACAACACTCTTCCCGAAGAGACTTTCAAGATCTACGCGAGGAGCAAGGATTTCCCATCTCAGGCGCTGTGGAGGGTTCTCGCCGTCAAGGTCATGATTCAGCTGGCGCACCAGGTCCTCGGGAGGGGAGTCTCCATTCGGAAAATCCGATTCGCCAACATGTTCATCCGCATGTGCCGCAGCAGCACCCGCGTAAATGGGAAGATGGACCTTCCCGTGCTCGTCATCGCCTCGAGGAAAACAAAGACCAATCTTTCCAATAACCTGACACATCAGTATCTGGCAAGGCACCTCGACTGGCAGCTCCGCGGTGTTGGGGGGGTTTTCTTGTGGATTCATTGGCTCTACGATCTCGTGCCGATTCGATACGGGAACAAGGTTCTGCCTCGTCTCAACTTTCGGAAGCCACGAAGGTGGTCCAAGAAGCACCTATTCTTCGGCATAAGGAAGCCGAATGACCCTCCTCCGCAAAGGCAAGACGAGATGAAGTACGAGACTCACAACAACTGGATCCGCTGGGTCATGAAACAGGCAAAGTGGATGTTCAGCAAGGTGACCCACATTTTCTGAAGATCGGGGGCACAGGGGCTGAGCGACGACCGTTGCCCCGATAATGACATTGGCGCTCTGGGTGGGTGGGAGCAGGGAGAGATGCGGAAGGCGTACATTATTGGAATTCCGTTTCATCCTATGCTTATGATGGCTGGATTCACCGGAGCTGCGGGAGATTACTACATCGGCAGGGCACACGCTGTTCTCCCAGACCCAGAGGAGTGGAAGCAGTTGAAGAAGCTTTTCAGAAAGCACATTTACCCCTGGGCCGAGAGGCAGCTGAAAAATGTAAACCCGTGAGTTTTGTAACACCTCTTCTGCGTGAACAAATTTCAGGCTTATGTTGCAATCTTTACTACTCTGCCCCGTTCCCTCGTCACCAGGTCGATAAGTACAACCGTCACAGGACCCCCTACAAGCAGCATCACTCTGGGAGGAGGTTTTTGGAGTGTCTCATAAAATGCGGTCGGGACGTGGTCGCGCAAGTCCTTGCCATGATGTGGATCCACTGTCGCCACCACGATTTCGACCCAGAACAACCACGATGCTACTGTACGCGACACCCATATGTGCAGATCAGCCGACTCTGCAAGGAGCCCTTGTTTCAAAAGTGGGCCAAGATTGTTGCAACCATGGACAAAAACGGCATGGAGATGAGGGAGAACGCGGGACAGTCGATGATGGCCGTAAGTGTCGTCTTTTTTGTTGCAGATTTGTCTTGTTAACGTGAGTACTCTCCACTTCTAACATTTTTCCGTCTTGCAGAACGCTATTTACCGTATCGAGGGAGACCACGAGCAAGCGAAGCTGCATGCAGAGATCCATTGCTTGAAGAAGCAGAATGGGCTGAAGGACGTCCGCAACGCCGAGCTTCAGGCCCAAATGTGCGACCTGCAGAGCGACAATAAGAGGCTCCTGGATGAGGTGGCGCAGCTCAAGGCCGAGTTGGCGGCTCTCACGGTTTCTTCGGCGAGCAATGTTGGCGCCGGCGACTCTGCCGCACGAGCTGCGGGCTCCTCGAACATCGAGAAAGGTGGAGCTGGCCCATCAACCCCTGAGCCATCTACACCTACACCAGAGATTGTCTACTTCGACAGTGTTGTGCGGCCGTGGCGTGACAGCACCACAGTGGCGGAGGCATGGGCGCTGTGGAACAAGTCGAGCTTCCTTGTCGAAGGCCGAACACTGCGTGCTGTCGCAGAGGATGCAGGCTTCATCGTTAAATGGGCACATTTCTGTTGGTGTAAGGGCCTAATAAACTCAAGCTATTAGGACTTAATCAAACTTAAAACCTCTCCTCGGGGTCACCTCCAAGGGTCCCTGGGTGCCTGGTACAAGACCAGCCCCTATCCTCGGGTCTGAGTTTGTAGAGAGAGGGATCAAGAAGGACTTAGTCAAAACAGCAAGAGTACCTTGAACGTCGCGCAGCGTGCCGTGCAGACCGTCGGTCGGATTAAGCTGAGAATTCGCTATATCGAAGCTCGCTCCAAGAGCTTTAAAATGAGCCAAGTTGCCTCGCGAAAAGTTCTGCCATTACTAAGTTATGGCTCGGACAGCGTTTGCCTAGCGTTGGAGTGCTAGCATACTAGCGTTGACTCGGGTAGCATTCCGCCGTCGAATAGCGCAGAAACGAAATTCCAGCGAGGAAGGAATTCGCTTGAATCAATTTGACTATATTCAGGTACAAACAGAGAAGGATTAAATAGTTCTAGCTAGCAAGGACCTTGGGAATCAACCTGGGAACAACCAGGGATGATCCCAAATAATTCCAAGCAACAGAACCAACCTGGTTGGACAAAATAGCAGGTGGTAGGTTGGTAAACAACCTCTGGTTCTGTTTTTCCAACCTGGAAAAACAACAACCAGGTTCAGGTTCTAAAAACAGAACCTGTTTTGTCTTTGCCCAACCAGCCAAATGCTGGTTCCGCTGGTTTCCCCTGGCCTTGTAGCATGCAGATACAGACAAACAACATCCAACCTTCACCTAAATTGTACCCCTATAGTGCCTTCCCTGCTACACTATAGTTAACCAAACAAAACAGTACAATTCCGAGTTGGATAGAACTGAATCTGCGCAATCAACTCAACCGAACTGCAAAGCTTCCATCTTGGGTTCCTTTGCGAGCTCGTCCTTTCTGCTTGCACTGTTCATAGCGCATACAATGTTGTGCCGAAGCGCACATTGCGCGAGTACCTGCAAATGCATCAAGCGAAAAAATGCGAAAGCAAACAAACACACGAAGACACCATTCACACACAAATGCATTCGCACACGCATACTCGTACAAACAGACGGCAGGATGTCGTGCAATGTGCATTTGCACCCAACACACTCCCCCTCAGCCTGCCGGCTGCATCCCCGTCATTCCATGCTAGTTCATGCTCATTCCACTCATGCGCACACAACGCCAATGAGGCTCATCCGCAAGCCTCTTGGTGAGAAAGTCTGCTGGCTGCTGGTGAGTCTTGATGTAGATCGGATGCACCGTCCCCCTCTTCACCTCTTTACGCAGCCAGTGCCACTTGATACGCATGTGCTTGTTCAGCCCATGAAGCACAGCGTTTCTGGCCATCCCAAGAGCCCCCTTGCTATCACAAAACAGCGGCGTAGCAACTTTCTGCTCCTGGCCAATCTCCTCTAACAGCCTCCTCAGCCAAATCACCTCCTTCACCCCATGGAACATCGCCATGTACTCTGATTCTACGGAAGAGAGTGCCGTCTCCGTCTGCTTCTTGGACCTCCAACTAACAGGTCCTCCCCCAACTACGCAGATGTATCCTCCCACAGATGAGGAATCCTCCTTCTCAGAAGCCCACGTAGCATCGGTAAAGCAAGTGAGAAATAGCTTGCCTTCTCCAAGCCTCTCCCCCTTCTCTTTCAGCACCTCCACCCCTTTCTGCTTCACCTGTGCAGATGCGGAGTATTGAACTCCAATGCTTGGGTGAGAGTTCAGGTACTTCACCACACGCTCAGCTGCATCCACCTGCTCCTCTGATGGATTCTGCACCACCCTAGCCAGCTGCCCAACCGAGAAAGAGATGTCGGGCCTCGTGTGAACTGCTGCGTACAAGAGGCTGCCCACCAAGGACTGAAATTGCTGCTGCTCTTCAACCCCTTCATCCTCTGCAGCCTTCACAAGCTTGAATTCTGCTGGCAGGGGAGTTGCAACCTTGCGCTTATTCTCAATCCCATACTTCTCCCCCAGCTCCTTGATGAACTTCTCCTGGTGCAGCTTCAACCACCTGTGATCTGGATCCCTCTCCACGTGCATCCCGAGGTAGTACTTTACCTCCCCAAGGTTCTTGCACTTGAAGTTTTCCATCAGTTGCTGCTGCACTTTCTGGATCTCCTTCATGCTGCTGCTGAAGAGAAGAATGTCGTCCACATAGACCAGAAACAGCACCAGCTTCTCCCCCTCGCCCTTGAGAAAGAGGCTCTCATCACAGCTGCTGGTCCTGAATCCCATCTCCTCTAAAACAGCTGCCAACTTCTGGTACCAGCAGCGTGGCGCCTGCTTCAAGCCGTAGATGGACTTGTTGAGCTTGCACACCCTGCCCGTACCATCCTCATACCCAGGCGGCTGCGTCATGTACACATCCTCCTCTAAAATCCCATTCAGGAATGCCGTTGAAATATCCATCTGAATGATGAATTTCCCACTAACAGCTGCATCTGCCAACAAGACACGGAGGGTAGGGGGTTTGGCAGTGGGAGCAAAGATCTCGTTGAAGTCCTGCTTCTCCTTCTGCATAAACCCCTTCGCCACCAGCCTACTCTTGTAGATGGTGACCTGCCCCTTGTCATCGGTCTTGATCCTCAGCACCCACTTGCATTGTATCGCTTTCTTCCCATCAGGCAGCACCACCAGATCCCATGTCCTATTCTCCAGCAGACTCTGGTACTCAGCATCCCTAGAAGCCAGCCACTTGTCCCTATCTGGTCCAGCTAATGCCTCCTCCATGCTAGCTGGTTCCTCTGGTGCAGGGGCAAGAAAACAGTACGCAGGCTCATCCTCCTCATCCGGGTCATAGCCATGAGGTAGAATCAGCAATGCCTCTTCGGTCCCTAGCTGCTGCTCTGCTGCATCAGTTCCTGCAGTCAGCTTCTTAGTAGCCATACGGGTACGTCCTGGCCTGGAGACGGGTGTCTCCCATCCCTTCATAACGACACCCTTCGGCTTCTTAGTTTTTCCCTGCTGCTTCTCTCCTCCCTCGGGTCCAGCAGCTCCACTAGTGCTGCCGCCAGTTTCCACACCATTTTCTCCACCAGCAGATGCCTCCTGTACCTTCTCTCCATCACCATTTCCAGCAGCTGCCTCCTCTCCCTCCTCCCACACACTAGGAGTCAGGTCCAGCTGCATGGTGATCTGCTCCATCTGCTGGGACACCCTTGCCTCCGGCTGTTTCTCCCATACATCATGCCCTCAATGAATTTCACATCCCTGCTGTCAAACAACACACCCTTGGATGGTTCCCACAGCAGCCATCCCTTGCTCTCAGCAGCCAGCCCCAAATGCACACACCAGATTGCACTCGCCCCCAACTTACTGCGGTAGATCTTGGGGACGTGGGCGACTGCCATGCAACCGAACACCCTCAGCATGTCCACCGGCGGCTTCCTCCCAAGCCACCTCTCCAACGGCACCCACGAGTCATCCCCAACCTTGGTGAGCACCCTGTTCCTAGCGACAGTGGCGTGCCGGACAGCATGAGGCCACATAGAATTGCTCAGCCCAGATTCTATGAGCAGCGCCCTAGCTGTCTCCAGAATGGTCCGGTTTGCCCGTTCTGCTACACCATTGGACTGTGGGGTATAAGCCGTGGTCAGCTCTCTCTGGATGCCCTGCTTCTTGAGCCAGGCCGTCATTTCAGCTCCAAGGAACTCACCACCCCGGTCTGTCCTAATCCGCTTCACTACACACTCCGCCTGCTTCTCCACGAATGGCAGCCAATCGTCCCGTATCGTGGAGGCGGCGTGGTCCTTCTGCTTCAGCGGATACGCCCACATCAGCCTGCTCCAGTCATCCACAATTGTAAGAAAATACCGCTCCCCCTTGTGCCCTTGCACCGGCAGCGGCCCCACCAAGTCCATGTGGACCAGCTCCAAAGGCTTCTTGCTCCTGCCAGCCACACTATGGAAAGGGAAACGGGTGAACTTTGAAAGCAAACAGATTTCACAGTTGTCATCGGGTGGCTGTCCGTTCAGCTTCAGACCCTTAACGGCTCCATCCTTCTCCAGCTGCTTCAGCAAAGGCATTGCCACATGCCCTAAGCGCCGGTGTGCCGTTGCCCAATCTGTCTCCCCAGATCTGGCCGACACTTTCACACCAACCCCTCCAACGGCATTGCACTCCCCCTGGGATGCAGACCCCTCTCCAGCCTGCCCCCCACCATGCCACGCCAGGGCCGGCAGCTGCCACATAGATCTGTACACGTCCTTGCTCTCGTGCAGATCCCAAAGCACCCGATTGCCCAGCTTCCCCTTATAAGTGCGTGCCCCATCCGTGTTGGTGTTCACCCCAGCCTTGCCAAGCTTACGGAGGGAGATAAGGTTGGCCTTCAGGTCGGGGACGAAGAGAACGTCGTGCAGCACCACCGGCTTGCCATCCGCTCCCTTAAACGCAGCTCGTCCCGCACCAGCCACCTTCAACATGTGTCCAGAGGCGGAGCACACTTCATTGATCGGTGCAGCTCGTACTTCGTCCAGCAGGTCCTTGCGCGGCGTCATCGTCCAAGCAGTGCCTGTGTCCAACACCCAATAGTCTAGGGGGTGCAGCTCTGCTCCAACTTTGGCAGAGGCGTCTCCTTGCTCCCCCTTGTCTCCCACATGGAAGAATTGGCCCGTGGTGCGCTCCTTCTTCTTCTCCGCACCGCCGTTGCCCTTCGGGTTGTTGTCGGACGAATCAGCGACCATGTTGGCGCCGTTTTTCTGGTTCCTCCGCGCGCCGCCATTCTGGTGACGATTCTGGGGGGTCCATCCATCGGGTTTCTTATAGCACAAAAACCAGGGGTGCCCTTCCTTCTCACAATACCAGCAACTCCCTTTCATTTTGCCACCAGCACCCGACTTGCCCCCACGTCCAGATTTCGCACCGCGACCCCAACCGGTACCTCCTTGTTGGTCGTTGGAGTCGTCGTCTTTCTTTGCACCGCGTCCAGCACCACCGAAGCCACGTCCTCTGCCACGTCGGCTCCCTTGCATCCCGTAGCCGCTGCTGCCGTCGTCTCCACCCCTCAGTTGGCGGCGACGGAAGTCCTCCTCCAGAATCTTCGTCCGCACCCACTCGAGCGTCCACAAGCTCTGGTTCTGCGGCAGGCTCAATCCGCTCGTAAATTGAAGCCACGATTCTGGCAGCAGCGAGAGCATCTTCAAGCACTTGGTCTGCTCCGGGTAGGTGATTCCCGCGGTCGCCAACTTCGCGTAGAGGTCGCGCATCTTGTCCAGGACTGGTTGCACCGGCTCTCCCTCGCTCAGGCGCAACGCGGACAGCTCCCTCTCCAGCATCAACGTTGCGACAACGGAGGTCGGGGCGTGCAGCTCCTTCAACACGGTCCACGCCTTCGGACCGCATTCAACCTCCGGCAGCAGGTGCATGACGTGGTGACGCTGGTTCAGCTCCAAACTCTGCGACATCAAATAGTAGCCAGCCGAGGAGCGCTCGTCCCAATCTTCCTGCAGCGTGGGGTCACTCGGTCTAGGCTCCTCCCCAATCATTAGTTTCAGCAAACCGATCTGACGGAAATATAATTGCATTTTCCAGGCCCAATCATCATAGCCCTCACCATTGAACTTCTCGACGGTGAAATTCTTCAGCACCTCCTTGACAAGCGAGCCCTGGTTTGTTCGCGCTCCCCTTGGCGCTGAAAGACCAGAATCTTGGCTGCCGCTACGATCTTGGGCTGAAGATTCACCAGCTCCCGCCGAGGTGTTGCCCGCCATAGCTACCTATAACGAGGATCACTATAACGCTGCTCTGATACCAGCTTGTTGGTGTAAGGGCCTAATAAACTCAAGCTATTAGGACTTAATCAAACTTAAAACCTCTCCTCGGGGTCACCTCCAAGGGTCCCTGGGTGCCTGGTACAAGACCAGCCCCTATCCTCGGGTCCGAGTTTGTAGAGAGAGGGATCAAGAAGGACTTAGTCAAAACAGCAAGAGTACCTTGAACGTCGCGCAGCGTGCCGTGCAGACCGTCGGTCGGATTAAGCTGAGAATTCGCTATATCGAAGCTCGCTCCAGGAGCTTTAAAATGAGCCAAGTTGCCTCGCGAAAAGTTCTGCCATTACTAAGTTATGGCTCGGACAGCGTTTGCCTAGCGTTGGAGTGCTAGCATACTAGCGTTGACTCGGGTAGCATTCCGCCGTCGAATAGCGCAGAAACGAAATTCCAGCGAGGAAGGAATTCGCTTGAATCAATTTGACTATATTCAGGTACAAACAGAGAAGGATTAAATAGTTCTAGCTAGCAAGGACCTTGGAAATCAACCTGGGAACAACCAGGGATGATCCCAAATAATTCCAAGCAACAGAACCAACCTGGCTGGACAAAATAGCAGGTGGTAGGTTGGTAAACAACCTCTGATTCTGTTTTTCCAACCTGGGAAAACAACAACCAGGTTCAGGTTCTAAAAACAGAACCTGTTTTGTCTTTGCCCAACCAGCCAAATGCTGGTTCCGCTGGTTTCCCCTGGCCTTGTAGCATGCAGATACAGACAAACAACATCCAACCTTCACCTAAATTGTACCCCTATAGTGCCTTCCCTGCTACACTATAGTTAACCAAACAAAACAGTACAATTCCGAGTTGGATAGAACTGAATCTGCGCAATCAACTCAACCGAACTGCAAAGCTTCCATCTTGGGTTCCTTTGCGAGCTCGTCCTTTCTGCTTGCACTGTTCATAGCGCATACAATGTTGTGCCGAAGCGCACATTGCGCGAGTACCTGCAAATGCATCAAGCGAAAAAATGCGAAAGCAAACAAACACACGAACACACCATTCACACACAAATGCATTCGCACACGCATACTCGTACAAACAGACGGCAGGATGTCGTGCAATGTGCATTTGCACCCAACAATTTCAAGAGGGGTGAGGAAAGTAAGGAAGAGAAAGGCAAGTTTAAACCCACCGTGCGTCTGGGTGCCAAGGATGGAACTTGTGAAAAGCAGTTGCGTCGCATCCACAAGGCCATGCTAGCGGTGGAAAAGTTCAGGGTGGACGACTCGGTGGAGGCGACGTCTAAGGCCGTGAACGTGCTCGATGAGGTGCTGTTCCAGACATCTCCCTCGGTTTTTGCAGATGGGCTAATCGTCAAGGGGAAGAGGGGCGCGAAGAGGCAGCGAACATCGACGGTTGGGGGGAAAAGCCTCACGGACGATGCGCAAGAGAGGGTTTCGTACCTTCTCGTGCTGAATGGTCTGCGCGACGACGAGTGGCGGAAGAAATCTTCGGCAAAGCCCAGTGGAGGACGATCAAGGACGAAGAGTATCAAAAGCCTTTGAAGAAAAGGCCTGGCGCGTGACCTGGGGCGTAGAATCATGGGATTTTTTTTATGCGGTGCAGTATTTTTGTGCATGGGGGTTGCGTTTTGACACATGCGTAGAGAAACGTTTTTAAACTCCACGCGCAGACTCGTAGGACCTTTATATGTCAGGGTACATTCGACATGAAACCGTCCAGACCAAACTGCAGTAAGGGTTTAGGGTGCTCTCCTCATCATTTGTCGAGCTAGACGGTGTGCTTTTTTTTTCTTAGCTGTAAAGATTGGTGTTTTAGGTTTTTTTGCATCGTAGAAATGTACAGTTCTATTCAGATCGGCCGAGAAACCGACCTGGGAAATACAGAGATTTCCGGGCGAGGTGGCTTCCCACTCACAACAACTCTACGTGGTTTCCCTCAACTCATTGATTATGGTACGAATAGTTGTGATTGGTTCCTTGCTTAGACGGCGAGACCACTTCCAACGCCTCCAATAAGAGCATTGTTCAGAAGTGCAGGTGTAGATAGTCTGTAGCTTCCCCGCAAGTTCATACGGGCTCGTACTCTTCACTCCGGTTCAGAGGCTAACTGTTCAACACCACCGAAAGACGTGATTCCACTTTCGTACAGCGGACTTATGGAGATCGCCCACTAGGCCACGGACACGTAAACACATCTTAGATGTAAAGATGGTTGGGTTTAGTAACAGGTCACGTGTAGTCCGCGGGATCTTTTCTGAGGTTGCATCGAACTCACGGCTACTCTACGCGGTTCCAATTACAATTGGGTTCTAAGTTGCAGACAAATAAGATTGTTTTCCTCAGAGACTGTAGAGTGTGGTTGTTTAGTTTGGTGAGGCCGGGACAACAGATGATCATCGCGTCCGTCAGAATAGAGTGTTGCTCCGGGCCTCTGAGCACGGACGCTTCCTATGGCTCCTGAGGCACTCGGACCTACTCTGTGAAACCTCGTGGAGGATCTCTGGGAGGATATCTGCTGGCGGGCGTTGTAGAATCAATAATGGAAGCCTAAACTGGCAGAATGAAGTTGGTCGATGGGGTTGGAAGCTGAAATGGATTGGATTGTGCGGGGTGGAGCAGAGTTTCATGCTCGTGGTGCAAATACGAATGGGTCGCGTTCACCAGCGCAGGATGGCACCTTATGTTGCTGTTCGCAGCTTTTGTTGTCTTGCATTGTTTAGCGGTGGGGGTTGAAACTTGCCGTATAGGGGACGATTTGCATAAGTACACTCAATGTAAACAAGAATTGTTGTTTCCCGCGAAGGGTAGTGTTCAGGTGTTGGGGAATCTGCTCCACATCTGCGACCGTGAATCACGTGCCTCGGATGTCGCAGATGTTCTGCCAAACCTGACACGTGGCGCCGTCAGACTAAGGCCTTATCTACGCAGCGGATGGTGTCGCGGTCTTCTGCACCGCACATCCTTTTTTTTCGCGCGTCAGGTGATACTCGCCAGACGTTTTGTCAGGGCTGCCCGCAAAAGTATTTAGTGGCGAATAGGATACCCAGATCTCTGCGATCCCGTTCGGAACTTTCTGCGCAGATAGAATCTGACACCAACTCTGGCTGAGAAGGTCTCTGCGCCAATCTTATCTGCACGACGCAGAGTCCGCGCTATAGCGAATCTACACCTCGTGCCAGACCTCAAGGATGCGCCCTGAAATCTTGTGATGTACAGTGTTTTGTTTTGTTGTACTATATTTGTGTCTCTACATGAGAATTTGGCTAAGCACCACATATATGTAGCCGTAGCCCCCAGCGGACATCAACGTCTTGAAATGCGCAACATTTGAGTATCCCCACTCTGTTTCACACACTAATTCCTGCGTTTGGTTCGCGTTTTGCATCATAGTGCAAATGCAGGCAGTTCTGCAGAAATTTGAGGCTTATCTTTTAGAACAAAGCATGAAAGGCCTAAAAAAAAAAAAATTGGATTGACCTGAAACTGAGAGGGGGATCTAGAATCAGTGTAAGGAGGATCCCCACTCAGTTTCACACTCTAATTCCAACGTTTGGTGGGTGTTTGGCATCAGAATCCAAATGCAGGCAGTTATGCAGAAAATTCAGGCTTATCTTTTAGAACAAAGCATGAAAGGCCTGTCAAAAAAAATTGGATTGACCTGAAACTGAGAGGGGGATCTAGAATCAGTGTAAGGAGGATCCCCACCCAGTTTCACACACTAATTCCAACGTTTGGTGGGTGTTTGGCATCAGAATCCAAATGCAGGCAGTTATGCAGAAAATTCAGGCCTATCTGTCAGAACAAAGCATGAAAGGCCTGTCAAAAAAAAATTGGATTGACCTAAAATTGAGAGGGGGATCTAGAATCAGTGTAAGGAGGATCCCCACCCAGTTTCACACACTAATTCCAACGTTTGATGGGTGTTTTGCATCAGAATCCAAATGCAGGCAGTTCTGCAGAAAATTCAGGCTTATCTTTTAGAACAAAGCATGAAAGGCCTATCAAAAAAAATTGGATTGACCTGAAACTGAGAGGGGGATCTAGAATCAGTGTAACGAGGATCCCCACTCAGTTTCACACTCTAATTCCAACGTTTGGTGGGTGTTTGGCATCAGAATCCAAATGCAGGCAGTTATGCAGAAAATTCAGGCTTATCTTTTAGAACAAAGCATGAAAGGCCTGTAAAAAAAAATGGATTGACCTGAAACTGAGAGGGGGATCTAGAATCAGTGTAAGGAGGATCCCCACCCAGTTTCACACACTAATTCCAACGTTTGGTAGGTGTTTGGCATCAGAATCCAAATGCAGGCAGTTATGCAGAAAATTCAGGCCTATCTGTCTGAACAAAGCATGAAAGGCCTGCCGCAAAAAAATGGATTGACCTGAAATTGAGAGGGGGATCTAGAATCAGTGTAAGGAGGATCCACACCCAGTTTCACACACTAATTCCAACGTTTGATGGGTGTTTGGCATCAGAACCCAAATGCAGGCGGTTATGCATAAAATTCAGGCCTATCTTTTAGAACAAAGCATGAATTGCCTATCAAACCTTATTGGAATGACTTGAAAATGGGAGGGGGATCTAGAATTAATGTGATGATGCTCCAGACCCAATTTGAGACCCTAATTCCATGGTTTGGTTGGTGTTTTGCATCAGAATCCAAATGCAGGCAATTCTGCATAAAATTCAGGCTTATCTTTTAGAACAAAGCATGAATGGCCTATCAAACCTTATTGGAATGACTTGAAAATGGGAGGGGGATCTAGAATTAATGTGATAATGCTCCCCACCCAGTTTGAGACCCTAATTCCATTGTTTGGTTGGTGTTTTGCATCAGAATCCAAATGCAGGCATTTCTGCTGCAAATTCAGGCTTATCTTTTAGAAAAAAGCATGAATTGCCTATCAAACCTTATTGGAATGACTTGAAAATGGGAGGGGGATCTATAATTAATGTGAAGATGCTCTCCACCCATTTTGAGACCCTAATTCCATGGTTTGGTTGGTGTTTTGCATCAGAATCCAAATGCAGGCATTTCTGCAGCAAATTCAGGCTTATCTTTTAGAACAAAGCATGAATTGCCTATCAAACCTTATTGGAATGACTTGAAAATGGGAGGGGGATATAGAATTAATGTGATGATGCTCCCCACCCAGTTTCAGACACTAATTCCATCGTTTGGTTGGTGTTTTGCATCAGAATTCAAATGCAGGCAGTTCTGCAGAAAATTCAGGCTTATCTTTTAGAACAAAGCATGAATTGCCTATCAAACATTATTGGAATGACTTGAAAATGGGAGGGGGATCTAGAATTAATGTGATGATGCTCCCCACCCATTTTTAGACCCTAATTCCATGGTTTGGTTGGCGTTTTGCATCAAAATCCAAATGCAGGCATTTCTGCAGAAACAAGCGTCAACAACCTATCTATGGTTTGTGGATTGCTCTGAAATTTGGTAGAGAACCTTCCAATGTTGGGATGATACCCCCCTCAGAAAATGAGATCATTTAGACCACATAACAAAGGTTTGCAAAGCTTTATGCATTTGTAGGCAATGTTGACGAAAAATGATGCAGGGATCTGAAGCAACCAACCACTGATAAGGCAGACAGGCAGCATAGTAGGTGATAACAGTAGCACAAACTTCCCACCCCCAAATAAACGTGTTTGAAAATTACAACTGTCAGAGACAGCCAGAGAATGAGTTGTTATGTGCTAGGAGCTTCATTGGTATGGCTTGAAAGGTTGGTTTTGATGATTTTTACACAAAAGAACTTTAAGGTCCTATCTAGTAGAGGATGTCAAGGGATGAAGATTGAGCTATTAAACAACTGATTTGGACCACTATCCAAGTGGATATGAGCATTCTAATCTACCCCATAAGAAAGGAATTTGCCCCAGAAAGACACCCTTGAATGTGTTTTTTGCCGTTATTTTTGTTTTAGGTGTGTAAAGGATATGTAAATCTATCGCCATATGGAAAAAAACAACCAACTTTGAATTTTACCAACACTTAGCCAATTCTGGGGCTTTCAAATTTGCATGTCTGTGAACAAAATCTGAATGAAATGAGTCTGTAAGCTTGCAAAGTATAGAAATTTGACTGTTCGGGTTGTTACAAAAGACCACTCTGCGCGACCCCCTTCTGGCGACGGTCGCGATTGGCACTGTTCATGTTGCACGAAATGTTGGCGAAATTTCGTGAATCATATATTTATAACTACATGAACGCCTTTTTTTCGCCAGTCTGCGTCCTGTCTTTTTTTGTCGGGCAAAAAGTGAAAAACAGATGGCGGCTGTCTATTTCGCGTGCGCCTGTCTACGTCGCCACGAAATGCACGTTCCCCGTCTGGGGATCCATATATGCAATGCGTCGAGAGCAGGAACTTAGGAAAGCGACAGCCGCGGCGCGAGACAGCCACTGAATTTGAGCGGGAGTTGATGCTAGTCGAGAAAGAGTTCTCTGATGCGGTTCGCCTGCGGCGACTTTGCACCGTCGATTTTCTGACGGGATTTCGGAGATTTACAATAGACATTCAGAACAGCTTCATATCAAAATAGTCACGTTACGAGAGAATCTGCCCGTTTTTAACACTTAGAAAAATTAAGTTGTTTGTTGAAAGTGTTGTCCTTTTATGTCACAACTTACTAGAATTAAAAAAATTCTAGGCACATTCTCATAGATTGAGAGGGTGTTTACAGACATTGAAACGAAATAAACTAGCTAGCAGCAAATAAATAAATAAAATGGTTGAAACCCGCTGAAGAATCCACGTGCAGCAAGGCAGAGAAACCTGGCTTTTCGTTGCCTTCAAGCAAGACAGGAACCTGCCTCATGACCGCGAAACCACCTTCTAAGGAAGCGGTGAAGCTGGAGGGAACCACGTACAGTTCCAAGTATACGCCATGTTGGCAAAAGTACACTTGCGAGGGGAATCATTCCAGCATGAGCTGGGAGCCGCACACGCCGCCGTACCACAGGGAAGCCTCGAGCAGCACATGCACTGCGAGTAGCATTTGTTGTAATTCGTCGTCTGCTGCGTGGACGTCCCTCCAAGCGAGTTCTTCACATCCGTGCACGAGTTCTGACACGTCGTCATTTGGAAATTGCAGCATTTGCCCGCGGCGTCGCCAAGCATTTGCGAGCAATCCGTGTCCAACGGCTTCCAGTTGGGGTACGGGCAAATCGACCACGTGCACCCATACCCAGTGAGCGGCGCGAGCCCGGTTCGGCCGAAGCAAGCGGCGTTGCAGCCGGCGCAGACATCATTCTGGGCCAGCGGCACGGCGTAGTTGCAAACCGCATCGCAATACGAGGGGTAGGTCACGTAGTCGGCTCCGCAGACCGGGAGTGACGCGGCGCACTGACAGTCGATAATCCCCACGCGGGAATCGCACGGGATGATCAGGTTGGTGCCCGTAACGAGAATCGATGTTTCTAGGATGTTGTTTTCGGCGGCGATTGCAGCGGGGGAGACGGAGGCAGGGATGCAGCGGTTGATGAAATTGGCGGAGATAAGAGCGAGCGTGTCGCCGTCCTTGACTTTGTAGATAGAGAAGCTTGTGTTGGAGGCGGCAACAGGCGTGGCGAGTACGGGCGCACTGATGCAGACCTTCTGACCCACTTGCAGGTACGGGGCTTGGCACTGGTGGGGTGAGGGAGGAGGGAGAATGCGATGGAGGATGGATGAGGAGAGAGAGAGAGAGCGACAGGTGAGATTGATATGATAGTACAGGGTGTGTAATGCTGAGTAGTGCTGACTGATGCAACGGTGCATTGACTAACAAAGATGATGCCGAGGAGGACGTCTGATAGTTCCTGGTTCAGGGGGGTATCCTAATACCCAGGGGCGTATCCTAATACATGCTGAGAAGGGGTAAGGTAACTTCTGGGCTTACCCGGATGCCGGGGTTGATGGCAAGGAAGGTCTGCTCTGTGAGGTTGGCTGCGTTCCAGATGTTGGGGCAGTTGTCCCCCTGCAGCACCGTGTACCATGTGGTGCAGTTGACTGTGGTCTGCGGGAGGGAGGGAGGAGGGCGAGGGAGAAAGAAGGGGGAGGTAAGCGGCCTGCAGCAACATGTGTGCGTGCTCACGATGAGTCCCTGTGATGGGTACAGAGGTTGATGGGGGAGACGGCGCGAGAAAGAGCGAAGGCGGTGGCGAAACAAGAGAATTGGCTGCAGAGAAAGACAGGTCGAGAGACAGACCAACTGAGTGACCACATGCTGACGCAGATTTCCAGGTAATGGGAAGCAACTGCAACCGCAACTGCAACTGCAACTCACCAGAGCAGTTTTAGGAGCCACGCAAAGGTAGGAGCCAATGGGAAGCGAACCGGAACACGACAGTCCAGGGTTCAACCTGTGTATTAGAAGCAAAAGAAGCAAAAGATAAAGTTCCGAATACAGGGAGAAGAGATGATGCTGCTGCAAGCATAATCTGACAATTCTAGCAATATAAATGAGACATATTATGAGGAATGTTAAAGAGGAAACGGGTGGGGGAAGGGGGAAAGGAGGGGGAATGCAGGACAAAAGAGAAGGGGGGGGGGGGGGGGGGGGGGGGGGGGGCTCACCCAGTGAAGTTGGTGAGGGAAATGAGGAACTTGGTCGCAACAGACGAGCAAGTATCGCCCGCCACAGAGGAGTACGTCTGCCCACACTGCGGCACCGGCACGCTGGTAACCGCAGTCGTTACACTCGTGCAGATCGTCTGGGACGGGTACACCGGGCGGCTGGACGTGCACACGAGAGGGTTGGCCTTCTGAAGGTTCGACAAGCTGCCCGCGAAAAAAGTGTTGGCGAGGGAGGTGCAGTTGTCGGTGGGACTGACGATGTAGGTTGCGGTGCAGATGGGTGAGGAGGATGTGCTTGCATTGGAGACGGTAATAGCGAATCCTGGATGGATGAGAGGGGGAGACAAAGGAGGGGGGAGGGAGAGGAGGGTAGGCAGGTAGGAATGAGGACTGGTGTGCAGAGCAGGGCAGGGGCCGGAACACAGCATGTGCACAGGACTTACCAGGAGGGATGTACATGAGCGAGCAGTTGAGGAAGGGGTTCAATGCAGCGAGGGTGGTGGTGCTGATGCCAAACGCTCCAGCCACAACCTGAGGAAACGCGCGGGGAAGAACCGAGACGAAGGAGAAAACAGTGCAACATGGAACGAACACGTTCAGAAACGAACAGGAGGGACAGAAGTTGACACATGCGTGGGGACCGGATGGTAAAAAATCACCTAGAAGTGTCTTGCTCGTACAACTTACAGAGCACGAGTCGCCAGGAACAGTGGTGTATGTGATAGAAGAAGTTGACGTGGTGGCCACTCCCACGCACGTCTGTGTGCCGTCGGATGCGGCTCCAATGGCATAGCCCTGCGAGGAAGAGGTTGAGAGGAGGAGAGGAGGAAGGGGACGATGTGACTTCTGAGTCGATCCAGTGGTCAACTTGTGAGGCAACTCCCACGAACGTCTGCGAGCCGTCAGATGCTGCTCCGATTGCAGATCCCTGATAGAGAGAGGAGGTGAGGAAGAGAGGAGGGGGAAGAGGAAGGGGAAGGTGAAGAGGAAGGGAGGGGAAGAAGAGGAATAGACGAAGACGAGGAAGACATGTCAATTTGAGGAGAGAGAGGGTCAATAACACGACACAATGGTAAGAGTGCAGGACAAGGCACGACACAACTACTGAGAGATCTAGAAGCAGGAACGTAAGGGAACGTACGACAGGGCAAGAGCAGGCGTAGGAGCCGTCGCCAGGGTTGCTGCAGGTGCCAGCGCCGCAAGGGTTGATGTTTGTCTTGTTGCACGGAAACCGAGGCACACATTTCGCCGTCGGCACTCCCAAGACTTCAACAAAGTTCGTCAACCCGCTGCAGTCGCAGCGTGCGATTCCGTTCTTGGTGTAACAGGTGCCGCGTCCGCATGGGTTGATGAGTTTCTGGCATGCGTCGGAGTTGATGGTGTAACCCTTGTTCCACCACTTTCCGTCATCGCCGTCGTCTTTTCGACTGACCGGACCGTTGGAAATCTTCACGGGCTGAGGACCGAACGGGTAGTACACCGGGTACATGGCCGGAATTCTGGAGGGGGAACAGTAACATGGAAACAGTAAAATGCGTTAATCGATGGACGGAATGTTTTATTGCAATCAAGTATCTAGACTGCAAAAAAAGCATGAAGATAGTATGGTCGCTTACGCGTGAATCCCGCATTTTCCGCGAATGTCTGGCGACATGGCGAGATACATGTAACCGTCGTCGCCCCACGTTTCGAACCACGAGTTCTTGATGATCCAATAGCTGCCGTTGGTGCTGCCCGTGTAGTTGAAACCAACGACGACAACCGCATGATTGATATCCGTCGTGCACAGCCCGTCGTAGATCTTCACCATGTCACGCGAGGTGTACATCTGCGAAGCAGCGACGCATATAAACTGAAGATATCAGTAACCGTAACCAGAAACCGAAATAAATCTACACATATTTACAAGAGAAGAAGGGTTATTGCAGAATATAGAAGGAAAGCCACAGAATCTAATCACCTGGAAATCCTTGGACGAGCCGCTAAGGAAGGCGACCACGGGCTGCATGCTGACGGCCTTCATTAAAGCCATGGCGTTGTAAGGCGGCACAAGCTCCCAGCCGGTAATCTGCGACCAGCGTAGAGGAAGGGGAAAGATTTGCGGTGAATATGAGAAAGACAAACACTGAGAGTTTCAGAAGCAGGTCGGAGAATCGACAAATACACGGATAGTCGATCCATCGGAAACCTTGCGAAGCTAATGACGACAAAGACGTCGCGCACCTGAGCAGCAGAAGGAATCGACGCGTTGAGGCTGCACATCTGATTATCCTGCGCGATATAGCTGTAGTCGTCGACGGACTGAATCCCGCCGTTGAAGAGCACGTATGAGAAGGCCCAGTCAGGCCAGCCGCCCTGGCAGCACTGCTTCGTCGCGCAGTCGCACACCTGCTGCGGCGACAGCACTGCGGGAGTGTTCCTGGTCGTGATCGCCCACATCATGGCGATGGAATCGACGGCTGCGATCACCCAGCAGCTAGCGCACTGAAAAAAGGAAACGCGAGGATGGAAAGAGGGCGTGAAATGGGTCATTAAAAGGGAGCACTACCATGGAGCGGGATTGACGCGTTGCACGTTTTGACGCGTATCAACATTGCCAATGGGTGGTACGGGGGTAAAACGGGTATGAAGCGGAGAGAACGAGGGAAAAGCAAATGTTTCGTAAACGGAGATTTCACGAATCCAAGCGCCAAAATAATAAGCCTGCCTTGTACAAATCGCACCTGGAACTGGCGCTGGATTGGCGAAATGTATTTCGTCAGTCGCCAGTCAACGGTGGCATTGGGAACGACGGAATCGTAACGGAAGAACGTCCCATTGACGTCCGCCATGCTCGGACCCGAGTTAAGAGGCGGCGGGTTGAGACCGAGCTGCTTCCCCTTGCCGTCTTTCAGCTCGCGACGCCGCGAATGCGACTCCCCGGCGACGTCATTCGCATCGTCGTCGTCATTTTCGTCGACGTCATCGTCGTTTTGGCGGAGCATTGCTCGGCTAAGTCGCGCTGCGTTAAGCTGCATGCGCTCCTCGTCAGACATCGAAAGGGTTTCCATCATCGCGATTTCGAATTGCGTCAGAACCTCGGCGGGCTCCGTCGCGGCGAGAGCGGCGCTGCATACGGTGATTGCGAGAAGTAGTACCGACACTGCTATGTACCGCTGACTCGTCAGACGAGCCATCGGGAATGAGGAGTTTAGAAGTGACGGCTGGAAAGTGCACTATGGAGTGAGGCCCAGGGATGTGATAGAAGTACACAGGACTCCTATGAATAAACAGACTAACCTAAGTGAAGTGCGTAATATGAGAAGTACGGCCTGAAAATGACGACGTGGATAAAATAGCCGACAAGAAGAACCTATGGGAATGGTTGAGGAACAAAGCGTCACCTGGCCTCAGGTTAGGTTGTTGGACTGGCTGGTCCGATGCGTTGACTCACTGCCAAATGCCTTGTCCCCCCCCACCCGAACCCAATTCAAGTTTTGCGAGTTTGTTGCATACAACGTACTCAAAATCTGGGAAACGTACTCGAAGCTTTTAAACCACACAAAACGCCTTCATGATGAAAATGTCCCCTCCCCACCTCCAAAAAGTACTGTGCAATTCTTTCCCAGCCTGGCGGGGGGTTGGGGGGAGGGGATTCATTTGATTCAAACAATGGGCAAAAAGGGCTTGGATGGGATGGGGGATGGTACTGTACTGTATGGTGAAGGCGGTTGCCCTCTCTGTGGTTGGCTGGTTGGCTGAGTTGTTGGCGGGGTTGGTGCGATATTATTGGGCTTGAAAGCCTGAGGGAATGCCTGATGGTGGTTGCCCCCCTCCCGCCCGCACCACCCCCCGCCCCTCCCCCCTCCCCGCCTTTCCTCGTTTGAGATGGGGCAGAAATGTCGGTTGCCTGCGGGTCTGTTCTGTGCCGTGTTCCAGTCCCCGCCACGACATCGACAGGCTATGTTTTCGCAAGGGACGGACGATGAACCCTCAGGCTGCTTGCTGCTCACATCCCTTTCGAATCCGACATAATAAGCGGACAGGACTGTTCACAAGGTCGACGTGAGTGACACCATCAGTCGTGTGGTCTGGCCGTGGGACCCGGATTTGGGGTATCACTACATGTAGCCCTTAAAACACTGCTGTGTACATGTCTTGATCAACACAACAGAACGCGTGAAGTCGGCCTCGTTGTTTATGTCAGCATTCCATCACGATGCTGTCATTCCAGCCGCATAGATGTAAAGCCCGGAGAGAGAAATCAATATAATATGAGGAGAGCTATCTATCTTGAGTACAAGGAGTCAGGATACCCTGAAAAAAAGGGGAACTGATAACCCAGGTTGCGAGGTCAGACATCTGTCGGATCTAACGCCAACAACCAACCACACAGCTGGAGTGCCCCAAGCTGCCAAAGATCCAGCTGTGAGGGTGGGGACCAGGGGTGTTCAACACTCGGTCAGGGCGTTTGTGACGTGGCTTGGTTTGGGATGCGACAAAAGGAGTGCCGTTAGAAATAAATGATTTTCGGAACCGTAATTACAAGCGTAGCCGAGCGTACATTTCAATACCTACAATTGGGAGAACTTACAAAACTACATATTTTCAAACTTCTTCATAATCTGAGAGTCACACAGCGTTTTCAAATGGCCTGTGATATTTTACGCCCCATATCTCGTGGGGCATTTCCATAGCATGAACGCTACCATACCGGTTGATATATCATGAGCCAAACCTACGCACCTTTGCATCTTCCCAACATTCATACGGTACCTTTTATTGCACTTCAGATGCTCTAACTACTGGTTGCATTGCATTCTTGCACATGGCCTTTGTTGGTACGGTCCATATTCCAAGTGGGACTGCTGCTGAATGTTGCCGCGTACATCTAATGCATGTTACAAGAACCAAGAGCACAATAATTAACAATTATGGTAGTAGCCATCAAACCACTACTAGGCAAAACAGAGCAAAGTGCTACCGTCTCGAGATAATCAGAAACGCCTCACCAATTAAGCTGGGAAACTGAGCGCAGCGCAACGAGCAAGGGGCCATGGGAAGAGTTAATTAGGGCTACTCCAGAGAAACCACACCTGTACCAGGGCCCTAGCACCGGCTGAACAAATTCCAATCCAATTACGGTAACGGAGAATCACCCCCAAAGTAAGTACAGTTCCACCAGTACTTATAATTCGAATAAGTACACCTCCTGGGGCTCTGCGACCAACAGCTGCTTCCGGTCTGGCAGGCAACTCCGCTGCCACAGGGTAACCGCGCACAGCAAAAGCAGTTGTTGTAACACAGGTTGTAATTCGCTGTCTGCGTGGCCGTCGTCCCGCCCAGCGTGAGCTTCGTAGCAGTGCACACATTCTCGCATGTCGTCGTGACAAAAGCGCAGCACTTGCCGACCTCCTCGCCAACCATCTGAGAGCAATCCGCGTCGAGAGGCTTCCAGGCTGGGTACGGACACGTCGTCCAGGTGCATCCGTATCCGGCGAGTGGTGCGACCCCCGCGCGATTCGTGCACGCGGCGTTGCACCCCGTGCACACCCCGTCTTGCACCACCGGCATGGCGTAGTTGCAAACCGCGTCGCAGTATGACGGGTACGTGACGAAATCGGCGCCGCACACGGGGAGAGACTCGGCGCACCCGCAGTCGAGAATCCCGACGCGGGAGTCGCAGGGAATGATGAGCGTCGTGTTGACCACGAGAGGGTCGGTTTCGAGAATGTTGTTTTTCGCGGCGATGTTGACAGGAGAGACAGAGACCGTCGTGCAGCGGGTGACGAATTTTGAGGAGATGAGAGCGAGGGTGTCGCCTTCCTGGATGGTGTAGATGGAGTAGCTGGTGTTGGTTTGAACCATGAGGGTTGCGAGCAGCGGCGACTTGATGCAGACCTTCTGACCGACTTGCAGGTAGGGGGCTTGGCACTGGTGGGGTGAGGGAGGGGAGAGAGAAGGAAAGAGAGGGAGGGGTTGAGTGAGAAAGTAGGGGACTAAATGCAGACCTTCTGGCCCACTTGCAGGTTCGGGGCTTGGCACTGGTGGGGTGAGGGAGGGGAGAGGGACGGAGAGGGAAGGAGAGGTGAGGCGGGGGATGGCCTAGGTTGATGGTAAGAAGAATGCTTGGGGATGGAGAGGCAGGTTGGAGGAATGAAGGAGGCTCGGGGAATGGAAGGAGGCTGGTATCTAAGACTAAGACGCTAGAAACAGGATGTTATATTTGTTCCAGGAGAGTCATGCAGTGAGGCTTACCCTGATGCCGGGGTTGATGGCGAGGAAAAGGGGTTCTGTGAGGTTGGCTGCGTTCCAGATGTTGGGGCAGTTGTCACCCTGCAGCACTGTGTACCATGCTGTGCAGTTGACTGTGGTCTGAGGGGGATAGAGACAGAGTGCAGCAAGAAAGAGGAAAGGGGGAGGGAGATAAGGAGACTGTAGCACCGTGTACCCTGCCGTGCAGTTCACTGTATGCGAGCTCTCAAAAAACGAAGTGAAAAAAGGGTGTTTACCAGAGAGGTCTTGGGTGCAACGCAGAGGTGGAGTGACTTTCGAGTCGACTCAAAAGTCACCTTAAATACAAAGTACAAAGGGTGTTTACCAGAAGGGTCTTGGGTGTTTACCAGAGGGGTCTTGGGTGCAACACAGAGGTAGAGTCCGATCTTGAGGTTAGAGTCGCAGGAAAGCGCGGGGTTGAGGCTGATGGGGAGAGCAAGGAAGAGGGGCGAGATGAGAGAGGGAATATGAGGCCCGGTGAGGCGACGACTTGTTTGGATTTAATGGCCTGAAAAATAACTGGAAAAAACACCTAGAGGACATGCTAAACCATAACGAGCTGCCTTACAAGCTGACAAACCTGAGTATTGCAAGAAAACGTTAGGTAGCATAAGCGTATACCTGCCTTGAAACAGCAAAAACGAAGAAAGTGTTAAAGTCGTGCACCCGCAAAAGTGTACCTCATGAAAGTGCTGAGCGCGATGTTGTATTTGGTGGCGATCGCGTCGCACGTGTCCCCAACCACTGACGTGTACGTTTGCCCGCACTGCGGCACCGTTATCTGAAAGGTGGTTGTTCCGGATTGGAAACGGGGGTGGGGTGATTCAAACAGTGAATCAGATTCGCGCTTGGAGATTCGCTGACGCTGACGTGTTCACTTGGGTGCAGTCAGGCACAGCCGTGCAGTGCAGGTAAAAGGTAGAGGGAAAAGGGGAGGCTTTCGTAGGGTTGCAAATGCGTGTGGTATAATACGTGGTCATCTCTATCTAGCCACCAATCAGATCGGGAAATGCGACTGTCCATCTCTGTCCACGACACAAGACATGCAACACGGCTTGCACAGCACAGACGTCCCCACAGGGTGACCCTGTCGAGCAGGGGAAGTACCTTGGGAAGGGGAAGGCAAGGTGGGGGAAATACCTGGGGGGTGGGCGAGGTAGTGGCGATGCAGATCTGCTGCAGCGGCAGCAGCGCGGCGCGGCCAGGCGAGCAGATGAGGGAGTTGGCAGCGGTGAGTGCGGTCACATCGCCGTTAAAATAGGTGTTGGCGAGCGTCTGACACGTGTCCCCCGTCTGCACCGTGTACGTGGCTGTGCAGACAAAGGTACTGGCACTGGCGGTGGAGGAGGTATTGGATACGAGTAGCACCATGCCTGGTGGGGGGGGAGGGGGAGAGGAACGGGATGGGGAAAGAAGGGGGACAAAAAGAGGCTCTGACATGGCTGTGCACACCAAGGCGCTACCGCTGGCGGTGGAGGAGGCATTGGATACGAGCAGCACCATGCCTGGTGGGGAAGGGGACAGGATGAAAAAGAGGGGCGAGCAGATGAGCGGGTTTGCAGCAGAGGGTCACATCGCCGTTAAAATAGGTGTTGGCGAGGGACTGACACGTGTCCCCCGTCTGCACCGTGTATGTGGCTGTGCACACAAAGGTACTGGCACTGGCGCTGGCGGTGGTGTTGGATACGAGTAGCACCATGCCCTGGTCGGGGGGGGAGGAGAGGGGGAGGGGGAGGGGGATGAGCACGGGATGGGGGAAGAAGGGGGATATGAAGAGGCTCTGACACGTGTCTCCGACATGCAGTGTGGGAAGGAGGAAGTACGGGGTCAAGGCGAGGGGACGCACAGCCAAATACCAGAGATAGTGAGTAACTAGTAGGGGGGAAGGGAAGTGGGGCTGGGTGGGGGAAGGTGGGGGAAGGAATGCAAAGCAGGGAGGCACACGCACCAGGGGCGATGAAGGAGAGCGAGCAGTCGAGAAACAGGATGTGTTGACCAAACCCAAGAGTCACCTTTCAAGTCGACTCAGGAGTTACACGCACCAGGGGCGATGAAAGCGAGCGAGCAGTCGAGGAACAGGTTGACTTTTGAGTCGACCCAAGAGATACCTTTCTGAGTCAACTCAGTGGTTACACTCACCAGGGGCGATGAAGGCGAGCGAGCAGTCGAGGAACGGGTTGAGGTCGGCGAGGGTGATGACGGAGTTCTTATACGCGCTCGCCACCACCGTGCACGAGTCGATTCCAGAGTCACCTTTCAAGTCAGCTCGAGAGTCACCCCACCCCCAGAGTCACCCCACCCCCAGAGTCATCTTTCAAGTGGACTCAGGAGGTACACTCACCAGGAGCAATGAATGCGAGCGAGCAGTCGAGGAACGGGTTAAGGTCAGCGAGAGTGATAACGGAGATCTTATACGCGCTCGCCACCACCGTGCACGAGTCGCCCGGCACGGTCGTGTATGTCTGCCCCACTGCCGCCGTCGTGCCCACGCCCACGCAGGTGATCGTGCCGTCCGATGCTGTTCCAATGGCGTAGCCCTGTGACAGGGAGCAGGGGGTGCAGGTTTTGAGTCGCCCGGCACGGTCGTGTATGTCTGCCCCACGGCCGCCGTCGTGCCCACGCCCACACAGGTGATCGTGCCATCTGATGCTGTGCCAATCGCGTAGCCCTGTAAACGGGGGAAGGGAAGGGTGGGGGAGGTGGAGGGGGGAAGAGGGTGCGGGTGAGGGATGACGAGTCGCCCGGCACGGTCATGTACGTCTGCCCCACGGCCGCCGTCGTGCCCACGCCCACACACGTGATTGTACCGTCTGATGCCGTGCCGATGGCGTAGCCCTGTGAACGGGGGAAGGTGCGGAAGGGGGGGGAGAGGTGGCGGGTGAGAATGTGCGAAAGGAGGCAGGAGGAGATGCGAGATACAATTGAAGCCTGTGAACCTGGGACCCAAAGGGCACTGCATTAACACATAGGTCCATTGCAAAGAATCATTCGATAAGAGTCGCTCACTATGAGCCGTCAAATATTGTCACTCACCGCAGGGCACTCGCAGGTGTACGTCCCGTCGCCGGGATTGCGGCACACGCCGCTCCCGCACGGGTTGAACAGCTCGCGGCTCGTGCAGGGGTAGCGCGGCACGCACTTGGCAGTTGGCGTCGACAGCACCTCCACCATGTTCGGCAGGCCGCGGCAGTCCCAAGGTGACCGATTGCGGTAGTCTTTCTCAGCAAAAGTTGCTCATTATCGTGACTTACCGCAGGGCACTCGCAGGTGTATGTCCCGTCGCCGGGGTTCCGGCACACGCCGCTCCCGCACGGGTTGAACAGCTCGCGGCTCGTGCACGGGTAGCGCGGCACGCACTTGGCAGTTGGCGTCGACAGCACCTCCACCATGCTCGGCAGCCCGCGGCAGTCGCAGCGCGCGATCCCGCGCAGCGTGTAGCAGCGCCCGCCGCCGCAGGGGTTGATGAGATTCGCGCACGCGTCGATGGGGCCGGTGTAGCCGCGCGCCCACCACCTGCCGTCGTACCCGTCGTCCTGGCGGCGGTAGGGACCGTTGGCGATCTTGACGGGCTCGGGACCTGCATAGTAAACCGGGTACATGGCAGGGATGCTGGGGGGGGGAGGAGGGGAGCGGATTGGGGGAGCGGAATGGGGGAAGCAATGTTGTGAGGCGCGTCAAACCATGGCAGTAGATCTTGACAGTCTCGGGACCCGCGTAGTAACGTACATGGCGCGGATGCTGGGGGGGGGAAGGGGGAGGAGGGGATGAGCGGGGGGGGAAGAGGAGGAGAGGGGGAGCGGGAAAGGGGAAAGGGGAGCGGAAGCGGGATCGGGAAGGAATGTTGTGAGTCGTGTCAGATTAAAACGCTGGGAGTGGGAAGGGATGAATGGGGTGAGAGGAGGGGGGAAGGAAGGGGGACGTGGGGGAATGAGCGGAAGGGAGGGTGGGGTAAGAGCACGCGCGAAAAAGAAGGAGAAAGAATGCGCAAGCCCCGCATTTCCCGCATCGACCGCAACTTACGCGTGCAGCCCGCATTTCCCGCGCACGTCGGGCGTCATCGCGAGGTACATGTAACCGCCGTCGCCCCACGTGTTGAACCACGAGTTCTTTAAGATCCAATAGCTGCCGTCCAATCCGGGCCCCGTGTAGTTATACCCGACCACCACCACCGCGTGATTAATATCCGTCGTGCACGTCCCGTCGTAGATCTTCACCTTCCCGCGCGACGAGTAGTACTGGAAATCGTTCGCGTTGCCGGACAGAAACGCGACGGTCGGCTGCATGCTGACGGCCTTCATAAGCGCCATGGCGTTGTACGGCGGGACGAGCTCCCACCCCGTGATCTTCGCCGCGAGCGGCGTCGACGCGTTCGCGTTACAGACGACGCTGTCCTCTGCGAGGTAGGGGTAATCGTCGAGAGACGCGATGCCGCCATTAAAGAGGATGTAGGAGAAGGCCCAGTCCGGCCAGCCGCCCTTGCAGCATTGTTTCGTCGCGCAGTCGCACACCTGCTGCGGCGACAGCAGCTGCGGCGTCGTGTTGTTGATGATCGCCCACATCATCGAGACGGAATCGACGGCCACGATCGTCCAGCAGCTCCCGCACTGCGCGCCGAGCAATTTTACAAAGGGGGAAGACGTGAGAGAAGGGTGAGACGGCGCGGTCGGAGAAGGGGGGGGATGGAGGAGGGTCGAGTCGGCCTTGGGAGCGACGAGTATAGAGAGAGGGAGGGGAGGAGGGAGGCGGCCGGGGAGACGACAAGCAGACGAGCTTAAGCTGTGGTGGGGTGGAATAATCATGGTCGAAACTGAGACAATGTCGGTGGAAACGCCTCCTAAACCCGATATAAGCAGACAAATGCACGCACCTGATATTGTCGCTGTATCGGCGAGATGTACATGGTCTGGCGCCAATCCACAAACGCGTTCGGAGTTACCGAGTCCCACCGGAAGAACGTGTTATTAACATCCGCCATACTTGGTCCCGAATTCAAAAGCGGAGGTTTCAAACCGAGCTTCTTCGCTGCGCGCCCCAACTTGCGACGGCGAACTTCGCCGTTCTCGTTACCACTTTCTTCACCGTTCTCCTTAACACTTTCTTCGCCGAGTTCGCTGTCGTCGTCTTCCTCGTCGTGAACGAGCAACATCTGTTCGCTCAGCCGCGCGGCATGCAGCCTGGCCCTGGCGTCGGGGCTCAACGCGGCGGTCTCCGCCATGGCCTGCTCGAACCGCGTCGGCAGCGGCTTCGGCGGCGCGAGGTCCGCTTCCGGAAGCTCAGTTACTGCTGACGCAAGACACGCTAAGCATGCCATGACTATTGCTATATGTAACAATGAGGGGAGAACGGAGCGCCGTAGTAGCTCCATATTGGGGGATCAGTATTCCACTGACTAGAGTCCTCACAGTTCGCAACGTACGAATTTGGAGCGAAAGTGGGAAGGTGCTAGCGAATGAAGCTTGAGTGGTGGGAGTTTACTGGATTTCAGAAATTAGGGGCAGGGTTAGCGAAAGGAAACGAGGCTCAGAACGTAAGGCAATACGGTGACGTCTGCTGAGTGACTTGCGATGTCGCGACGGATACTAGCAGCGGCTTGCTACGTCACAGACTAAGTTACTTCACGAATGTAAGCTTCTCAACGCAGGACGCGATTCGGAATCATGCTGTGCGGTTGTCAAGCCTTATCGGCACGGAAGGATGCTCCCGTCCGTGATTTACGAACACTTTCGTCCTGCTGTTGGGTTGTGGCAGCCCAGCTGGCTGGTTGGTAGGTAGGGTGTGTTGGCTCCTACACGGGCTGTGCAGTTCAATGTGCACCTCAAACTGGTGGACCACTCCACTCCAGTGTGACCAGATGCGACGTCATAGAGTGGTGGAGTGCTCTTAACGACTATAAAAAACGTTGAAGAAGGGTATAGCTTGGTTCAATTGCAGTAAGCAGAGAAGAGGTGGATTGCTGCTGGCGGACTGAACTGTTACGAATACAGTGTGCGGCGCAGGTGACGGGCAGATCCACCACCAAAATGCCCTCAAACGGTACTGTTCAGCATGTGTTGTCGTCTTCGGGAACACATTTGACATGTTCGCTGACATTTCTTGTTCGATGACCAAGATGGTTTGTTTTTTCTGGAGACCCAGAATTTGGAGGAAACGTATATCGAACATATAGATGGATCTCCACCAAAATGTCTCGCACGCATGATGTACTCTACTATGATACAGACTTCAAATTGCCAAGCCTTCATTTCAGCATGTGTGATTCCCCTCCGTGCTTCTGGTACATATTGAGGAATTTCTACTGCCCACTATCCCGTGCGCCACATTCTCCGCCAGTGCATGACCGAGGGATCGGTTGGTAAAGAGTAACGGCAGAAATCAATTCCGATACGCGTGAATGTTTTGCTATTATTATAAGATGGATATGAGATGTAACTCTACGCGATCCTTATCTTGATTTGGGCCCAAACCGAACCAATTAGTGCTACCTAGGTTCGGCCCCAAGCCGAAATCCAAGGTTAAGTAATATTGCAGCTCAGCCTTCCAAACTATGGTTTAAAGCTCGCAGCCGAAATTGCACAAGTCTGACGGTTGAATTTAGTAGGTGTTGGAAAGGTGAAGTTGGAAGATTTCGCAAGCTCTCGCTAACATACGCTAAGTGAGCAAACCCCAGGGCTTCATGCTAATTTTTGAAGTTTGCGCAGTGGGTTGGGCCTTGACCAATCATATCTCATTCGTACATAATGTAACCCCAAATTCTCCAACCCACAGCACACAAAACGGCAGCTAGGCAAGTGTAATAATCTTGCCCCACGTGGTTTGCAATTTGGGCCACGAGCTTTAAAACCCGAGGTCCATAGGTTTTGAAGGTAGGAAAGTTGGTTGGGGAAAGAGCCGCATTGGCTTGCAACTGTCATCTACTATGACATCCACTAGGTTACAAGGTTTGGAGGGATGAGGCCAGGCCCTCAGAAGTCAGTCTTTTTTCTCTGATTTGCATGAAAAACTTTGATATTTCATGATATTTTTTGAGTGTACTCTGTAAATTTCAGAGTTTTTAGGGCCTCAACTCTTAAAGTTTCAGAGTTTTCCGGGAGTGTTCTCTGATTCTACGAGCGTTTTAGCGGGTACTGCCCTGACCTGACAGCCGCGATTAGCGCTGGAAGTACAGATTTGTGGTGTCAGTCACGCTGAAACAATCACAGCGGCGCTGCGGCGAGATTATCTCCCCTTTTTAGGCTGATCAATCAGCTTTATTACTTATGTGAACATTCTTAATCAGACTTTTATAAGATTACACTCTGAAAGTTCAGCATTTTTTTTGTACCAAGTCTGATTGATCAGACAAAATATGTGTACCAAGTCTGACAAATCAGACAGCCCAAAAACGAATCTGAGGGCCTGGATGAGGCACTTTTGGGCTTCTTGAGAATCTGGTTTTAAGACCAATCAAGAGGCCGGTTCCCATATGGCTGCAATGAATCTCATCATGAACATGAACCCATGCTGGCTGGTTGACATGCAAAAAAGCACATGCATTTGGATTGGAACGCTAAGATGCGCAGTTGAAAATGCCTAGATGATACTCAATAATCTGAGGTACAATTGTCAATAACGCTGAGCCTACAGCTCAATGATATGTTCGCATTTCAGCAAAACATCCATAATTACCATGGTACCTTGATCCCTCCCTCGCCACCCGCACCACAATCCCGTTCACCCTCACCATCAATCAAACCCTCTCCAACCACTTCCAACCCCTCCTCTTGTCCAAACAATTTCTCATAAGCAGTCTCCTGGGGAATATCCCGCTTTCATCCTCAACCGCCCCCTTCTCCAGCCCTTTGAGGAACTCTATCATGAGTACGTCCGGCCAAGGGGCCCCGAAGGGAGCCTCGGGACCCGACACCCAGCCCAGATGCGCTCCGTGGAATGTGCCGATAAGCATTGTGAGAGGGTTGTTCTGAAAGACAGGATAAAAGAGGAAGTGGATGAGAGTGCAATCACAAATAAGAACAGAAGTTTGGCACGTCTCAACTCAAACCAGATGGACCCCCATGGGATTTGCCGATAAGCATGAGGAGGAAATTTGTTGAAAACAACGAGGAAAGAGGAAGTGGATTAGAAGGGAAGTGTAGACACAAGCAGAAGCTTTAGGCATTTGAAAACCAGATAGCCACTAATGAAAAGTGAGTTCAGAAACCAGACAGCATTTTTTAGACCTTTCAAAAGCTCACCCTTTACACGTGGCCCTAAACAGCCACCAATAAAAAGTGAGTTTAGAAACCAGGCGACATTTTTGAGACGTCCCAGAAGCTCACTTCTTACATATGGCTCCAGACGGCCACCAATGCAATGTAACGACAAATGCCATGAGCACCCAAGGCTGATATTCAGAAAGTTGATTGTACAAAATTACGTGCACAAGGTCACCACATGCCATGACATGCAACCACATGTAACCGCACTCCATTGCAGGTGGTATGAACGTGATAGTGCGATGCAATACGGTACCTCGATAGCTTCATATGGAATGACGTGTGCGAGTGAGATGGGACAATCCAAAGCCAGGTAGAGATAAAGTTTTCCGTCGACTCAAATGTAACATGCCATAACAATCTTGTCAATGAATGTGAAAGTGCAAAACAGCATAGTACCTCGATAGCTTCATACAGAATTCCTTCTACATGTGCGATGGGATCATCAAAGGCCTGGTGGAGGAGAAGGCAAAGAAGGAATAGAGGGGCATTGGAAGCAGCAACAATGGATGAATACAAGAAAGTAAGTGGTTGGTTGCAAGGGGTGAGGAATAAGCAAACAAGAAGGAAACAAGGACACAATAAACTGATCTTAAGCCCCTTTTTGATCGCATGTGCAGCATATGCGAGGCGCTTCCAGGAAAAAACTTAGCAAATGTGTACAGCAGCACCGCTAGTCTACCCCTGTCACGACTGTTCTTCAAATATAAAAGATGGAGAGCTTAGACATGAGTAACAGGGTGCTCTAAGAGAGAGAGAGAGAGAGAGAGAGAGAGAGAGAGAGAGAGAGAGAGAGAGAGAGAGAGAGAGAGAGAGCGAGAGAGAGAGAGAGAGAAATAGAAGAGAGAAAATCATGGTTGAGAGAAGCTCACCTAAACGCAAAGCAGAGGCAAGCGCACGTCCTTGATGCTTCGGCGGCTACTGGCATCCCTGTAGTAGGCGTCAACTAAGGGATAGCCGAATGACACTGGGAGCATAGGATTGTGTTAAGGAACTTGAACAGCTTCAGGAAGGAACCCATAAGCCAACGAGGGACGGGAACATTCAATGGGCAGGATGGATGAGAGAGACACAAAACATGAAGGGTTTTAAGGCTTCTCTTTTGGATGGATGAAAGGGGTGGGTGAAAACAATAGTTGGAGGATGTCCGATTGGGTAGTTGTAGTGGTAAGGGCGATGTCAGGTTGTACAATTCTCCCACATTCACAATTCTTGTATCGTGGCTCAGGACGGTTCCACACGGTGGGAAGCGGTTTTTTAGCTCTACCATTATGCACCGTGACGTAGTGAAGTTGACCGCAGAAAGCGTACAAAGTGTTGTACAACCTGACGTCGCCCTAAGCCGTGAATGGAAAACTATGAGAGGGAGGGACTACCATCGAAGTGAAAGGCGTTCACACTTAGTGTGAGTGAGCCCCATATCAAAGCCTCTTTACTGCCCTGCCATTGCACTCCAACCACATGTGCATGTTACCCCTGTTGCCCATGCTACCCTTGCTGCTCCTGCTGCCCTTACTGCCCCTGCAAATCACCACACTCACCTCGTGCACGGCCTTGGCTTTTCCCATAGCTGCCAGCCTGCTGTAGGCCTCTGAGCCCATGGGCCAACCCACACACCTCGTGTGAGCCCCACGCACCTCGTGTGAGCCCCATGCACCTCGTATGAGCCCCATGCACCTCGTGTGAGCCCTACGCACCTCGTGTCAGCCCCACGCACCTCGTGTGAGCCCCACGCACCTCGTGTGAGCCCCACATCAAAGTCTCGCATGGTCTTGGCTTGTGCAACGAGCTCTTGCCCAGCCCATCAAACAGAGGTGCGTGGTTGGTGGAATCAGGCAGGAGGAAATTGGGTAGGAGATAAAGTGGAATTGCGAGCACCTATGAGAAATAAAGGGTTGTCTTTCACAACAACTAGGGCACATTGGGAGAGTGCAGGGGCATTGGGAGACAAGTGCTTCTTCTCAAACGGGAACCAGGGGTGCACAAAAACACGAGTGAGGTGCACAATAACACATGTGTAGAATAACACTGGTGTAGAACAACACGGGTACACAATGACACGGGTGTAGAACAACTCGGGTGCACAACAACAAAGGTGTAGAACAATATGTACTGAACCAGATGTGGAAGTTCCTATCAACCAGGATCTGATCGAAGGGGTTGCACAGCGATACGACTCCTAATAGAGGCACCTCCTCTCCTTCCTGCCTTGATCAGTGTTTAGGGTTGGGCGCATGGAAGGTTAAGATAGTGAGGCTGGGGGCAGGGTGTGCATCTATGGGTTCCAATCAACCAGGATTAGGTCAAAGGGGTTGCACAGCGATACGGCTTCTAATAAAGGCACATCCTTTCCCTCCTGCCATGATCAGTGATTAGGGGTGGGCGCACGGAAGGTCAAGACAGTGAAGCTGGGGGCCGGGTGGGTATCTGTGGGTTCCAATCAGCCAGGATGAGGTCGAAGGGGTTGCACAGTGACACGGTTCCTTATAGAGGCACCTCCTCTCCCTCCTGCGATGGTCAGTGACGGGATCATGGAGGGGCAGATGGGGCAGGGCAGGATGACAGTGGTGGGGGAGGGCAGGTGAGAAAATGAGAGGAAGGCATGGAAGAGTTGATAGTTCATGCGAGGAAGGTGGATGGGCAAGAGGACTCAGAGGAGAAGGTTGGCTTGACATTTGAGAATTCTTAAAAGGAGGTTGGCTTCAAGGGACCGACCAATCGATAGCACAGATGTGGGAGAGGGGCGTGAGGAGGGAGAGGTGGTGGAGTATAAATAGATACATATGATGTGATGAGCACACGGTTTGAGAGACAGAAAGGGAACCGCCTGGGCAGATAAGCAATCATATGAGCAAGGTATTGCACGAAGAAGCTGGGAGCATAGAGGTGCGAGAGGTGGTGATTGGGAGAATGCATTGGGTGATAGAATGCATTGCAAGGCAGGTAAGATATTCCGTCGGCGAGGTACACACAGTGAGCCACGCACACTCCTGAGCAATGTATCGCACGAGGATGTTGGCGCCCAAGGACCAACCAGCAGCAAAGGGGCGCAATATTCTGGTAATGCAGGTTTTCAAGCCTTTTCTGGCTTGGACACGGATTTGTGAAGGCTTTTTTTCCACTGGCTCCAAATTTACAGTGTCTTTTTGACAGGGGCCCAGATCGTCCGAGCTAGAAAAAATCCTAGCAATAGCCCTGCTCCGGACTTCGCACACCAGATGATCTGTGGCATCAGCAACTTGGCCACCCTTCATGACAAACACTAACCAACTGCATTGTTGCCGAAGTCTTTGTGCCTCGCGCAATCATGTGCCCTAACTGCTTCGGGATAAGAGGCACATTACAGCCACACACCTGCATTGTCTACCCCTAAGTCGCACTGACACACCAGCCGCTTCCCCTGCTTGACTTGTGCACCAATCGCGACCCAAAATAACACAAGGTGTACAGCGACTTCCTTGTAGTTGGCCATTGTGTTCTCAACGATGAAGACAACACGCTTACATTTGTGGATGATGGCACCTGCTACGTGTGGAGCGCCAATGTACAATGTTGTAGTAGGGTGTATGAGGTGTTTTAGCCACTGGCTAGCACACGCACAGCGACAGTTTGGGAAGAAGTTGCAGATTTGGTTAACTTATGGCACGGCCGAATTTTGCAGCAAAGAGATACAGGATTACCTAGGGCAGAAGGGAATACTGCACCATCTCTCACTCTCCTACGCGCATTCGCAACAAAGAGTTGCCGAGTGCACTAACCGCAAACTCATGACGAAAGTGCGCGCACTACTAAAGCAGTCGATGCTCCTCGCCACCTAATGGCCGTACGCGATGCGCCATGCCGTACGACTGCACAGCCTCCTCCCCACCACAGCTATCACCGGCAATCTGTTGCTGCACATATAGTGGACGACAAGAAGGGAAATACCTTCATGCTCCATGTGCGAGGGTGTATGGTATAGTATCGACCCCCTACCTCGACCATTAGGAAATTCATGAGCCATGCACACTAGGAAGTTCATCCCTGCATCAGCTACGTGTATAAGGCATGATCTATCCTCTACCTGCTTAGCAACAAGATCACACATGCACATGACGTCGTTTTCTACTGACGAACAAGCAGGTGTGAACTTGGTTTACACGAATAACGAACGCAGCTACGCTACCCCCGAAGACTAAGCGATCCTGGATCAGGATACTCTCAGCGACTTCGCCCACATCGGCGTGTGTCGTGAAAATGACGATGACGACAATGATGATGACGAATCGCCCCTGGGACCTTCAGGAAGCAATCGCAGGGACCCTGCGCCACTAGCCCCAACTGAAACAGAGAGCGATAATGACGACGTGCAGGAGATTGTCTTGTAGCATCGCCATGACACCACCGTCTCTGGACTACAGCTGCTATGGCTCCACTCCACTACCTCCATCGCCATGTCACCACCGTCTCTGAACTACTGCTACAGCTGCTATGCCTCCATCATCGAGCCGAAAAGCCCATGACAGGCACTGATGGGACTACACAGGAAAGAGTGGCCTGAAACTATTGATGCGAAACTGAAGGCACTCGCTTCACGCAACACATTGGTGCTCATCAATTGAGTGGCGATCAAAGGAAGGCGCGTATTTTCGAAAAAAAAAAAAAAAAAACGGGTTTCCCGCGTGAAAACTGCGACGGATGGCACCATTGAGCACTTTAAAGCACAATGTGTCGTACGCGGCTACGACTAGTGTCACAGCATCGACTTCGACCAAAGCTTTGCCACGATCATCCTCGACACCTCCGTACGCTTTTTACTCACCAGATTGACGTGAAGAACACATTCTTATATGAGTTAGTGGATGCGCTGATTTTTTTGGAGCAACCGCATATCTATAGTGAAGGCGACCCACACGTATGCCAGCTGGAGAAATCCCTCTGCGGGTTCAATCATGCACCGAGTCTTTGGCAGCGAGCCCTACATGAAATCCTATTGGAAATAGGATTCAAGTAGCTGCCACGCAACCCTGACATGTACTACATACATTTTTGCGGCAATTACATCATGCTCACGATTTACGTGGATGATCTTCTTAACACCAGGGCGAGCAACACCCTGCTTGATCGGTTCGAGAAAAACCTCGCCCTGCGCATTGACATCACCATGAACCATGACATGAAGTAGTTTCTCGGGCTTAGTATTTCCTATCCATTCTAAGCCATTCACCTCTCTGCCTCCAAGTATGCTGAAACACTTGGAAAGTGCTTCAACATCGCCCCTGTACCCCTCTCAACTCCTTACCGCACGCCTGGACCGCACTACAAGCCTGAAAACAAAGCTCTGTCTCCTGCGGGACTTCTGTCGGAACAACAGACTGGAATGGTGAACTAGAAAGGACTGTGAGTACAAATATGAAACCCTAATGTTGTGACCCCCCTATAGGCTAACCCACTACAGCCTACTCAAATATAACATATACAATGTTTGACACACCCCCATAGGCAAAGTGGGGGAGACCTAGGGGTCACAAGACCAGTCAAGGCAAAGCAAGGCAACAACAAGCTCAGGGTGGATCTCAAGGATTCCACACAAATTTCGAGCACAAGCTAGTGGTCACAAGACCAGTTCACATGCAGGTTTATAACAGAGCAAGAGATACAGTGATCACAACCTAGCAAGAGTAAACATGCAGGTAGATATATATATAGTGATCACAGTACAAGCAAGGTCAAGAGGTAAGTAAGTGAGGTCCAGTAGGCACAAGGCCTAGCAGAGTACAGAAGCGCTGATGGTCACAAGGCGGAAGCGCCTTGGTGAACACATCAGCAAGGTTGGCCTCAGTGGCCACGTAACGCAGACAAAGCTGACCGCGCTGCTGCAGCTCTCGAGCAAGGAAGTACCGCAGGGCGATGTGCTTCGTTCTGTGCTCCAGTCTATGCTCCTCACACAAGGCAATGGCAGCCTGGTTGTCGACGTAAAGCACTGGAGGAGAACGAGGCCGCTCACCCAAGTCGGTCAGCAGGTAGGTCAGCCAGCGTAGCTCCTGGGCAGCCATGGCTGTGGCGTAGATCTCAGCCTCACAATTGGAGCTGAGAACAGAAGAAGAGCGTGTAGAACGCCAAGAAACTGAGCCAGAGCCAAGGCTGAAGGTGTAACCCTGAGACGACCGCTGAGTAGCCTGGTCGTCCGCCCAAGAAGCGTCTGAGTGTCCAGTAAGTACAACTCGGTCTCGCCCTCCAAGCACTAGCCCCATGCCCGACGTACTGCACAAGTAGCGCAACACCCTCTTAGCGGCATCCATGTGCTCCTTCCTGTGACGGCCAGGAGCGACATAGCGTGCAAGGATGCTAAGAGGGTATGCAAGGTCAGGTCGAGTGCAGGTCATCAGGTACATGAGGCAGCCCACAAGCTCTGGGTACGGGCCACTCGGCTCTACGGACTCATCCGAAGGCAGAGCTGAGAGCGAGTGACCGGTAGGCAGAGGAGTGGACTGAGGCGAGGAATACGTGAAGCGGAAGCGCTGGAGGATCTGCTGCACCATGTGTGACTGAGTCAAGGTGATGGTGCGCCATGCTCTGTCCCGGGTGATCCGCAAGCCAAGATAGCTTGTCAGTTCACCCAGGTCTGTGCACGTGTGTCTCCTCTGCAGCTCCGACTTCACATGGGCGAGTGCCACGGTGTCAGCAGTGGCAAAGACCAAGTCGTCGACGTACACGAGGATGTAGAACGGCGGCAGTGAGGTGTCTGTGCGTAGAAACAGTGACGGGTCAGCAGTAGAGGGAGCGAACCCAAGAGCCGCAAGTGTCGTCCTCAGTGTGTCGTGCCACTCACGCGGTGCCTGGCGGAGACCGTAGACCGGCCGCTGAAGCCTCCACTGGGTACCAGGAGGAACCGACCCAGTGAAGCCAGGAGGGCGGCGCAGCCAGATCTCCTCGTGCAGGCTGCCCTGCAAGAAAGCAGTGCTGAAGTCAAGTGAGTGAAGCTCGTAGTCGCGCTGAGCGGCTATGTGCAGCAGCACCCGAAGAGTGGTCATCTTCGGGGTGGGGGAGAAGGTCTGAAAGAAGTCAACTCCCTCTCGCTGACTGAAGCCTCGAGCCACGTAGCGCGCCTTGAAGACAGGAGGAGAACCCGGTGGCCGCTTCACCCTGAAAATCCACATGCCACTGACGATGTTCGCCCCAGGTGGGGGAACCTCGTCGACGTAGGTGCGTGTGGACTTCCAGGAAGCCATCTCTGCGTCCATGGCTGTCTGCCACTGAGAGGAGTAGGGACCCGCCATCGCCTCAGCGTAAGTGCGCGGGGTCGGGATGTCTGGTGCATCCGGGTCTCCCTCAGGGGCAACTAGCATGGACACGAGGTGGGGCAAAGCAGCAGCAAAGCACTGGAACTCCTCCTGTCTGTCCTCAAGGACGTCCGTGCAAAGAGCACACTCACCCCCGACGGACGGAGGACAGACAGACTCAGACTCAGCAACAAGGCTAGTGGCGTAGTCTAGACGACAGTGGGCAGCAAAGTCTATCAACTCAGCGACTAGAGCAGACGCAGCAGAGGACTCAAAGGTAGGGTCAGTGACAACAGTAGCGAGGAGACGGGTGACAGTGGGACTGGCAGCACGACGGGAGTCAGACTCCGGGTCAGGAAGAGTAGGCAGAGAGGAAGCAGGAGGAGACGGTAGCGGGACACGCTGAGGAGCAGTGGAGGAGGTCGCAATGACCGGACCCCCAGAGGGGTCAGCAAGGGAGACAGCAACTGGCCGAGCGAGTGGCTCAAGGACAGTACGGTCACGAAAGAAAGAGCGAGAAGCACCTGAGTCCAGGGTGAAGGTGTGCAGTGCTGCAGTCGACTCAGTACCAGGGGGCACAGACGCACTAGCACCTAGGGCAGCAGCCTCACCAGGACCTGTGGGAGCGGACGCACGAGCACCTAGAGCGGCGGCCGGACTGGCCTGAATGCCCGGGTCGGGCGGAACACGCAAGTACTGAGCACCCTCTCCACTAATAGACATCGCATATATGGCAGTGAGAATAGCATCAAAGTCTAGAGCCCAAATATCAACACCCCTCTTTTCCAGGTCAGCCCAGCGCGGCAGCTCAGTGGCAGCAGGAAACTGGGTGCGCCACGCGTCGTTAAGGCGCGCGAAGCAGCGCTGCGTGGGGTGCGGCCTCCCACACTGCTGGCCGCTGCGGTCACCTGTGCGAATGACGTACGTGCAGGTAAAGCCACGCTGCGCATACCACTCACGGGCGGCCTGAAGCGTCGGGGCGGGCTGCTGACTCTGCCCTCCGCCAGTGCCTCCACGACCACCACCCCCACCGCCTCCGCCCCGGCCACCTCCACCCCTGCCGCCACCACGACCACCTCCGCCCCCGCTGCCGCCTCCGCCCCTGCCACCACTCCCGCCGCTGCTGTCTCCTCCCCCACTGCCGCCACTGGCCTCCTCAGCCGCGCCTCCACTCCCACCGCCTCCACCCCCACCTCCTCCGCCGCCACCCCCACCCCTGCCTCCCTTGTTCCTGCGGCGCCCGCTCGAAGCAGACGCGGTCCCGACCTTCTCAGCACCAAGGAGGTCGACAGCAGCAGCAGAGGCGACAGAGGGGAGGAGGGGGGAAGGGGAACACCCCTCAAAGAACGGGGTGCGGGGGTCGCCACGAGAGGTGCCTACAGCGACGATACTCGCCTCAGCTGCAAGCAGTTCCTTCTCGAGGAGGGCAACAGTGAGCTCAGTGGGGGAGCGAGAGAGGAAATGGTCCCTGACTGCGCGTAGAGAGTCAGGGAGGCGAGTGACGATGTGGTAGAGAGTGATCCAGAGCGGGGGGGGGTTGCTAGTGAGAAACTCGGCAGGCATAGCAGCGCGAAAGCGGGCCTCACTAGTCTTAAGGTGGGTGATGAGGTCTGCGACAGTGTGAAAGGAGGCTAGGTCGGGGAACAGGTAGGGGAGAGTGAGGCGGCCTAGCGTGGCAGAAGCGGGTGAGGAGTAGCGGGCAACTACAGCTGTGTAGAGGTCCTTAGCAGTCTTGCACTGGCCGAAGTGCTCGCGCTCGTCTAGCGGCAGGGAGTTGCGAATAGCAAAGCAAGCGTGCGCATCACGGGTCTGCCACTGGGAACGCAGAGTGCTGTCAGCAGACGAGTCAGGGGCAGTGGCATGGCCTAGGGCGTGGTCGTACAGTGAGATATCTTCCTTGGCAGTGAGCTGTAGGAACAGGTGCAGGTCATCTAGCCAGGTTTCGAACTTCACTGGACGGCCCTCGGCATCGAAAGCTAGAACGGGAGGACTAGCCATAGCGACAGTAGCAGTAGCAGTAGTAATCAGGCCGCTGGAAAGGTGTGCGGAGGGTCAACGGGGCCGGCGGGGCCGCTAGGTAAGGCGCGGGCGGGGTCGACTGTCCGTAGTGGCACACGAGCGGCAGTAGTAGGTAGCGTGGCAGCAGGAGCTGCAACGGCGCACTGGTGGCAGCAGTGTGCGCGGTAGGTAGAAAATAAAAACTGTGAGAGTGAGTGCCTCGCGGGCGGCGGCTGCAGAAGCGCACAGGCGGCAGCGGCGCACGGGCAGCGGCGGCGCACTGGCAGCGGGAGCGTAGGGGCAGCGGCGGCGCACGAGCAGCGGCGGCGCTCGGGAGGCAGCGGTGCGCAAGCAGCAGCGGAAGCAGCGGCGTACGAGCGGCTGCGGGCAGCAAGGCGTGCGCGAGCAGGCGACGGGCGGCTGCGGGGCGTGCGCGAGCAGGCGACGGGCGGCTGCGGGGCGTGCGTGAGTAGGCGACGGGGCCGCGGGGCCGCGAAGTGGGGCGCGAGCGGTGCGCGGGCAGTGCGCGGGCGGTGCGCAGGCGGTGCGCAGGTTGCACGGGCTTAGCGCGGGCTGCGTAAGCGGTGCACGGGGCGGCAGCGGGCCTGAAGGGGCGATCGCGGGGCCGACTAGGTCGCTAAGGGGCGAGCGGCGGGTCGATCGCGGGGCCGACGGGGCCGTACGAGGCGGTGCGCGGGGCCGTAAGGGGCGGTGCGCGGGGCCGTAAGGGGCGGTGCGCGGGGCCGTAAGGGGCGAGCGCGGGTCGCTAGTGCTTAGGGGCCGAAAAAAAAGTCGAGGCGCCCTAGGTAGGTAGGTAGGTAGGTAGGGAGTTAGGTAGCGGTGGGCCCTTAAAAAAAACGGTCCTAGCGAAGGACCTGCTCTGAAACCATGTCGGAACAACAGACTGGAATGGTGAACTAGAAAGGACTGTGAGTACAAATATGAAACCCTAATGTTGTGACCCCCCTATAGGCTAACCCACTACAGCCTACTCAAATATAACATATACAATGTTTGACAACTTCACATCTACCAGCAATAGTTGGGTTGCCTGCTCTTTGTCTCAGTAGCCTGCAGATCGAATCTCTCCTATATTGTGAACCAGCTGGCTCAGCATTCATGCAAACCCATTGTTGGAAGTCTTTTTGACCTGTAGCGCGCTCTGCAATTCTTCCTCTCAACACACAACATGGGCTCAGCTATTCCACAGTCACAACTCCCTCGTTCAACCTCGTCATCTACGTGGATTCTGATCACGCCGCAACTTCTGACAACTGACGGTCGAGAAACAGGTTCCTCTTCCGACTCAAGCAGATATGTCCCATCTTATGGAATCACCAGAAGCAGGAGTTGGATCCCTTGTCATTGTCGGAAGCATTTGCGTCAGTAGCAGTTTGCGAAGGGCTATGCATACAGAAACTCATGCAAGAGGTGAAAATCCCAACTGCGCCGACCTTTTGCCAGCACTGCGACAACCAAAGAGCAACCGGGATCACAAACTAGATGTGACTTGTCAATCGCACCAAACACATCGCGTTGCGATATTTCTTTGTGAATGAAGAAGTCGACAAAGGCAAGGTCGACCTGACATATTGCCTGGCCGTTGGCATTCGATTGCCTTGTCAACAGTATCAGCAATGTGCCGACCGAGTGGCGTGGTCAAGCGAGTTAAGACTTGATACGGCCAGGAATTAAGGGGGGTGTTACGATAAGTGGAATGAGAAGTGAGATGCATTCCCACTAGTAGCAAGTAGGATATGTACTGGCATGTATGAATGCAAAGAATTATAGCCACTCGAGATGACGAGTACAGTTGGAAGCATCTGGACTGTTAGCTACAAAAGCATCGGGTGGTTGCATCACGAAAAATTTGGCAGGAACCGGTTCAAACTCGGTGTCCGCACCGCACGGTTGATTTTCGCTACAATAAGGGAATGTACCTCCTAGGGTAGATGGCTAGATAAGACGTTTCGTGTTCCTTTTGTTTTCCGATATGAACCAATGTATGCTTTTGTAATGATCACTTCAGTTATTCACATTCACTTTGATCCGATGTCATTTCCGCTGCATTAACTCTGTGCGAACAACATGAGGAGATCCTTGCACAATCAAACTTCTGATCGCAACAGAATGCAGTTCAAACACGTAGAACTGTTTTGAGCCACAAATTTAAAACATGATGACAACTTTGAGCTCATTTATTGCTTACATTGCGAGTTGTTTCAAGAAAATATTCCCTTTTGGCCCAGAAACAGGGTCATTAGTTGTGTACACAGAGTCCTCGCCAATTTCACGCCCCGTCATTTCTTCCTTAAAGCCAACCTTACCTTTTTTTGGCTATAGGGATCAGGCACCCACGAACTAGAGGCTATCCGAGGCATTGTAAAGTTTCGATGTTGCCGGGTCTGACGTTGAGACTGCAACGCAAAGACTGAGGCCCTGTTTGGCAGGCGCATGAGTACAGGCTTGGAAATGGGGTACACTAGAATGACCAATTGGAATGCTTCCGAGCTAAGCGGTTGATCGGCTATCAAGGCCCGGGATATGCGCATGAGCACCGAGGCGAAATGAGGCTGAATGACTGCCGAACGGTGTTTTTGGTCTCAGGTTTGGGAGCCGAGACCGAGTTCCTGGAACCATCCTCCCCTGGCAAACCGACGCACCACTCATGCGCGCATGATGCGTCGTGGAGAGGTAGCATCCATGCGCGCATGAGTGATGCGGGGCAGCATTGAAGATGGTGGAGGTTGCTCATTGGTAGGCAGTCAGGGAAGATGGTTCGATACTGGTCATTGTAATTTTTATCCATAACTAGCGAGCAGAGCAGCCCTGACAAACTTCCATCACCGAGCCTGCAACTGTTCCCCGCATTAAGGCACTGTATACGAAACCCAAACTTAACAATTAGGTACGTTACACCACTCCCGAACCAGCGCTCATTCCCGAGCCTAGATGCTCATGCGCCTGCCAAACAGGGCCTGAATATTCCGCTGACTCATGGGCGCAGTCCAAATCGTTGCTTTCCTTGAAGCCTAATATTTTGAAACAACCCTCGATTTAGGGTAAATTAAAAACGAATACACAGGGGGTTGAAATCGGCACTAGGGTACGTTCCTGGCCCGTGTCAAGCTTGGGGCCTTCCTGGGAAGGCCCGAAGCTTTGGGTCAAACTTCCTGTAAAACTTCAGGTCTTCCGGAAACAGGGGCAATTTCTGGCCGGAAGACCCGAAGTTGGTCTCGGATGGCCCAAAGTGGGTCCAACTTCCGGTCATCCGCGGATGACCGGAAGCTTGACACTAGCCAGGAACGTACCTCTAGTGAAGTTGGGAAGGACTTGGTGTACAATAAACAGGTCCCAATGCTGAAACAGGTATAGCCGCAAAGCGGTTAGGGCGTACATGACAATATCCCCAAAAACCACCCCCCCTGAATGTGCACCCTTGCACCGAAGTGAAACGCCCACATCCATCGACGGATGTCGGCAAATCCTGACTGTCGGGATCCTCGATCCGAGGGCTGAAATTTAACAACTCCCACACGGGCGTCGACCACGCCCTTCCACCTTCTCTCGCCTCACTCCCGCTACTGTATCCCCACTTCCCCACCAGCCACCTCAAGGCCTGCTGTCTCAAGAGTTCCTACAGGGTGGCGGCAATATCAGTGCATCAAGCCCCCATGGTTTTCCGTCCAGTCCCGTATCAATCTCTTCCAAAGAAACCACACCGCCTTGGGAATGCCGATGGCTGGGAGTTGTAACTCCTGTCCGAACAGCCTGTTCAGCCGTACCGTCCAGGCTGAGCCTACGTGCATTCGGGTTCCCCTCATTCCTGCAAGGACTGATCGCGAGAGTTTTACGATGAGTCGCGTCGCGATTCGTAACCACTGCTTCAAGAAACGTAGGTTCGTTTTGAGACGTCTCAAAGGAGTTTTGAGACGTCTCAAAACACGAAGATTCAAGCATGTCTGGCAAGCATTGCATGAGGAGGGTCGGCGTTCTGAGAGTCTCGTATTGTTAAAAAGCTGCTGCCTTCTGGACCTAAGAATAGCCGAGCGTTTCAAGGGTATCGGCGGAACTTTCGTGCTCTGAAGTGTGAGCATTATATCGTCAGCCATTGAAACACGTGGAAGGGTTCACGCACGAGCTATCATGATGAGTGCTGCTGCAGACGCAGCAGCAGCAGCAACAGCAGCAGCAACAGCAGCAGCAGCAGCACAGGAAGAAAGCGTCTTTCTTGGAGCTAAATCTTGATCTGCTCAGTAGCTCTCTCCCTCGCGAAAAGCACGAAGAAACAGTTCGCGAAAGCTGCAGAAACAACGTTAACAGCGGCTTGAGCAGCAGCAGCAGCAGCAGCAGCAGCAGCAGCAGCAGCAGCAGCAGCAGCAGCAGCAGCAGCAGCAGCAGCAGCAGCAGCAGCAGCAGCAGCAGCAGCAGCAGCAGCAGCAGCAGCAGCAGCAGCAGCAGCAGCAGCAGCAGCAGCAGCAGCAGCAGCAGCAGCAGCAGCAGCAGCAGCAGCAGCAGCAGCAGCAGCAGCAGCAGCAGCAGCAGCAGCAGCAGCAGCAGCAGCAGCAGCAGCAGCAGCAGCAGCAGCAGCAGCAGCAGCAGCAGCAGCAGCAGCAGCAGCAGCAGCAGCAGCAGCAGCAGCAGCAGCAGCAGCAGCAGCAGCAGCAGCAGCAGCAGCAGCAGCAGCAGCAGCAGCAGCAGCAGCAGCAGCAGCAGCAGCAGCAGCAGCAGCAGCAGCAGCAGCAGCAGCAGCAGCAGCAGCAGCAGCAGCAGCAGCAGCAGCAGCAGCAGCAGCAGCAGCAGCATTGATCGCTACGCCAGGAGCAAAAGATGCCGTAACCAATTTCGTTGCTGCGCTCGGATCAACTACCAGACTCGGAGTTCGTATTGATCGATCTGATACCGCGCTGGGAATCAGTCTACTGCCCTGCGCGGTTGTAGCCAAAGACCCAGCGCGCCAAGCAGCCGCGGAGAGGCTCCGCCCAGCCCCGCGGGGGCACCGCGGCCGCGGGTAGTCCGCCGCGGACGCCTTCACTTCCGCGAGCTGGGCGCACGAGAGCTTCCGCTCCCTATTTAACATGCTGTCAACCGACGGAGCGGAAGGAGCTTCCGCCGGTGGCGCGATTTCCAGCCCAAATGCAGCTGTCGCGGCGGCGGAGGCTCTCCCCGCGCCCAGCCCGCGCGGGCGCAGGAGCTCTTTCGCAAGTTCCGCGAGCAGGGCAGCGGGGAAGAGAACGACCCCTCCCCGCAGCCCTTCCGCGCGAACTCGGCGCGCGAGCGCGGATGCAGTAGACTTGAGGGGAGGCTTGTGGAGTGAGGGAATTACGACGGGGAAGAGTGACGGCAAAGTGAAGGGGGAACAGAACAAGGGGTGGGAGGAAGGGCTTTCGGTGAAGCAACAGCAGCAGCAGCAGCAGCTGCGGCCGTGGCAGAAAGAGCCGGTTCGAGGAAGCTTCGTGGATCAAATCACTGATGCCAGCCGCAGTCTTGGCGGGAAGGCGGATCCCCTGCTGTGCGCCGATGGAGGACCCAACCGCGCCAACCAATGGCAGTCCGCCAACCAGTGGCACTCCGCTAACCAATGGCACTCCGCTAACCAGTGGCACTCCGCTAACCAGTGGCACTCCGCTAACCAGTGGCACTCCGCCCACCAATGGCACTCCTCCATCGAGCGGTGCTCGCCCGGCTCGGCACAAGCTCTGTCGCCGCGCCTCGAGGTCTCTTCGCCTGTGCCTCGCACTCCCTCCTTCATCGAGCGGCGCTCGCCCCGCGCTGTTCCTTCGCCTGTGCCTCGCACTCCCTCCTCCATCGAGCGGTGCTTGCCCGGCTCGACGCAAGTGCTGTTGCCGCGTCACAAGGTTTCTTCGCCCGTCTCGGCACAAGTTCTGTCGCCGCGCCTTGAGGTCTCTTCGCCTGTGCCTCGCAGTCCCTCCTCCATCGAGCGGCGTTTGCCCGGCTCGACACAAGCTCTGTCGCCACGCCTCGACGTCCCTTCGCCCGGCACTCTTCTGTCGCCACGCCACAAGGCCTCTTCGCCTATACCTCGCCATCTCTCTGCCATCGAGCGGCGCTCGCCCGGTGCTCTTCTGTCGCCACGCCGCGAGGTCCCTTTGCCCAGCTTGGCACAAGCTCTGTCGCCACGCCTTGAGGTCTCCTTTTCTCCACACCTCGAGGTCTTCTATTCGCCTGTGCAGCGGCCTGGGGAAGGCAGCTGGCATGCAGCGGCCGTTGTGGAGGGAGCTAGCTGGGCGAGGAATGAGGCGAGGGAAGAGAGGAGGAAAGGGAGGACGGAAGGGAGGAAAAAGGAGGGGAGGGTACCGAAGAGTCCTCGGGGTGCGAAGGCGGAAAAGAAGAGCAAGGAGAAGGGGGTCAGGGAGGAGAGGGGAAACAGGCAGGGCAGGGAAGACAGGCGGGCGAGGGGAGAGGGGAGAGGTGGAGGGGGTGCAGGAGCGAAGGAGAGAGGGTTGGAGGGACTGAGAGAGTATAGGAGGGATGAGGGAAGAGAGGAGGGGAAGGAAGAAGGGGCGGAAGGGATGAGGGACGAAGGGGCAGAGAGAACACACCAGAGCATCATGCTCTCTCCTCCCTCCCACCATGCTTCGCACCCCGGATCCTCCCACCCTTGGGCTCTATACCCTGAAACTCCCCACCTTGGGTCTTCACACACTAACCTGTCGAGTCATGATTTGACCGACCCCTCATTCCCTCACTCACACTACCCTCACTCCCTTTCTCCACCACTCGCAGGTTCTCCCCACTCCCCAACCGCACACCTTCCCTCCTCTCTCCACTCCCAAACCCTCCCTTTCTGCGCTCAATTCCCCCATTCGCAGTCCTGTCCAGATCTCCCCCCCTTCTCCTTCCCGCTCTCCCCAGCGCATCCCTCTGAGATGCTGCAGGAAGTGTGGGAGGCAGAGGGGGCATGTTATAGCGGGGATTCCCAGGGGGACCTGTATGGGCTGGTGACTGCTGATGACGAAGACTTGCACGAATCTTGGCCTGCTGCTGCTGCTGGGGGTAGCACAGCTCCCCATGAGACTATGCCTGCTGCTCTTGGGGTTAGTGAGGGGCGAGGAGGGGTAGGGGCTGGTAAGTGCGCAGGGGAGACCCTGGGAGATGCGACAGGGAGAATGGTGATTGCCAGAGATGGGAGGGTGGGGAGGCTTGGAAGAGAAGAACGAAGAGAGGAGAAGGATGAGGAAGAGGAGGACGGGGATGAGGAAGAGGAGGATGGGAATGATGCTTTACCCGTGTGTAGGCCTGTGGGGAGTGATGTGTCGAGGAGTGGGGTGACTGATTACCGGAAGCAGCAGCAGCAGCAGATTCAGCACCCACAGATACAACAGGTGCAGCAGCAGCTGCTACATCTGCAGCAGCAGCTGCTGCAGCTGCAACAGCAACACAGTGTGCAACCCGTGCAGCAGCAGCAGCAGCAGCAGCAGCAGCAGCATACTGCTCAGTATGTTGTTCCTTCCATGATTGAAGGTCCTTTCAACTTCAGTGTGAATACAACCACAGATGCTTCTACCGCTGCTGCCCTCCATCCCTCAACAAATGCTCCCCCCCGCCCTCCCTCCATCATTTTCCACCCTCCCCTGGTCAGTCCTAGGAGCAGCAATAAACCCTCTATGCATCCTCCAAATCCCCACTTCCACTACCCTACCGATGCCTCCTCCTCCTCTTCCTCCTCCTCTTCCTCCTCCTCTTCCTCCTCCTCTTCCTCCTCCTCCTCCTCCTCTTCCTCCTCTTCCTCCTCCTCTTCCTTCTCCCTCCCTTCTCCTTCTGCATCCCTCCCTACCCCCTCCCCCTCCTCCACCTCTCCTCACCCTCCTCGCCCCTTCCGGCCGCGTCTCTCCATTGTTCCTCCTACCCTCTGCACCGAACCCAACTCCTCTCCATCTTCCCCCTCCTCCACCACCTCAACTGATGCTGCAGCCGTCACCAGCCCAACTCCCCCTCCTGCCACTGCATCACCAGAATCTTCCATAGGGGTGGATAAACCCCCAGGGAAAACCTTCAGCAGCACTAGCAGCAGCACTTTTGAGACGTCTCAAAAGCCAACTCCCCCTCCTGTCTCTGCATCACCAGAATCTTCCATAGGGTTGGATAAAACTCTACGGCAAACCATCGCTTTTGAGAGTTCTCAAAAGCGACAACTGGGGCAAATCGTCAGCAGCAGTAGCAGCAGCACTAACAGAGTTAGGGTTTCTCGCTCGGATTCCAAGAGCCCGAGGCTTGAGGGACCTCAGAGCTCCATCAGGGCTTCTCGCTCTGATTTCAAGAGCCCAAGGCCTAGCAGAAGGAGCGGCAGCAGCAGTACCAGCGCCACTACTGCCACCGCCAACCCCGACACCACAAGCAGCAGCACCAGCAGCAGTAGCAGCAGCGGCGGCGGCGGCGGCGGCAGCAGCAGCAGCGGCGGCAGCGGCAGCAGCAGCAGCAGCGGCGGCAGCGGCGGCGGCAAAGTCGAAAGAGGGCCAAGTGGGGTCGAGGCACCGAGCAGCACACCTGTGAAATCCTCTGGTGCTTTGAAGTCACCCTCCTCTCTGGTTGTGAAGCGCGTGTGGGTGATTGGTGCAAATGCCATACCAGTTGAGTATGTCCCCTGCGACGAGCCCCCTCCTCCTCCTCCTCCTCCTCCTCCTCCTCCTCCTCCTCCTCCTCCTCCTCCTCCTCCTCCTCCTCCTCCTTGCCTTCTCGCTCCCCACTCTCCCCTCCTTGGCGCTCCCATTTCTTCCCCCCCTGGCGCTCCCCTTTCTCTCCCCCCTGGCGCTCCCCTTTCTCCCCCCATTTGCGCTCCTCTTTCTCTCCCCCCTGGCGCTCCCCTTTCTCCAAGCTCTGGCGCTCCCCTTTCCCCCACTGTTGGGTCCCTCCATTCGCCCCATCCTTCCCTCTCTCCGCCCATTGGGGCCAGCCTCCATGCTGCTCGCGCCTCGCCACGTGGCAGCAGAGGATTGGCCGTGGATGTACCGGCTTGTGAAATCCTAGAGAATGATCTGCCTGTCACGCCTAGGACGCCCAGGACAGGTACACCCAAGGGAGGTACACCCAAGGGAGGTACACCCAAGGGAGGTACACCCAAGGGAGGTACACCCAATGTAGGTATACCGAAAGAAGGCACACCCAGGGTAGGCACACCTAGGGCATGTCCGCCCCTTTCAGGCTCAACCACTCCTCGAAGCAGTGCTGCTGCCTCTGTGGTAGCTGCTGCCTGTGCTGCTTCCGCTTCTGCTTCTGCTGGATCTGCTGCTTCTGCTGCTTCCACGAGAGGGGCCTCAATTCCTAGAGCGAGGAGCCAAGGGTCTAGATCCTTTAAAGCGTCTGACTCGTTTAGGGTAAGAGATGGTACAGGACAGCAGCAGCAGGCTCATAATGTTAAGTCAGGGGAGTTTACAGCGGCGTGGGTAGAAGAAAAGGAAAAGGAAAGCGAGAGGGAGAAAGGGAGACGAAGCGAGAGGGTAAAGGGGAAAGAGCAGGAGAGGGAGGAGGGAGAGAAGGAGGAGGAGGAGGAGGAGGAGGAGGAGGAGGAGGAAGAGGATGAGAAGAAAGGGAAGGAGAAGAAAGAGGAGGAGGAGGAGTCTAAGGGGACAGAGAAAGGAAGGCAGGGCGAAAGTATGAATCAGCAGCAGCGAAGCCTGACGGCGGCAGTATCAAACCTTGGCCGGCCACCCCTGTCCCCTAGAAACCCTAAACCCGGGCAGCTGTGGTCTCAGTCTCAGCTGAATGATCGCTCCCGCATGCGAAAGGGGTCAGCCAACAGAAGCATGGATGCTATTGAGCTGACTTTTGAGTCGGCTCAAAAGTCAGATCCCTCCCGCGTGCGAGCGCGGTCAACCAACAGAAGCATGGACGCCATTGCATTCCCGCCCTTCGCTCTCCCTCCTACTGACACGAGTCCCCCGCTGGTTGCTGTTTCCCCTCGGCGTCTTTCCCGTCCGCCTGTTTCCCCCCGTCCTGCCCCTGCCCCTGCCCCTGCCCCTGCCCCTGCCCCTAACGCTGCCGCTGCCGACCAGTCTGTGGCAACCCTGTTTCGAGCATCTCACGCCCCTTCTTTTGCCACCGCCCAAGCGAGCGCTGCTGCGGGTCTGAGTAGCAGCAGCAGTAGCAGCAGCAGCAACGGCAGCGGCAGCAGTGGCAGCAGCGGCAGCGGGGGCAGCGGCGGCAGCGGCGGCAGCGGCGGCAGCGGCAGCAGTGGCAGCAGTGGCAGCAGTGGCAGCAGTGACAGGAGGCTCGTATGTTCTGCTTCCTCTCGAAGCCTGAAGCACGCAGGCAGCTTTGGCGCCAGAGAGAATGGTAATGCTGGGTGCAGCGTGAAAGAAGGTTCCAGTAGCAGTGGCAGCAGCAGTGGCAGCGGCAGGATGCTCATATCTTCTGCTTCCTCTCGAAGCCTGAAGCACACAGGCAGCTTTGGCGCCAGAGGCGATGGTGGTGCTGCTGGGCGCAGTGCTTTTGAGGCGCCTCAAAACTCGGCTGCTTCCGCTCGAAGCCTGAAGCACGCAGGCAGCTTTGGCGCCAGAGAGAATGGTAATGCTGGGTGCAGCGTGAAAGATGGTTCCAGTAGCAGCGGCAGCAGCAGTGGCACCAGCAGGGGCACCAGCAG